>CAJRST010004446.1:11002309-11420509 GCA_907169785.1 Menidia menidia | reverse complement strand
CCCCCCCCCCTTTTACTCATCAAGGTGCTGAGAGCGGCGACTCTCTGGAGGGCGAGCCCGAGATGTCCTCGGGGGGGAAAACTGTGAGGGTGCAGGCTCGGATCCCACCTAGTGACTCGGGCAGGTCGAACACTTTGTGCCACTCGTCCTTCTCGGGGTCGTACTTCTGAACTATTTCCACCATGCAGCGATTGTTCCACGAGTAGCCGCCCACCACGTAGATCTTGTTCTCGAACACGGCCACGCCCACGTCGCTCTGGCCCCGCAGCATGGCGGCGATGGGGGTCCACAGGTCCAGGGCGGGGGAGTAGTACTCGCAGCTGAGCACGTCGTCGTAGTCGCTGGTGCCGCGGAAGTGGTTGCCGCCGATCACGTAGAGGCGGTCGCCCACCGTGCACATGCAGTGCAGGCCGCGCACCGTCGTCATGGGAGCTTTCTGAGTCCATTTGTCCGCATCTGGGTCAAAGCACATCAGCTCCTTCTGAAAAGTGTCGTGAGTGATTCCTCCTGCAGCGAGAAGAGTGGGGAAAAAAAAAAAAAAAAAGTATAAAAAAAAAACCCAACAAAAAAAAAATTTAGTTAAAAAAAAAAAAAAAAAAAAAAAAACATTTGTGGAGGATCTATCCGATAGCTGATTCATTAACCGGCCGTGACACTGGCACGGTCTCATTTCCATCACTAGTCGTTTTAGGAACAACAGTGTAAACAAGGCTTGACATTTTTAAAAAGTCTTTTTTTCCCCCACACTCCTGATCCTCATATTTGAAACTAATTCAACCACCAACACAGAGCTTAAACCCATTTCATCCAAACTGGAGTGATATCAGGAGCTTCTCAGTCTCTTTCCCCACAGTGTGAAATAATGCTGATTATGAGCACTCGCTACAAAGTGGAACACCATTAAAAAGCTTCTGTTAACATATGCACAAACAGACTGTAGACAGTGGGACACACAAAGCTGTGGAAAGGGGGGGGGGGGGGGGGAGAGAAAAAAAAACAGGACATGTCTACAGGGAAGGCTTAAAATAAAGAGAAACACAATCCCAGCATGCATTTGGGTGGCAGCCAGTAAACCCCCCCCCCCCCCCCCCCCCGGCTGAGTGACTGGGAGCAAATGCAGCGAAGATTTGCAGAGCACGCCGTATACAGGCAGAGAAATCCCTCTTTTGCTGTTGCCCAGTGATGGTGCGCGCGCCTCATTGTGGAGGCCTAATCTGTGTATTCAGCTGCCATGACTCAGATCTGTGATGCTGCACCTCCTTAACTGATCAAACGCAAAGATAGCACAGATACCCATTTTCTTTATCCCAAAAATCACATGGAGTGTGTTCGCCATTTAAATCCCGACAAGAGAACAGTGGTGGAGTCCAAGTGGGGCCCTTGTAATCCCTCCCACGGGGCCATGCAGCTATTCTGATTCAGTTCAAGGGCTTTGGCCTTTCCCTGATACTACATTGTCTGATCAGCATCCTACTATCTCAGTGCCTAATCAGTGCCATTAGCGGGACACAGAGAGCGGCCAGATTATGGCTAAACTGATCCCATCTCATAGGCGGGCTAAAAGCCTTTGCCCTTTAACTGGGTTATTGTTCGGATCCGACGCCACGTGTTGCTGCTGCGTTTCCAGTTCCTAACGTTTCCCCCCGGTGGAAACGAAACGAATGCACAACTGGTGACCTGGTTGAGTCAGTTCCGGCACATGTGGGACCCAAATAGATGATGAAGAGCAGACACCAAGGTGAGACGACAAAAAAAGGGCGCTCAGCACTTTCTACAAATACCTCGAATGATTAAGAGCGTCCGGAGCTGGAATCCTTTATAAATATGAGCCGGTAATGATATGCGTCCCTCTTTGATGTTTAATCCCACAAGGACAGACTACCGAGCTACACTAAGTATCGATCAGCTTCACAACAGCATGGCTACAGAATATATAGATCAACTCTAATATACATGGATGACAGCAAGTGCAGCCATGGGGGTTTGGCAACAATGAAAAATTAAAGAACGCTTGGCAATAGAGCGATTTGAAAAGATAAGTGCTTTTCGTTTAAGGTCCCTCTTCATGGAACGAAGCATAAAAGCAATTTTCACACGTGAACACCAGCGAACGCCTGGGGAATTAGAGCTCGACGCTGCCCGTTCACACATGCGCCAGGCGGCATGGGATTCTATGTGTGAAATGAGTTCTCTGTTTTGGAGCTGGTCCAGAGTGGCACCTGGGCAGGAGGCGCACCATAGTGCAGAATCCCTGCAGGCGAAATGGCGATGCTCAGTATACATTACCGCGGAGGACGCCTGATGGGGCTCCCGCTTAACAGGGATGACCGTTTAGGGTTAAACAAACAGGCAAAACGCATGCGGCAGCACTTATTACAGTTTCAACTTACGGTGACTTGTGAATCGTCCCGAGAATAACCTGCTCCGTCCACTTAAGGAGGGATTGTTCACATATTTCTCTGGCCTAAAACCCACGTGCTGGAGGGATAAACCCAACAAAGTGTGCTTTATTTGTCTATTTCGGTTTGAACATGAGCAGACTAATCCAAAAGCTGGGGGCCGCATCGCATGAGAGGTTTAAGTGACCTGTGTCAGTTATCAGAATGTCATCATGCACACCAACCATTCACAGCGAAACACTGGACTCTGTTACTGAAAATAAAACTACTAATTTTTCTCCCTCAACCCAAAATCTCCCCAGGACGACTATCAGAAGGAAATCTCCCTGTCTAACTGTAAATGGGAGGACTACAAACAGCCATTAACGTTACCTGACTTTTCTCCTCGCTAATGATAAAGTTCAGTTTCATCTGTTTGAATTTTTAAATAAGCTGATAACAAAAAATAATTAGACTCTGAGAGTAAAATATAAAAGTGTAAAAAGAGGAGTCCAAGGTTAAGATACAGTTCTCTATTATCGACATGACTGAAGACTTTCTCCTTCAGTCTAAGCTTGCTTGGAGGAAGCTGTGCGCGGCTGGATGTGTGTGTAGCGGTGTGTGAGTGAGGCGTTTTCCTGTGACCTTCAGTGGCCGTGATAACGAGACCTTTTAGGACGGAGCGGCACTCGGAGATAAGCACGATGAAAATCAGCTTCAGAGCACTCGCAGGGCTCGCTGTCCGACATAACGATGTCCTCAGGTGGGCCGGGCAGAGCGCCGATCTGAGGCTAGTTAACATCTAGAAAGAAAGCTGAAAGTCCATCTGACAGAACTCTGCGGGGATCTGCAGTGAAGCGCGGCAGAAACTCCCAAAAATCCAGGTGTGAGAAGCCTGCCGCGCCTCATCACGCTGCCCACACTAAAGGCTGGGATTGCTGCCACACATGATCCCACAAATTGGTCTGGACGGTTACGACCAGGAAAATTTTCACCTAACCGACCGACGTTGGCATGCACGTAAGAGTGGGATCAGCTCAAACGCTCGGTTCTAGCCGTTTAGAGATTCAGACTGTGTAAGGAGCGTTCCTCATCTCTGGGCCGTGACTGCAGAGCTGAGGCAGAGTTCTTCTTGTGCCTGAACTCTGCCGCCCTACTTCAGCTGTGACGATCTGTGGGCTGAGCGCATTTGTCAGGTTCACCCAGCCGACAGAATACCTTCAGACAGCGCAGCAGCGCGGCCGGAGAAACTGACCCGATGTGCTGTGACAGACACACACACACAGAAGTGCACTCCAGTGTGGGTCACGCCCCCCCCCCCTCTTTCCAGTCTCTGGGCGGTACAGTCAGGCCCCACGGCGACTAAACTCCCTTTGATCTGTAATGCCCCCTTTACCTGTAGCATCTTCCAGCTAGCTTTCTCCGTGGGCGGCCCCGCCCCGCTGTCGGCAGAGCCAGCTGCGCTCTAAACTGCTTGACCGGCGCCGTTGCACAACACGACACTTCCATTTTTTAATCGGATGGCACAGGTGCAAAACCAGCCGTCACAGAAGCAAAACTGAACCGATCGCTGATCCGCATCAGTGAAACGTGTCTCGCTCTGTGCAGTCTGGAAACTAAGTCACACAGCAAGATGGAATTTAAAGGATGGATGCAGCTGGAGGCAAGCACATCTTCACAGATTACTGGAAGCTTACTTCGGTCTTGGTCGACATCATTACTTATAAATACTCTTGATAATATGTGAGAATACAGTTTATCTCTGCTATACTTGTGACTTGTGTGGTCCAAAATAATGCTCTTATTGAAAGATATTCTCCAATTAAAGCTTTTTATGTAAACAATTATTTATGCAAATAATTCTATAATAAATCTTTAATTGTATTGTGGCCAAATACTCCCAAGTATTTATCCAGTGTAGTGTAAGCAAATAAATGATTAGTATTACATTATCTTGTGACGCTAATGCATGAAAATCTAAACTTTTTCCCCCCCTTATGCGTTCCAGCTGGGTAAAAACACGGCAAAGTCATTTTGACTGACGAGACAAAATGATTTCCCCACAATCCTTCCGTGACATCAAATGCAACATTATCACAGTCCGACAAATCAAGGTTTGGGAGGGAAGGGGGGGGGGGGGTGCGCGGGACAAACCTTTTTCTCCTACATCATTTTTTTTTTCTTCAATTCACAACCCTTGAAAATCCTGTGATGCATTTCCGTGGTTGTTGACATTCATTGATTGCGTTATGACTTAACATGTAAAATGCGCCTATCCAACGAGCTGCTGGTTATCAGCACAGACTCCCATCACAGCCGAGCACGAGGGCGGCCGTCCGATTACCCAACGATGCGCTTGTCTAAGTCTCACTTATTCCTCTCACCAGTCTATCTCTTTGAAGTGGTGAAGCTCTCCGGTGAGGTTAAGGAGGCATTTAGGAAAAAGCAGAGGAAAGGCTCCCGTGTGCTCACACTTTTTCAGGGCAGCGCTACTTTCAGTTTACTTCCACTCGCACGGCTATATACTTTAACACATAATAATATACTAGACAATTTACAAACAGCATGAGTGTGCACGTTGTGCTTTAGGGCTTCTTAACTTTTTTTTGTCCATGCCGGTTCTTATAAATAGCACGACCTACTTATTGCACATCTATAATGTGTCTGTTTCTGATAGTGATTTGAAACGCAAAACCAACAAAATATGCGTTTTGTGTACAGCAAAAACTGTGCACCATTGTGTTTCACTGAAGAAGCTTACATACTGCCCATGTGCTTGGAGACAGCTTAGTCACATCCAATAACGGCTTCACAGTTTTGATATTCATTGTGTGACTAAAAGAGGAGTGTTTATTGCCTCCTTTTTTCTCTGCTGGAGACTTTCAGGAGCCTTATTTTTGCCCTATGTTTTTGAACGACATTGTTTATTGCTCGCGTGTTGCGGGAGGATGATTGTGCCCATGGCCAGAAGGGATTAGCAGTGTCTGTTCTGTGTTACACCTCCTACACAGACTTCAGTCCTCTACTTTGCTCAATCCTTCCAAATTCCCCCTCACCACCAACCTTCCCCTCTTTTGTAGCATCGCTCTGGATTAGTCACACTATGAAAGTAGGGCTCATCTCCATACCGCAGGATTTGTTTTCAATCGCTGGAAGTGAACAAGTGTGGATGTGATGTCTTAAGAGAGAAGAGCGACAGCCCAAAGGTCCAAACTCAGCGTCTATCATTTGCTTTAAGCGATGGACTCCAACATACTTCAAAAGTCTGCTCCATAATCGATGGATCAAGGGAGTGTGGAGTGTTTGCAGAAGCCTATGAGTCTAAAAGGCACTCTTTCAAAATAATATAGCAACTTCAGCAGATATAAATAGCCATTATTAGACTAAGGAATCCAGACTGAATGTTATCTCAAAAACTGGAAAGTACTGTATGTGCTGTTTGTCTGATAATATGAACTGTGACTGCATCTCCACAGTTCAAGCGGAGCATACAAATTCGAGATGCAACTTTTTAAAAACTCCCCTGAAGTGTAAACAACAATATTTGTCACTCTGAATTTCTGCTGAGTGTAACTTCTGCTCCCTGGAGCCACTTACCTGAAATATACATATAACCTCCGTACACCGTCCCAGCATGGCCGTAATGAGGCTCGTTCATTTTGGCCACATACGTCCATTCATTCGTCCTTGGGTTGTAGCACTCCACCGTAGCTTGAAGAAAGAGAAAGATGAGGGGGGGGGGGTGGAGAGAAGAGACTGTATTAGTAGAAAGTAGGTCGAGACACAACTAAGGAGGACAAACAGCAGCAAATGAGGCCTTGGAGGGTCTCAGCGTGGGAGCTAAAACAGAGATTTAAATACAGACTTTGCATCCACACAACCCCAACGGCGCTGAGCGCACTGGCTGCACAGGAAAAGAGGAGATTGTTAGATCCTTTATCTCGAGGTACCCAAAGGATAGTTTCACAAAAATCCAAGAGAGCCAAGAACAGGGGCTCTGGGACTCATGAGTGATGATCACAGGCGGGCGAATGGTGGGGAAGATTCCCCACAACCAGCAGCCAGGGTAAATCAGCTCTGTAAGCTCGTTACACGCTTGGAATCGGGACGTGACGGGGCTCAGAACAAGTTGGGAAACTCATGGATATCAACCGCTCATCATCTTAAAGATACAGACTTCAAACGCCAAGGTTAAACAGCAGGCGGGGCACGTTTGTACACTTAGACTGGATCATGGTGCTGCAAACACAAATCAAGTTTCCGCTCGTTGTTTGGTACCCCATAATTACAGGACTGAAAGCACTTTATTCCAGTTTGTTTTCCACTTTGCCTCGAGGATATGAGGTAATGCTCAAGTTCACTTGTTTTCAAACAAATGCGGCCAGCTGTCAACGAGAACTGATTAATAGTGTTCAAAGATAATACAAAGGAATCAGGTGGAAAAAAAAAAGTTTTTTTTATAAGCAATGATTAAAGCAATCACACGAGCAATTGCAAAACACAAATCCCTTCCCAATCTGCAGTCTGTTTATACGGCGTAGCTTTAAAAAAAAACCCCAATGCCTTTTGATCACGCAGGTTCCTTCTCCACAAATCTTTGTTATTTCATTTTGAACAGATTAACTACCCTAAAGGGTAGCTGGACCAAGGAACACGACGTGTACTCATAAAGGCTGACGGCTTCCTGTGGAAAATCCACGTCTTGACATTGTTAGGCTTTTCTTTTCAAATCTGTGGAATTCATATGCAACTATAAAAAATGAAAAAAATCAAATAAAAAACACACCCGTGTGACCTTTCCACTGTAAACAAACACGATGGAGGGGCAGGGCACATCCAGAAATACACCAGGATGGAACCACATGCAGGCAGCAGGCGGGCAAACGTAAAGCTGGAAAAAGGCGGTTGTGTAGACAGGCGGTGAACTGGGGCTGTGTTCTTTAGGCTAATTATAACCCAGAAGAGAGGACGGCAGCTTTTTTTCCCTGTCTGTTCAAGTTTTATGGCTGATTTTAAATACTGGGTGGCACCTCTCTGTGGTCTACAGTTATGGGTGCAGAGATTCCAGATCAGTAACTCAGCATCGCGAGGAAGACCATAAGGAAGACACATAAATATATAAAGACATCTACTCAGAGTTATACTAGAGGGGTGAATTGTAAATTCTTGAGTAGTAAGAAAACAAACAAAACCAAAACATTTTAGCTATGAGAAGCATACGATTGCTGGTCCTGGGTGATGTGAAATCCTTATGAAAACTTCAAATCTCAAGCAGCTTCTCGCTTTCGG
This sequence comes from Menidia menidia, assembly GCA_907169785.1. NCBI lineage: Eukaryota > Metazoa > Chordata > Actinopteri > Atheriniformes > Atherinopsidae > Menidia > Menidia menidia. The sequence continues at coordinate 11,412,842 of CAJRST010004446.1, read as the reverse complement.
CGCATCACTTTATCAGTACAGTTCTTGTCCCAGATTTAGCCGTGTCTCAGGACGTTAAAGTGTTTGTTTGTGTGTTTTTTTTCCCGGCATCGACGCGGCACGCAGTGTGAAATTGCACTGCAGAGGAACTGACAGCTGAAACTGAATTTCCAAGAGCAAAAATGTCCCGATAATGGTGAGGCGCACGGCGGTGATGGCGTGTCTGCCGTTCACGCCTTAATCCAAAACAGATTTGGCCTCCGACATTGATACGAAAGGGGTAGAACACAAGCGTAATTACAAAGGGGAGGACATTAGCTTACCGAGCTCTCCGGCAGCGTTCCTTCCTCCCACGGCGTAGAGGTGTCCCTTGAGTGCGCTGAGGTGGAAGAAGGTGCGTTTCTCATTAAGGCATGCCACCTGGATCCACTTGTTGTAGCGAGGGTCGTACCGGAACACCGTGTCCACCGCCGTTTTGCCTTTGGTGTCGTAGTTGCTCTGGCCACCCACGACGTAGAGGAAGTTGCCGATGACGGCGATGCCGTGCTGGTAGCGGGGGGCGTCCATGGGCGCCAGCGCTTTCCACTCGTGAGCCTTCTCGTCAAAGAGACGCAGCTCCTTGCTCACAACTAGCTGCTGGCGCAGCACGCCGCCCAGGGTGACCAGGTGGGCGCTGTCCGAGCGGATGGCTGTCCGTTCCGACTGCATAACGGGCTGCATGTAGGGCATCATTTGGTAATTGCTAGCTTCCAGGAGAAGGTTGACGCAGGTGTTGTCCGTGCGCATGAAGTCCACCGTTTGAACGTGATTGATTAGCTCCTGCGGGTTCATGAGGGGGAAGCGGATGTTCTTCATGAGTTTCGGGGCGTAGTCCATGCGGCCGTCTTCATAGCGCAGCCAGCGGCAGGCGGCCTTAAACAGGTCCAGCTCAGTGCAGTGTTTCAAGCTGTTGCTGGACAGCACAAAAGCCAGCCGCTCGAACGGGAGCTTGACAAACTCTCCTGTGCCCAGCAAAGACGGGAAGTTCTTCAGGATAAAGTTGTTGACATATTTGTCCACCTCTGTCAGGTTGTAGGTGTTGGCAATGCGCCCCACCTCCACGCAGTTGTCAAGAGAAACCTGGAAAGGAAAAGTAGTCAAAAGCCTGGAAACAACAATGGCTGCATTATTTTATTACGAGATATCAGTATACTGAAACAATAATCCAGACAGAGCTGGATTAATAAACAGTTGTTTAGAAAAAAACAAAAACAGGCAGGCAGTCAGACAGAGCAGACTGTGTTTAAAGACAGTTGAGGACTAAAGGAGAGCTGTGCCCCGGGCTCTCGTGCATCTGCCTCCTTACCCCAGAAATGAGAAAAACCTTGCAAAAGTCCAACACTGGAAGGATTTGTAAAAAGCTGGCTGCCTCAAGTGTGTCTTGCAGATTCTCCATGTTGAGTGACAACTTTGCTGTGTAGATAAAGTCTATGATCTTCTTCAGGCCTATTCGGTTTACTCCATGAAGCTTGATGCACATTAAATCCTGTTCTTTCATTCCACCTGCATCAGTAACAAAAAAGGGGTGACAAGAAAGATCTGATGGTTACACTTCTACATCACAGCATATGGACTGCATGACTGAGACTGCAAAAAAAAAAAAAAAAAATCAAGCTTTGTGATCTTTGGATGGAACATAATTCATTATATAATATAGTGGAACAATCTTAACACTTGCTTCCTAGTCTGTTAGCTAGCCCACAATAATTTAGCTTTGTCCTATCTTTTGATTCCTGTGCTAAGGCTAAACTGGAGTTAAGCCTTTTCCCGTCCTGTAAATTTGCCAAAAATGCCCGTTCACAGAAACTTTAAGTAATACTTAGAGCTGCTTCAGAACCACAGGCAGTAAAGTGCTACTAGCTACAGACACACGGGACACATTTCACACATAATTTCTTCTTTATATAATGCAATGTTCATTTTGTCATAGTCAGAGCAAAGTGACATCTCACACAGTTCTCCTTCAGATCTGATGGAAAACAAGAAAAATAATGGACTTATGTAGTACTTTTCCAGTTGAATAGACCACACAAAGCACTTGACACTACACTGTCATTCGCCCACACACACACAGACACAGACACAAACACACACACAGACACCAGTGGACGCTTTGCAAGGCACCTTGGTGTTTAGAGCCTTGCCCAAGGGCTCTTTTGCCAACATGTGGCGTGGAGGAACATCGAGTCTAACCACTGACCTTCCGATCAGTAAGCAGCAGCTTTCCTCTGGAACCAAAGCCACCCAAATTCTAAAATATTAGACTTCTGTCCAAATAGATATCTGGGTGCTATCCAAAAATTCTTGTTGGCTATTAAAGATTATGAACAACTCCTAGGAGCTCCAGCTCACTCAAAAACAGGCGTCAGTCAAAAACTAATGATGCTAAATTATCTTTAAAGCAGCAAATAAAGAATGTTTACACGCCTTAAAGATATTCTGTGAAAGATTAGGCACAGCTACTGGCTGCATAAAAACACAACTGTAATCTGCGAGAATCCTGAAGAAAAGATTAAGGGTTTAAGAGTCAGTAAACTGAAATATCAGAACCAGTGTGATAAAGATCAGTGGGGGCTTTCTGGGCAAGTTGCCTAAATTTTGTGCTTTCTTTTTCTGGGATTGATTTAAAATTCTCTATTTATCTTTGGGGCGAAGAACTTTCATTTCAATCTTATTCTAAGACCAAAGTTTAATGCCTACAACAGCTATTCAAAGCAGTTAAGTCACCTTTGCTTCTATTTTTTTATCTACCATAATTTTTTTGTTTCAAACAGTCTATTACTCCTAAAAATACCCTTATTATAAGACGGCAAGCATCTTCTACATGTATTTGTTATGTGGGGACATGAATGCGAAAATAAATAAATAACATCAATAGAAAGGGCCTCTGTGTAACTCGAATGTGCACAGTCCTATTGATGAGTAGACACTCCAAGAGAGGCCTTTGTAGACCCACCTGTGAACATGGCTTTAAAGTAGTCGGAGGAGGAGGCCATCATGGCGCGGTGCACAGGGAAAGCTTCATCGCCATCCCCAGCCACCAGCGTGACGTCACATAACAAACCTTCTATCCTCAGCTGGTCGAATCCCTGAGAGATAATAAAAAATAAAAAAAAGAAGAGGCATGCATTAAAGTGGAGCTAACATCTGACACGCCTAAGCCAAAGACACCTGAACAATGCAGGGGTATTATTTCAGAGGCTGGCATCCCAAAGCAAAGCATACCAGAGTAAGAAGAACATGTGATTAGCAAAGATCTTTAATGGAGGTACAGATAAACTGAAGAATTATACGCTTCAGCCTGCGAGGCATGACCTCATGAATCTAAAATTACATCCAACGGCGCCCTTTTGTGCCTGAGCTCTCAGAGTTATCGGTATCGGCGGGTTCGCATGACCGACTCGCATACAGCAGCTATGAAATTATACGTTTTCAGCAACAACTATATTGTTCCCTGTAGGCATAGCAACGTGATGGTTAGTTACAGCTTAAAGACATCAGCTGTATTATAGCTGACGGTAATGAAACAAGGGGTTATGACAGGCAGCACAAATAGCCTGCGTGCAAGATAGCGAGCCATTACTGTTAACAACAACTCCAAGTGCCGTTATCACGAGGGGAGCTTTGCTCACAAATACTGCCCCTCACTGAGACCAACACGTTCGTTAAATCAGGGTGTAAAATCCGATAGGCTAGAAAAATCATTATAATTCTCTGGCTGCGCTGTGACAGCAAAAGATTAATGACCAGCCAACGGCTCCTCTTTTTTCAATGGGAGCTGGTGACCAAGGACGACCACTGCTGTTGTGGCAAAAGGTGCAAAAACACACACACACATTTTAAGGGTGATCCTCGTTGTGTGCCAATTAGCAGTGAATGTGTGCGAGTTATCTTTTGGAAATAGTTAGCAGATTCATCATTCTCTGAGTGCTTTGTGATTACACATTTTACCAGTGCGTCGGAATATTCTGTGTTCACTCTTTAAATCAAGTTACACGGGCATGAAATCCCAAATGCTTTTACTTAACCACTGAAATATTAATCAGCACATTAAAAACGATAACCAATAATTCATGCCATGGGCTCTCTGATGCAGTTATCATTTTGCTGCGTGTGTCAAACTTGAACCAAACTCAACAGGGACTGTATCCCTACTGGATATAAGAGGAATCATTTTCATATTTAGTATTGCTGCAGGCAAGGATTGGATTGGACAGAGCTTGACGTGTTAACGGTTTTGACTATGAAAGCCTGTAAACAGGGAATTTAGACAGAGCTAAAACAGAGCGCAAAACCACACAAGACTGATGGCATTTACCTCCACTCTTACTTTTTCTACAGGCCCTGCTGCCATTTTGACTGAACTCTCACCTGAAGAACTACTGAGCTGTGTGTGTTGCTTGTGAAAAATCGGGTGTTTCCAGTCTTTGATGCCTGGAGGTGAGCAGAGATGCCCATATCACCATAGCCCAAAGCGACTTTCATGTGAGCGTCGTCGTCCTCCACGAGGGATCTACAAAAAAAAAAAAAAAGAGGAAATATTTAAGAAAAAGATTGTTTATCATTTTTATTTCCAACAAATGATTAAAAGCACTTCTGTTTTGTGCCAAGTTATCGTAGAAAGTAGGACAAATAAGTTTTCAAAGTGACCCCACATGAGAACATTTGGGTGGAGGTAACCTAATTCTAAGGCAAACTGTCTCCAAAAAGCTGCAGTGGTGAAACTGTGAGGGCTGGGGAGAAAAGGATGTATTCCTACTTTCCTAAAATACCTGGGCAACCAACGCAACTCCAGTCTGATAAGGTCACTCCCCCAGAAAACGCACATGAAATCAAAGCTATTGTCAGATATATACGCAGACTGCGACAATTTAAAAAAAGAAGTCATGACATACCAGCTGTTATTACTGGGCTAATCTCTCTATATATTTTGAACAAATTCCCAGATGACATTATGTGAACGTCTATTCCAGGTGCTCCACATCACAAGTAGGACAGCAACGTGGTCACCATTAACAATATGGGCCAAGAAGGAATTGGACTGGTCAATGCCTCAATGGCTACTCCCAGTGATATTTCAGACCGTCTGACCTCTGATGTGGACCCCAAGGTACAGACAATATGCAGGATAGCCAAGAAACAATTTACTCTTTCCACTCTGGAGGCAGTTAGAGGAGTAATTTGATTCATAGTGAGATACTGAGATACATCAAAATGAACTCATGTGTTATTAGGCGAAGGTAAGGCCTGACCCCTTGAGTCTTACCGCTTTATCATCCGGGTTTGAATGTACTGTAACTCCTCTTAAAAGGCAAGGTTCACTAAGCGGTAACCTCTGTTTTCTGACTGAAAATGCTCAATCTGATGGGCGAGGCCTTTTCTAGGATGAAAATTCCTTCATCTACAGGACTTGAAGAACCGGGAGGATAAAGAAAAATGCTAAGAAGAAGAAAAAAAGCACACTTTTATAGAAAAGTACAGCCTAATGCTGGCTTTTCACACATGGAGACTGAAGTAGGAAACTAACGAGAATGAAAACTTTCCGTTTTAATAAAATCCCCTTTTTTATTCATTTTTTGATAGATCATCTCTGAGGTTAATGGAAAAATAAAACGGGGGAAAAACTGTTTTGTTTTTTTGGACAATTGTGACTAAAACCATACAACATGTTTATAAGTCGCAAGATTTCAGACCTTTAGAAATAAATTACTCAGGAGAAAGATACTTTTTTAACCAGATATTTTACAATTTGGAAAAGTTGGGAAGGTTTTCTATCCAAGCTTTGCTTTTAAAACAAAAAACAGACGATTAAAAAACAAACAACCAAGTGCACTGCGTTTCTCGTAATGTGTATCCGAATCGGATATAATTGTACTCCAAGATAGGGTAAACACACAGAGGACCTCGATGTGTGATGTAATCTGGTGCAAAATCTTTAATTGCCCCGCAGAGACTGAATGTGTAAAGACACTATGTGCGACTCGGTGCCCCAAGAGGAATATACTCCCTCTACTATAAAAGTACATTCGGTAGAGACAAAATAACTCTAAGTAATGAAACTCATTTGGGTAATAAAAAAGATAAGTAAAATAAAAAAACAAATCAGTTGATCTGAATGTTTGCCATTTGCATTCGGTCTCTAAAGTTCTAATGAGGAAAACCTTGTGGGCTTTTTTTTTTTTTTAAATAGAGAAGGTTAAAATAAAACTGTCTCATCTAGGGGGACAACAGCTGACCTCGATGCTGAATGTGTTAAAAGATTCTCAAATAACACATGTTTTCACGCACGTTAAGCAAAGGCAAGACGAGCTGAGGGTCGTAAGTAAAGTTGTCCAATAAGGTGTTGTTTCTATTAATAAGAGGGACTTTGGAACATTCATGAGTTCTTAGCTTTGCAGCAATCAAATGCTGCTTTGTTTCAGTGGGATGGTCATGATATAATATTTGTCATTATCACTAAAACCTGCCACTTTTGGGACTTAATCTTAACAATTATCGTTAAAGGGAGCATTCTGTGCTTTGGGGCTGTGATGTGCTGTGGTGACCTCAAGCACAGCAAAGGCTCAGTGATCAAAAGTTTGGTGTTGCAGAGCATGACGCTGAAACCTGAACCAACTGCGATTCAACTGTAGCCAAACACTAGTCAAAGACATTTGGAGAGGATTGGGATGAGTCTGCCCGTCATTCCACTCACATGCTGAACAGAGGAACAGGTAGGAGGACCAAAGAGGATACACTGAGAGCAGAGGCAAAATAAGCACAGCAAGATGGAGACTCCAAGACCACAAAAGGTAAAGAAAACTAGATAGAACTATGTAGCCTGACTACATATGATTGAGGTCTGTTTGACTCAAACCTCAATAATAAACACTTAGGTACTGTTTTTGAAATGACATAAGGATGGGATATTAAAAGGCACAGTTTACAAGGAGATGGTAATGGGCTAAGTCTAGCGGGAGTTCCTGAACACCATTGGCACTAAACACTGATGGCTTGAACAGCATTCACAATCACACTGACACAGAGCACAGGCAATGTACTTGTACATTTACCCCGTCAGGTGGTAAGTCGGACAGGCAGCCAGGAGAGAGTGGGTTGTCCAAACCATAAAGGAGTGTTGGTGGCTGCCGGAACGAAACAAAAAGGAGACAACAGCTACAGCATCCGACATAAAACGTCCTGTTTTTCTTGAAGAACAAAGATACTGAATCTCTAATAGCATCATCACAAAGCATTAGAACAGCTCATGGCTGATTTATACAAAACCAAGAAAAAAGAAAAGGAAAAAAGAAACACAAGAATGTGCCAAACTAGGGCTGCACAATATCTTGAAAATGTATCCCTATGTCAACATCAGCCGTTCTGTAATTAATATGTCAATACTGTACAGACATTTTGACTGGAAATCAGGAGATAGAATATGTTTTAATGAAAGCAGCAGCTATTCACAAAGCACCAGCAAAGAAGCTGAATTCAGCTCCGGTTAATACACCCGACAGCAGCACTGTTTAGTAAAGTCATTGTTTATATATTGACAGTCAACGGTCATCACAATATTAAAAAGGTATTGTTTTTCTAATACTGTGCAGCCCTACTTTATTTTACAAGTGCCAATTGGTTAATACAAGGCAAATGTCATGATGAACAAATGTCAGAGCTTTAATATCTAGCAGCGTATCGAGGCACATTCAAACTTAAAATGAGGATGGAGTGGATGACTACAGGATGAAGACAAAACCCCCCATCATGCAGTGCCTTAGGGTCCACACTGTGGGTCTTTTAGAGTTACCGTCACTTCAGCTGGATTTATTTTTGTTTTACACGACTTTCAATACAACAAAGCTCTAATTGCTCGCTGGGTATAAAGAGAAAAAAAGAAGAGAGAAAAATTGCCCTTTCAGCATGATGTGATCAAAAGGGATGTATCGGTGAACTTGTGCTCTGCCTCTTCCTTAAATCCTGTTTACCCGGGCAGATTGACGGCACGCCGAAGAGTAACAATGACCTTGGCAAGGACGAGACAAACGTAGGCTTCTGCTTTCAGGTCCTGTGAGTACAGCAATCAGCCTCCCAATCTGCTTTAAATATACAATTTGGATGAGCAGCGACGCCACTCTCCGGTTGATTAGTTTTGGGGTTTTTGAGCTGAATCACGAGACACACCAAACGAGAGGACACCCAGAGGAAGCTGAAGAGTTGAAAAAGTAGTAATGAGGAGGCAAGTGTGGCAGTATATCAAGTCACTTCATGTCAGTGGAAACGTTGACAGCTTTCCACCAGTGACAGCTCAGTAAGCCACAGGGAACGTGGCTTTTTATGAGAGGTGACAGTGAAAGGGTCTTAAATAACTGGTAGTTTTAGCCTAACTGCCACATCCTGCTCAGCCTCGAACTGATGAAAAACTTTGAAGATTTCGGCTTCTCACCCCCCCCCCCCCCCCCAGATGACTTTGCACTGCTGCAGCAATAAATAAAACTATTTATTTTTCAATGTCATTACGAATATGAGCACTTTTTGGGTGAAAACATTATCAATAACAAGGATAAATGTGAAACAATAAGCACCTATGCCATCTTGCCCGTCTTAAACAAGGAGGACAAAGAAAAAGGTAATTTATTGTGTTTTACACCTAGCACCAAGTACAAGGTATATAAGAAAACTAAGAAGTACAATTAAAATGTAAACATGGCCGATGGAAAATTGACAAACATTTTTAAAAGCTGTATAAGATAATTGATAAAAAGAATAAATAATCAAATAAAATGAATTAAAGCAGTGGATTTTGAGCTGTAAACAGAGGTAATGTAAAACAGAGAGTATTTTTTTAATGACAAAGAATTGTATGCCCAACGCTTTGCTCTAAACAAGCCACAATGGAAAAGAGATGTTTGAGCATATCTATTTAGATAAAGAATATCAACCTCTCCTTTACACAAATATTAGGAGAGGCATGCCCCCCTTCCAAAAAGGAAAAAAAACACAGCTTTATAAAGAATATAAATCTATTCAACTATCCATAGACCCTCCACATAATAGGGAATAGGGTGAAAACCCCATTTATATTAAATATTTTGGGGAGGGTTAGTGTGTGTGCACATCTCAATAAAATGCTGGACAGGTTCCTGAAGTCTGGCAACTGAATCTAAAATGGAGCCGCAAAATCTAATGAAAAATGATGAAGTAAGAACTTCCTCTGTGAGTAAGGTGGAGACCTAGAGGAACGTGTATTTGTCTTTGGATCAGAGCATCGAATCGGACACAAATACTAAAGAGCCTCCCCAATTACTAAGCACGGAAATGTAATAAAGCAACATGCTGACCAGCTCCTGCTCCCAGAATCAAAACATAATGCTTACGTATGATGCAAGCATTTCAACGCATGATTTTGTTTCAAAATGCCTTTATGTGAGATGAATATGAAGCATCACTGTGTGTGAGAACCACACAAAAGCTCCTGCATTAGTGCGAGACCCCCCTGTTCCAAATGTACAGGGTTACCGGGGCTCACACTCCTTCCAACGCTGCATATGTTATCTCTGAATGTCTTCAAGGGAAGAGTTCACTTAGTCATTAGCATGCCCAACACCACCATCAAACACCGCGACTTTATGACAGGAGCACCCCAGCCTACAGACGTAGAGCTATTCAGGAGGAGAAAGGAGTCTGCAGTCTTAAAAAAAACAACAACAACAAAAACAAACTCTCCGCTCATCAGTTTCGCATCCATCAAGCAGACTGTGTAATTAGCACTTGTGGGGCTGGTGGACAATTTTAAACTGAAAACAGATTTATAATCTATACAGAGCTAAATTCTCTTCTTTATTCTATTCAAAGGGGCCTCGGTAAATCGTCTGCGCTTTTCTTTACGCTGATTCACAAGATTAAATGGTGTCAGTAAATGGTGAATCGTGTCTAGAATCAAACATGGACTACTAATAGAATACATTCAAGTAATGTATCCATTTTTAGATGTGTTGGTAGTCGTTTGCTGTTCGCTCTTCCATGAAAAACCAGGAGAAATCATCTAAGATCTTTAGATGATGGGTCCGCTTTTCTCCAAACGACACAAAGTGTTTGTGTATGCCATCACAAGTCTGTCATCAAAATCAAATTGGTGGAGCCTTAAAAACACAACTAGGCCATTTATCACATGAATCTAACGTTAGTGTGGTAGTGCTGCTAAAAAGACAATAACAGAAAATGATCCAGTTTCCATCCCTTTGTTAAGGAATACCTAAAAATAGGCTGAGATGTGTTCCATTAGAGGTTCTGTAAAATGAATCAGCACATGCAGGGTAAGCGGGGCACATGGAATAAAGCTCTCAACTAAAATTCGAGACAAAAAGGCCAGAGACTTGGGAGAGCAAAGAGCAACAAAGACGTCAAAGTGTCAGCATCATAAGGCTTGAACTCAAATGGGTAGCGGCGTAGCACAGCATGCAAATAAACAGAATCTGTCACCATCCATACGCGGAGGGCAGATGAATAGCAGATGGCTCCATGATCGCACAAGTCAGCAATAATCTGCTTTATTTCCATATTCTAATCGTTCTTACTGTCCGGATGAGGTGCACCTGACCCAACAGGAGGCAGGTGCGGCTTCGTGAGCACAGCTTTAAAAAGGTGCCAGGGAGTCATCTTTGGAGGAAAAGATTGGAGGAAACTTTACACCCTCATGAAAGACCGGAGCAACAAAGCGGAACAAGATCGAACTGGCAAACACAAGTGCAGCTTTGACCTGACCCGCTGATGGGGTCCAGGCCTGGACATTTCCACTTGTAAAGACATTTAGGGAACCTCTGGTACACATTTGTTTCCAATGCAGGCTTTGAACCGAGAAAGGAAAAGGAGGGGAAAAAAGACTTATTTACACCTAATCAACTGTTTTAAACTATTTTACCAACAGCCTGCCGTTGGTATTACTCACTTTACAAGTCATTAACTCTGGGTCTCTGAATGCATTTTAATCTAAATGGTTAATCTGATATAATGTGCTCAATAAATGCATTTGACCAAGCTTCTGCAAAGCATTGGAGATGATTGAAGCCGACTGATCCGCTGTGGGTGAAACCAGACTCAGCTTCATCAGGGCTGATCTATGAGTAGTATTCTGTGTGTGCGTGTGCGTGTGATGAGCACAGATATGACAGTTTCACTTGAGTGAACTCGCTTGATGCTTTGCCAGCCAGACTGCCCGTGCTTCCCCCCTGGCCTTTCAATGAAAATAAAATGATCCCCGGGTGGCCGTTGCCTTTTCCGCAAAGTGGCCGCAAGTCAGTGGGAACTTAATGTCCTCTCCAAAGGGCAGGTAAATTAAAAGCTCCGAGATATTTCCCTGGCCTCTTAAGCTGTAGTGAAGGCATGCACAAAGGCAGACCAGCGCATACGTACACCAGAACTATACAGCACAACACTGGCCTCGTTTGAAAAACGGGGCAGAGGCTTCTCTCGGGAGGGCAGCATTTCATATTCTGTGGTTTCTTAAAAGCAGTTGGGAAAGTTCATCTAAGGAATTTGGAGAAAACGATTGAATTTTGTCTGCCAAGGCTTTAAAAAAGCAGTTAATCATTCACATAACGATATTTTCTCTGAGCAGGGTGTTATTATTCCACAGAGAGGCCAACACACAAGTCTGGTAATACAACACAAAATTCAGTTCTTAATCAAGACATTACAGATTTAATCTGTTGCCTATACTTAGACTTAGGAGAACAATCTCCCTGCTAATGAAAGCTTCAGAAATTCTACCTCTGTGCCACCATATCATTCCTGACTGATGCCGATTATCATATGTGAGACATGTCTGATGTGACCCTTGAGAAAACCCCCTGTGTTTTTAAGAGTCAAAGCAAATAGAAATCCTGGCTCTTTTTCCCCTCTGATGTCAGCCGTCATATCAAATAAGCTGCGATTACTTTCAAATGGGTGAATGCTTTAAGGTATTAAATAAATTGCTCCTGGTTGGTAATGAAACACATTCCAAAGAAGTGAGTACATGTGAATTAATGAGCCATTTACCTCTGTGACAAAAAAAAAAAAAGAAAGAAAAAAAAAAAACGGATCACAGCAGCAGCAGAAAGGTTTCACTGTCACAAGAGACATGTGAAGCATCTCCATGCACAACTCTATTAACACAGCCTTTCTAAGCTTCCCCTTCTAAATATACTGGTGCAGCCTCTTCATGGAATTTAATCTGCCAACGCTGCATTTAATTAGAGTGAAACAAATTACTTAAGAATATGTGGATTCGAATAAATATTGTGTAGAAACGTCAGTTTTTAAGAGGCTTTTTTTCAAGCTGCAGTCGTCCATCATCAAATGGTTGACAAATGTGGGCAGGGGATAGAAAAGGGACATGACTTGCACTAAAGGACCCCAGCAGGAATCAAACGGGCACTGCTCTCCTTAAGATTAGTGGCTCACCACAAATCCTCCAGGAGGTGACAGCCAAAAGACAGCAGTCCCATATATCAAGGGTTCGGTACTAAAGTCCAAAATGAGGACTGACATTTCAATTTCCTTTCTTTGTGGAATCAAAGGAAAAGAAAACTAACAGAACACACAATGCTTATGATTGCCCCATGAGAACTATAACAACTCCTTGTGGGCATAAAGACTGCACTGTTGGAAGTTTGCAGGTCGATATATAGATCAGCGAGCTCTCAAAACATACAAACCCTCCTTGTGCAAACAGATCTGGATTCATTATGCACTAAGCATGCTGCCTACTCTGCAAATGTACTCCTCTGTGTTATGCTGCCCCACCAACAGGCTGCGCCGGGTTAAAAACGTCCTCAGCCAAATGGACAGCGGGCCTATACAGAGTCACTTCTCCCTGACCACAGGCTGCCCTATAATTGGGGGCCCGATATCAGCCCGCTCAAAAACACAGCTTACTATATTTGTGTTTTGAGAGAGCGAGCTGAGCACAGCAACACTGAGCAGAGTAAGGTGGAGTCTCGGCGCTCGGGTATACTCCACTTGACGGAGTGTGTGTGTGTGTGTGTGAGAGATCTGCTGGGAAGGCACGCCACCAGCGTCTGCAGCCACTGAAGAACACTTTGTGTCCTCTTATCCCCGCAACTTCATAGAGGGAGTTTTCACAGTCCTCTAAACGACATGCTGACAGACTCGGAAAAAAAAGAAAGTCTGTCCGTGCATTTATTCAATGTCAAGTGATAAAAATAATGTGGATGCTGAGTTCACACAATCTTACAGTCCGACAAGGTCTCCACCAGTGCTGTGACGGGAATACCAGCAACTTTTGATTAGCATAACATAAAACCCTTGTTTTAATGCATCAACATTGCAAATCCTGTCGTTCATTTTTAGGGAAAGATTCTAGCTCCCGCACTGCAATTTCAAATAACATTTACATCCAAAAAACCCAAAACGATGGTTAAAAATGCGGCGCACACAAGCGGCATACAGCTGGAGAGGAATTATTTAAATGTTCATCAACGAGACGAAGAAGGAATCGTGCAGCATTAGGCTGTACGTTTTATCTCAAGACTGTAAAGAATTCGAAACAGCGCTGGGCTGTCAAACACTGCGAGCACAGAGACGCCCCTGAACGGGGTCCTGAACCCCACGCTGCTCCAGTTTAGATAGGCCAATGACCCTTCGGGAGCAAATGTGAAGACCCCGTCAATCTGAGACAGGGTGTTCGAGCTACGGGGGAAAAAAAAGAAGAAGAAAGAAAATCAACTGCCTGAATGAGGTTAACAAAATCAACTTCACGTGCCGTTATCCTAAAGGTGAACAACGTTTAGTCCTAACGCGTGTAGTTTGTGAAGCTCCTCTACGTGGTCCTAACAGTTTACTCTCTTCGTAATATCCTCCATTTCATTGTAGACATCTAAAAGAGAAACTATGCAAAAAGGGCAGGAAGAGCAGAAATAGATTCAACTGCGATTCACATTTATGTATGATTTTTAAAAAAAACAAAAACAAAGGGAAAAGGGCATGTTAAAAAGTCAAAGCCGGCCCTGCAAGAGGGGTGAAAAGAGGATGGCAAGAGGCTGCGTGAAGCACACCCTTTCTACCCTTCCCCCTTCCCGAACAGTAGCGGATGACAATAGCTTCTAAACCAGGGCACGCCACACATCCTGACAAAGGCAGGCTCCTCCCAAGCTTCTGGGTCCCTGCTCCCAAATAAACACAGCCACAGGGAGAGGGCAGGAGTCGGGGACGTGGTGCTCGCCATGTCCCCGGCCAGCGGCAAAAATCAGTCCTTTTGCCTAACAAATGAACCCAGAAAATTCATGCGGGACCAGGAGAATCTCATGACACACATTCAGCCTGACTGAAGCTACAAAAAAAAGACCATCACACTGATTCACAAGAAAATGAATGAATAAGAGAAGGAAAATATAAACACTAAAAAAATCATTTTTCAAAGAGCTGACAAATCCATATCCAAAGCCACTGCTGGCGCCGTATAACGCGAATGCCGTGTAGCTCTTACTCACATGTAGGCAGGCGAGAGGGGTGAGGACCTGGATGTCTTAAGAACTGGCACTGGGAATTTCCAGCTGACGGGAGAACCGCTTTTCCATTTTAACGGCATGTTGTTGTCACCAGAGCGGTGCTACAGCAAGACCAACAGCAAAGACCATTTCCATGAAGAGGTTCCCAATGCAGTGTTCCATCCCACTCTGCCCACACCATTTAAAGGGGGAGGGAGAGCGAGCGGCGGCAGCTACAGGAATACACTGCTACGGGCAGGGCAGGCGGCAGGCAGGGTTGTGACTTTAGCGGCAGCCCCGGGAAGCCAATGGATTGCATCCACCGCGACCACTTGCCCTGCTGCATTCACAGTTGTCTCGTGGTAGGAGGGGGGAGAAGAAGCCCTGCCTTCCCATCACTCTTTCAGGGTCTGTGGACGCCGCGTAGCTACGCAAGAGCGCCCCCTCGTTGGAGAAAGGAGAACGGCAGCCGTGGGACTGCTGCGCAAAGGGGAGGAAAGGGGCATTGTAGAGAAGAAATGCTCACCGTGGAATGGGAACAGTTCAGCCCACCGTTTACTTAAGTAAGACTCCTTTTTAAATTTGCAACAAAACTGCTACTTCTTTTTCTAGAGGCTTTTCTTTCATTCAGAAAAAACACTGGTAAACACGGGACATAGTTAAGGAATATTAGAAAAATTTTGTTCTCACAGATCTTTTTTTTAATGTTAAAGTAAGAATCAGTTTAGTAAAGGTTGCAGGTATGTTTTAGCTTTACTTTAAAAAAATAATAATTCCATAACCACCAGCAAGCCTCTGAAACATTAATCCCCAGCCAAAGTGGGGATGTATGGATGAAGGGATTTGCCAGACACTTAACCAATAAACCAATTGTTCCTAAAGCTCCTTTTGTGGACATGGGAAAACCACTCTACAGTAAGCTTACATCCATGCAGCCGGACCAATATAATTTGTCATTAAAAAGACACGTGAGGACTTTTTTTTTGGGGGGGGGGGGGGGTTTGCCCAAAGGCACATGAAATGACTCTAGAGGAAAATCCTCTAAACCGTTTACACAAAAACTGGAGTCTCACATGACCGGAAAAAAAAGGAGGATGTCTGAACTTTTCCTGCCAAGTCCTGTTCACAAAGGAGCTTGGGAACAGGTGACTGACCACGTGACACATGTTCCTCCCACTGGACACACTCCGATGTGGCACCTGGGAGTAACACGCAGGAGGCAGAACACTACGGCCGGGCCGCCTGACACTGCCATCATCCCAATGCTGATGGCCGGGAGGCATCAGGAGGTGAGTCATCATCGTAATACCCCCACACAGAGCTCATGTACAAAGTAACACAGATGGCAAAGCAACTGTGACAAACATTATACAAGCTGGGAGAGAATACCATGAAGCGGTGACAGTTCGCACACACACCGTTCAGAGGATTTCAACCCACCAACCTTTTTATGTAAAAATGGATTATCTATGAACATTGTGTATCAACCAATACCTTTATGGTTTACATAGATCAACTATTCATGTATTTATTTTGGTCTGGGACCAGAGAAGAAAGTGTTCCGGATTTTCTCACACCCTGATTATGCTCCTTTTTCTCCATCTACCATCGCCTGCAGGAATATCTGATTATTACCTTGCCATGACAACTTCTTGCTCCAATCTTAAACTGCACCTAACAAGAACTTGGGTTTATAAGAGGGAGACACCTATTCAGCCACTTAATGCCTGTTCTCCTCCAATCTCTAAAAGGACTCCCCTTCCAAATCCCTTTTGTAAAAATCATCCATTTTAAACATGACCAATAATAAGAACAGAAATACAATGTGAATATTAAGCTTATGGGCAAGAAGCAACTCTTTCAAGTAAAACCAAAAGAAATAGTGATGTCATGGCAATGCTAACACTTAAAATAGTGTTTTCGAACACACATCTCTAACTAAAAAAAAAAAAAAGACTAGGAACAGGTTTTTTGTAGGCGTGGCATAAACTGTCACATTGATTAATTTAGTAAGATTTTACAACAGAAAAGCAGATAAGCTTCCTGCTAAAAAATGTTTTTGGGCCTCCACAGTTTTAGATTACAGGGCCATCAGGTTTCGTTCATGATGCACATTTAAAAACTTCTTTGATCACAAGACACTGTACCACCACCTATGCAAAAGAAATGGGACAATAATCAATGAGACAATTACTGTCATTTGAAATTCCGCCTGTGGACAATGCATGTGTGTGACCGGGGTTTTGTTCATTTATTCAATTACTGTGTTAGCCAACAGGCTGTAAGAAATAGAGAGCAAAGCGACCATCCAGCTCCACTCATATGTGGTGTTACTCCCACTTCAGGTCACACTACGTCAAGTGGAACCATTTGACTCTTACGGCTAGAGACAGGATGTCAGTTTCTAATGAAAATGTGTGTGTTTGGTACCGCCAACATTGCGTCCAGCTGGATAATGATATTTGGCTTCTGTGTGCAAAGGGCTGGAGCAATACGTCAAGAGCTATAACAACACAGTTCAAGCACCGGAGTGACTACTAGCAAATTGTCGTTATGCAGAGCTCCCTCAAGTATGGAAGGCTGCCACCAGTGAAATACTGGAGCACAGGCACTATATATCTTTCAAAGTTACTAAACCAAAAATACAGCTAAGTGCAACAAACAATAACTTTGACAATACACTCCAGCACAAGACTGATGGCCAAGCATTTTTTCAATGAAACAAAATAAAGAGTAAAAGAAATAAAAAGGAGAAAATAAGACAGAAATTTGTCACAGATGTGCACAGCAGTGCGGTAATTGCCCTGGATGCATTATAAGCTTTCTGAGCAAACAAGTGAAAAGCATTCAACTAAAGTAGATTACCTGTCGTGCAGTCCGATGGGCATCATCTCCCCTCTGTGTGCAGGGTGCTCCATACCCTCACAATACCTCACCTAGGAACAAGTTTTTAAGCTTTGAATGGTGTGCCTTGAATTATTGAACAATTAGCATTCAATCTCAGACATTCTCAGAGCTGTGACAAATAAGATGTTCCACACAGTAATAATAGACTATAATTAGACCATATTTAAAAACATCTTGGTACAGGAAAACATTTTTTGCATGAGTGATCACAAGTCACAGGTTTTTGTCTGCATCATTACTCTAACTTGTTGCACTGAAAGGGAATTTATAGACGGTGTGTGTAATAATACACAGGTTTCCTAGAATTTTAGATTCCAGCTGTTATGGTAAATGGTAGATCATCTTGGTTCGCAAAACTTCACTGATTTTATTAAGGTATTTCTAAACAATTACAGCTTAGTTACTATCGTTATCACACATTCAGTTACCATTCCCGGAAACAAAACAAGCCCCACATGCGTTTGCCTCCTTAAAGAGCTGTATGATGAGTTCACAGACAGAAACAAAGTCCTTTAAAAAAAATAGTCCCATGTCCGATGTTTTTCTTCTTTTCAAAACTGGTTCTTCAACGGGCTGAATCAGGCTGATTTATTTGGCAGCCCATGATCTAGGATAATTAAGTTTGTAAAGACATTAATATTGTTTTTGTCTGGACTGGTAAACAAAACAAAAAAAACAAGAAGGACGCTGTCAAGCCGGAGCATGGCTGATTTGTCAGCCCATGTTGACTCCACATTGTCCTTACATTCTTCAGTGGGATCAGACTCGGGCTAACTGGCTAAGCTAATCTTAACGTTGACACAGGCTAGCTTAAAATAACATTACATTGCTCGACAGTGTTGCTGTCAGGCTGCTTACTGGTAACCATAACTTGACAGACACATTAACGTAACTTAAAACAGCATACATAAGCGGAGTCTGAAGATTAGTTAGTTGGTTTAGTATAAGTTGGACTGGGTGGCTGGTTGACATGCCACCACCAACAGATGCCTGGGACTAGTCATCAACCTGGCGTTTATTCAGGCTAAAATGCTACACAAGCTAGTTCACTCGTTATACGTGAATTAAATGTACTCCGTCAACTTTTCGATGACAAATTCCATACCTTTTACAACGAGATTATATTAACTGGCGTCCTTGTTTTCCTTCCGAGCCCACAAATCCACTTACTCCACTGAATCCGCCTCCCAACACCTTTTATCCAATAGTGTTGTCGCTTACTAGGATACCGGGAGCACCCAAACTTTCTATTGGTGAAGGGGTATGGCAATCTTCTATTATTGGCTCAAAACTTCCGTTACTAAATAAAGTGGTTTTAAGAAGGGTCCTTTTCGTTTGAGGTACTTAGTAGCTGAACATTATGTACTCATTTGTCCTAAACCGATGTGATATACTATATAATTTTACAGTTGTGCCATATATTGAGTGAGTCCTGGATTAAATCATTTTTTTTAAATATAGCTGTTGACACAACTATAAAAGAGTAATGTAGCATTTCTTTTTAAAGGTCACCTGATATCAGACCATGGACTTAACTGCCCCATCTTATCATTTATATGTGCTGAGACCATTGCAGCAATAGATCTCCATTTAAAAGTACGGCTTGTTCACAGACAAACTTGTGCTTATACCAGATTTATTCATTAAATCCATTATGGGGATGGAGTTCACAAAAAATGGCAACACTATGAAAAAAATGTTAGGGAACTATTAACAACTGAAAGTGGAAGTAGCACGTTTTCTTATGGTGAAAACCTCAGTATACTTAGGGTTCAGGTCATCAAATGTTTAGTTATCTGTTTTTGAAAAACAAAAAAACAAAAAAAGACTGACAAACTAGAACGCCAGTTGGAAGACTCACTGTGTATTAGTAATTAAGAAGACATTACAGTAACTTAGTTTGAGTTCATATGTACTTCTCACCAGATACATGACATTTAAGAAATGTTATGGATATTTGTTTCTCTGGCTCCTCCTAGTGCCCTTAATGTAGCCTACAAGGTATCGTCACACTAGAATGAACTGCGGTAGCCAGCAGCTTTAATCACAGATAATGGTGACCTTGTAATAACACAATCAGAAAGATTTAGGGGTTTCAGAGTAGGCTGGCCCCTTCACTGGTGTCGTGGAGAAGTGAATATACATATAATTTTTTTAACCAGTTTTGTTTAAAGTTTGAGCTGTACATAACACAGTAGAGTGACATTTTCCTGCCGACCACCTTCTCAAACACACAGCTGTTTATTTTCGCAAATTGGGCTTTTTTGTTATGTTGTCAACAATCCAAGGAATTATAGATACATTCACTTCTATCTAATGAAGATTCTTATGAATTACTGTATATTCAATGGTATTAAAAGCAGTGGAGAAAAAAAGCCCTCTCAGTGGTGCCCGCTCAGTCCAGATGGCCCATTGAAGTGGGCAGAGCATGCATGCATTCATTAAAATGAGCATCTTTGAACCTCTGCCTAAGTACTGCTCTACATATGCTCTTTTCCAGTTTCATGCAAAGTCTTCATTAATCAACAAATTACTGACTTAAAGGAAAGTTGTTTAATTAGGTACAAAGCAGATTAAAATTTCAGTTTCAGATTGGCTGTCTGTGGGCTGCTCTACAGCTCTCAAATGTGCCCAAAAATATCCTCCTTGGGTGAATGAGCTGGTGCCAACCTTTGTGCACGTTTTATCAACGATTATCTCTGCATTGCTTGTAAACCCAGCTGTTCAAGCTACATATCACCTTCCACATTTTAAGAACTTTCTCTTGCATGATCAAAGTCTGTCGCTGAAGTCACACAGTTTGATTTTCTATACTACCATTAATATAGAAAATAAGTAGAATACAATTATTTGTTAAAACCTGATATTACTGGGCTCCATCAAACCAAACATTAAATGGTGTGTTAACATTGATGAATACCAATGGTGATAAAAATGAAATACCGTAATGGAGTTTTTCCCTTAAGAACATAAAAATGTTACTTTTGCGAGTTTAATAATATTCAAATAATTATGCCCCTGTTCGAGCTCACCCTGCTCCCAGTCTGATCATAGCGTGCTATTCTCTATTTAGCCCAGTAGTTGACAGTAATGTGTGAAAACCATACTCAGGAATCATAACAGTGGAGCAGAAGAAGAAGGCCAGCTGCGCCCCGCCCTTTGACTCACCCATATACAGTCGCTAAGATGTATTTTTTCCTGTTTCTTGGTTGTTCATGACGCGGTTCATTAGCCCCGTGATCAGGAGGGTGCTGTCAAAACGCGCTTTTTCCGCCTCAGAGCTCACAATCGACACTGTGTTGTTATAGAGACTGAATTAAAAAGAGTTACCAGGCTAGTTAGCATTAGGCTCTGCGCCTGCAATGCACTTGCTAGCTATGAGGCAGGTTAGCATATTGTAACGTTATGGCGTGACGTTGGACTTGAAAGTGGTTGCTTTGTCGACGACCTGGCCAAGCCTGTGGAACTACCCTGTTATTTTTGATAAGACGGCACACAGTGAGACAGTGCATATGTGTACCACTTAAAAATCCGCAGGTGTGGCTCTTGCACAGCTGTCTGGCGACTTAGTTGGACCAGCTCGGAAGCTAAGCTGACGTTAGCATGGCGTCAGATACAAGTGACACCGAAGAATTCTATGATGCCGCCGAGGACGTTAATTTTACTCCTTCCCCAAAAGTGTAAGGAATACATTTTCAGCAACATTACACACAATTTATGCTTGTTTCGTATCGTACATCACACTATCGTGGTCGGTGAAAGATGACGTTTCATTTAGAAAACACCCATTTCCCCTCGGCGGGTTTGGACACACGGTGCTGGTGATTTAGCTGGATTTAAGTGGGTGTAAAAAGGTGTAGTTTGTGGTGACTCTGCTCTAAAGTTCACCAGCTGTTTGTTGCCAGCACACGAAGAGCCAAACCCCAACAGCGGTCACATGACTGCTTCCTGACACCTCGGGGTAACGGCCGAAGGTGCGGGAACAGGTTTCTGTGCAAAGTTTGTCGTAAAAGCAGAAAGCTGTTGTCGTTGTTTAAAGTCAACATCCACCATGACACCTGTATATATCCCACATAGATTCTATGTTTTGGAGATACGGTTTAACATATATGCAAGTTTTTAAAAAAAGATGACCATGCAGCTGTCAGACTGACACTCCATCCTATTTCTTCACTCCATTTGTCATGTCAGGTTCAGATAATGCTGCTTTCTTGAGATTTTTAAGGCGTCACGTTAAGATGAACAATACTTAACATTCTCCTAAATGTAAAACCTTGAGACAGACAACAAGGTAGCCATGTTCAACGGTATCAGATTAGTTTTATTTGGTAGAGATAGTTAGTTTGGATTTTGCATTTTGTTCAGTGACTTGATCGATTGTAACTGAAGCTCTTTGTCTTTTTTTTCTTCTCTCTTTTGTGTGTCACTTAGGTCACCTGCAAAGTTTGTCATTCCTTCACCCGAGGTATGTTTATTTAAACCCAGGCACTGTTTAAACAGGGAACTGGATGTTCTAATGATTACACCAGCCTCGTCTTTAAAAGGAATAGAGGTTGCAAAGGGAGCATTTAAAGCTCAAAATCTCTGTGCAAGATTTGCAAACTTATTTTCAGAATATTGATTCTGAGTGGACAGTTTCAGATCCATTTCGTCAAGCCAGTTGTGCAGATAACTGTAGTGAAAAGCAGGTCACATCAGATATGAAAAGGTCAATTAGTTGTTAGAAGGAGGTTTAAATCTGGAGAAATGTCTTTGGTTGGCCAGAAATATTCTGAAATGAGCAGGCAGTCTTGAGAACTACCTGTGAGCCAGTGCTTGTGTGTTTTTCCTTTAAGCCGATCTCACAAGGGTTAGAAAACGCCGAGCAGGATGTGACCGCTGCGGTGTCTGAGACTCCGCAAGATGATTCCCTACAGGTATGATTTTATTTTTTATATTGCTTATCTCATTAGCCTTTTTGTAAAGACTGTAAATAATTATTGTTTATTTTTAACTTATTTTTTCACATGTATTTTACATTCTTTGTCTTTATTTAGCTGTATATACCCTTTATAGATATTTTACTGAAGTTGCAGAGAATACAAAAAGAAAGAAATCTGTTCACTGCAAAATGAACAAACCCACAAATAGTAATGATTATTATTATTATTAAACAAATAATTAAATACTTAGACTTAATGGGAATCATCCACTCAAAGACGTAATGACACACACAGAACTGTAGACATGAGTATTTACTCTGTGAGGCTATATAATTTAAAGTATTATGTGAATTCATTCAATCATTTTCTTTGGTCCCAAAACTCTCTTGACATTCTTTTTTGGAGTTTGCTTTGTTCAGTTGTTTAGTTATTCTCAGAAATGTATCACTTAAAATATCTCAAAATATCTTCCTTTCCATCACATTCTCCTAAAGTTTAAAGAATGTGAGAGGGATGCTGTTCTGATGTGTCTTTAAAGAGAGTAGAATTGAGCAGTCGGACTACAGACATCTTTTTCACTTCCATAGGACCTCTGAACGTGTGGGGTTGTTGATATTAGCTGAAATTGTATTTTCTCTTGTTCATAGATCATTGACAGCATCATCGAGGAGAGTCAAAAGGAGAGTGTTGGTGAGGTGGCTGAGCTCTTAGATCAGCTTCATGTCGATGTCAGAGCAGACTCGGAGCCAAAGGAAGCAAAAAATGCCGAGGAGGTTCCTGTGAAGCCAACGCTGCCAGCGAGTGGAGCTGAGCCCGCTCAGAGGTCGGAAGAGCAGCAGAACGGGGCAGCAACCAATGGGGAGTGCTCCTCGCCAGCTCCAGAACCGACGGACCCCCCGGGGCCGCCGGCCGGGGCGCTGGAACGCGTGCATCCTCCAGACATCACCAGCACCCTCGGCCAGAGTCAGCCGGACGGAGCTGGCGGGGGTGCAGAAGGCAGCCAGGAGCAGAGACCCGCAGACATCTTAGAGCAGGTTCCTCTGACGGACAGACCGACTGACTCTGAATCCCCAGGACCCTTGAAGCCCCCGCGCCAGTTCACGGTGGAGCCCGATATTGTAGCCAGCACCAAGAAGCCTCCCCCCTCACGCCCGCCCCCTCCCAGTGGGGGTCCCCCTCCCAGGCCTCCTCCACCGTCTTGGCATAGCTTACCGTCCAGGAAGTCCCAGGAGTGTTTGCGGCCCACTGCACTGGAAGGTAGAGAAGACACCACACGATTCAGGGAAAACCGGGGCAAAAAATGCGGGGTCAACCTTGACTTAATTGCAAAGTTTAAATCATTAACAAAGCAGTGAAGAAGTCTTGAGGAAAAAAAAAAGTTTTGATCTGGGTTTGCTTACACAAAGCGGGGCCTTGTGCAGATAGACGGTTTTAAGGGAAAACCTACATCCAGTGTAGGGGCCACTTGCCAACATGCTTGTGGGTTTGAAGGAGTTGCTCTATGTGACTGAGATGAGAGGAAGAAGATCTGGTTTTCAGACTGAATGTTCTCTTGTATGATTGTCCAGTGTCTGTGGGTACAGTCAGCTGTGATTCCCTGGAGCCCTCTGGACTGGTGTCTCCATGCAGCACAGTGAGGAGCCTGACCAAGGACCTGCAGCATTCCCTGGATCTGGCCAGTGCCACCAGTGGGGATAAAGTGGTCACTGCACAGGTCAGTGAGGCTGCGATAGACGGCTCGACCAAAGTTGCTTGAATTTCATTTAAATGGTCACTATTTTCTCATAATTTCCAATACATAGAAATGTATGTTCCTCTTTTTTTAAAATAGGAAAATGACGATGAACAGATGTCATCTCAGGGTGGAGGACAAACTCCAGGCCCGCAGCGTCCACGATCTAACTCTGGTCGAGAGCTAACAGACGAAGTGAGACTTCCTCTTTTTTCCCCCTTTGTTTACCCATCGTGAATCATGACAAACAAGTTCATATCCATTCGGCTAATGGCCTTTGTGCTCACAACCCATTTATTATCTCAAAAACAGGAAATACTGGCCATGGTGATGATCAAGAATTTAGACACTGGGGAAGAGATTCCTCTGATCCAGGCAGAGGAGAAACTTCCAGCAGGGATCAACCCCCTAACTCTGCACATCATGAGGAGAACCAAGGAGTACATTACGTAAGCAGAAAATGGCCTTTTGACTCATCCTCAGTCGTATCGACACCAAACAACGTGTCCTACATTTGTACGTCTCCTCTGAATAAGGAGCCACACAGAAATATTTTAACCTTTGAGGATGCGCTGTGGCTGAGGGTTGGTGTGAGGATGCGATCTCATCCGTCCAAGTTACTTCTCATTAGTGCATTAAAAAGGGGAAGCTGACATGTTTTCTTTTCCCTTCCAGGAATGACGCGGCGCAGTCGGATGACGACGACAAGCCTCAGGCTCCGCTTTCAGAGACCGACGGAGGAAAACTGAAGCAGAAAACGTAGACTTTTGGCATTGTGTTTTCTTCCTCTTTTTTTCCACTGGGCCATCTCAGATAAGAGTGTAAGAATTTGTTTCTGTTTCCACATCCTTCCCAAACAGAACCCAGCTAAAAAAATTCCTGGGCAAGTCTGTGAAAAAGGCCAAACATCTGGCCGAGGAGTACGGGGAGAAGGCGGTCAACAAAGTGAAAAGTGTGCGGGATGAAGGTGAATGACAGCTATGTCAAATAACTTTTTTTATGCTCCAAATAGAAAAAACATTTTTTTTTATCTTTTCTTTGACGATTCATTTGAATGGAAGAACTTTGTGTTTGACTTTCTATGGATAATTTTTAGCACTGTAATATGAGACGTTAATCCCCCTGCAGCTTCACAGTTTTTAATAATTTTTTGGGTGTTTCTCTCAGTGTTCCACACAGATCAGGATGATAATTCATCAAGTGATGATGAAGGCATGCCTTACACCAGACCTGCCAAGTTTAAGGCGGCTCATAGCCTCAAGGGTCCCTTTGACTTTGATCAGATTAAGGTTGTACAGGATCTGAGCGGCGAGCACATGGTAAGGCACTATTAATCCTCTATCACTGACCTGCTTGTTGGTTAAAAGAAAATGTCATTATGACATATTTCCCAAACTCTTCCCGCAGGGGGCTGTTTGGACCATGAAGTTCTCTCACTGTGGAAGGTTGCTGGCGTCCGCTGGTCAAGATAATATCGTTCGCATCTGGGTCCTGAAGACTGCGTTTGACTACTTCAATAATATGAGATTAAAGTACAACACTGAAGGTAAGTTCATAAGCACAATCATTGAATGTGCAACAAAATATCTTCGGATGGAATGCAATCGATCCCATTTTGTGTCCACCACACAGGTCGCGTTTCACCATCACCGTCTCAGGAAAGTTTATGCTCCTCCAAATCAGACACTGACCCCGGGGTGAGTGGACTGACCGCACCTCTTTTTGTAGATTTCTTTTTAAGTAGTGTCACGATTGAGGGGACTAACAATGAACATAAGACATGGATATTATTATTATTATCTCATTCTAAGTTTTAGTAAAACTTAGTTTTTATTAGTGTGAATATTTGTTTTGTTGCATGACTGAGTTCTCCATGATTGCATTTATATTTCAGGCTAGCTGTATGCCAGAGGACCCAGACACTGAGGACAGAAACGCCCCTTTCCGTCAAGTCCCTTTCTGCAAATATAAGGGCCACACAGCCGATCTGTTGGACTTGTCCTGGTCGAAGGTAATGGTCTGGCTGCCCTCTTCTCACACGGTGCCGACCCTTTGCACTACATGTCATAATGTTTCTATTTTCGTGCCCGTCTAGAACTTTTTCCTGCTCTCCTCGTCCATGGATAAAACAGTCAGGTTGTGGCACATATCCAGGAGAGAGTGTCTTTGCTGCTTTCAGCACATTGATTTTGTCACAGCCATTGCTTTCCACCCCAGGGTAAGCTGAGTCAACTTATATTACCTGTATCAGCACAAGTGGTACATCAATTAATTTGGGCTTGTCTTCTTTTATAAAGGCAGTCTACAGACACCTATTTCTTTCTTTATGCGTAGGATGACAGATACTTCTTAAGTGGCTCTCTGGACGGGAAACTGCGACTTTGGAACATTCCAGACAAGAAGGTGGCGCTGTGGAATGAGGTCGATGGTCAAACCCGCCTCATCACTGCCGCCAACTTCTGCCAAAATGGGAAGTATGCAGTCATCGGCACCTATGATGGCCGTTGCATCTTCTATGACACTGAGGTAGTTCTTTGCTCTGCTTTATGCCTCTCATACATGGCTGTGTCATGTGTTATTACCTATTTATGGTTGACCACAGTCATGCATGTGGAATCCTCTGTATTTCTCTTTCCCCGTCGCCAGCGTCTGAAATACCACACTCAAATTCACGTGAGGTCCACCAGAGGAAGGAACAAAGTGGGACGCAAAATCACAGGCATCGAACCTCTGCCTGGAGAAAATAAAGTAACGACTTAACTCTGGCATTTACAGTATGTTTGACGCCCTTGGAACAAAGCTTAATAAATGTGAACCCCCCCTCCTCGCCACTACAGATTTTGGTGACCTCAAACGATTCCCGCATTCGCCTGTATGACCTGAGGGACTTGTCTCTGTCCATGAA
The DNA here is from genome assembly GCA_907169785.1 of Menidia menidia. Lineage (NCBI taxonomy): Eukaryota > Metazoa > Chordata > Actinopteri > Atheriniformes > Atherinopsidae > Menidia > Menidia menidia. The sequence goes on along the minus strand of CAJRST010004446.1, from coordinate 11,385,890 downwards.
ATATAAGGGTTACGTGAACAGCAGCAGCCAGATTAAGGCCAGCTTTAGGTGAGAGTTCAGTTTTCTTTGCACGTCTCTGAGCAGCTCTCCTTTAGAATGACTAATCCGCTGTTTGCTGGTCCTCCTGCAGCCATGACTACTCCTTCATAGTCAGCGGGTCGGAGGACAAATACATCTACATCTGGAGCACTTACCACGACCTGAGCAAGTTCACGTCCGTACGACGGGATCGCAATGACTTCTGGGAGGGGATCAAAGGTGAGAAAAGGGCGCTCGGCGCCGCGGCCGCTCCGCTGACGTTGTTCCCCGGTACCAAAGCTGTACTCGTCTGTACCTGTCCAGCACACAACGCGGTGGTCACCTCGGCCGTCTTCTCGCCCCATCCCGGCCTGATCGTCCCACAAGAAACGGGGGCCGAAAAACCTGAGGCCGACCAGAAGAGCCTGGACTCCACAGAGTCTGATTCCATACCGTCAGGTATGTGAGGCTGCTTCAGCTTTTGGAGCATCTAGAGTCTGTTCAGTGCTGCCAACATGCCTTACAACCCTCTTTTTGTTTTTTCATTTGCTACAGGAGCCCTCAAAACAGACCACACTGAAGTTCTTCTTTCTGCTGACTTTACCGGAGCAATCAAAGTTTTCATCAACGTTAAAAAGTACTGATGAGTTCAGAGGTTCTCAGTGCGTTGCGTTCAGGGATGTCTGTCAGAGGTCAGTCCTCAGGATGGACAACCCTCCAGGACCTTTTTTATCCCCACCACCTAACAGTTATTGCTCCCAGGCAAAGCCTGTAGACAAAGGAATGGCTGTGGGGAAAAGGACTGTACAGAAAAATGGACAAGGTGAGATTCCTTGGCACATTTCTATTTTTTAAATCTTTCATACCAGATAACTGTGAATGGTTTGGCATTTAGAGATCCAGAGGTGCCAAGAGGTTTGAGCAGACAGTAAGTCTGTTCAGATGTGTGTACATTTATAGCTGTATGGTCAAGACGGAGTATACAGGAGCTAGAAGGCTTTTTGCACCAGTATGGGCACCTTAAATGTTTCTTTGGCTCTCACATTTCAGAAAAATCACCTCTCTTGTTTTAAGTAAGACTGTCTAAGTCTGTCTTTTCTTTTTTTCACAAGACTTGTAACCATTTGTCCCTGTGTCAAGTTGGATTGAAATCTCATTTACAAACTACTCTTGCCTCGAATCTAGTTTGCTTTCCTAAATCCATCTTCTGGATATCAAACATTTCCCTATATACATGTAAATCCACAGTACAGAAGATCTGTATGCAGACACTAATGATTAGTGCTCAGTGTCTTTGTTTTTTCAGAAATAATACTGGCGTTTTGATAATTTTTTTGGTTCAACAAAAGCACATTTCATTATGATAAAACTGTAAATCTTCTGTTTAACATTGCGTACTTATTGCTTTTGTAAACATAAGACGATCCTTTATTCCTTTCCTCAATAAAAAATCTACTTAAATTAAACTTGTTTGAACCATTTTCAGACCCAAGGAAAAGAATGCCAACATTTAATTATATGTTTGATGACTGTCCTCCTTGTCATGTAATCATGTCTTGCCCACAAACATTGCTCTCCAAAGGTGATTTATTTAGTGTCAGCACTTTGCAGCAACATCTCTGGATATCCTTTTAAAAACAAACATGAAAACAAAAATATATATAATTAGTTACAGTGTTCAAACTTCATAATAAAAAAAGGGAGCTGAATTTTGCATGGACAGTTCACGTTGGGACCAACAGGGCAGACGGGTTTGTCTGTTTGAAGTGAGTCGAGTATCTGGACACCAGCAGGCGAATGCAGCACAATCATAAGTGACCGAGTCCAAAGCGGTCAGTGTTTGCTCTTCTTTGACTTCTTGTGGGAGCGATGTGGCGACCTTGACCTTGACTTGCGGGACTTCTGGTTGGGAGACGGTGACCGGGAGCGTTTGGACAGTTTGGGGGACCTCGTCCTCCTAAAGGGGCAGAACATGTGAGAGATTGGCTTTCAGAATACCAAAAACAATGTACACACGTCTCGATACAAAGTCTTCTATGTCACTTGCTTTAAAGGAGAGATGCTCCTGGATTTCCGGGACTGCTCAGCGGCTCGCCGTCTGTCGCTGTCGCTTCGTTTGCTCTTTTCTTTATTTCTCTTGTCATCTTTTTGCTTGTCTTTTGACTTAGATTTCTCATTCTTTTCTTCATCTTTTTGAAACTCCTATATCAGAAAGTAAATTTAGTTCGCAGAAGTCAGGGTCACGTGTGAAACACAAACATACCAGCAGGGGGGAATCAAAAGCTAACACAGGTATTGGTTTTGCTGACCAACGTTTGGAACATGATATAAAATATAACCAAAACACTTTGGTGATAACTGTATAAGAAATGGGTGGTCCATCAACCCACCTTCTGTAGCAGTTTGTTTCTGTAGAGCTCCACTTCTTGCTGGATAGTCGTTCCTGACTTCCTCTGTCTTTTGCCGGATTCCAGCTCATCTTGGATCTTCATAACTTTGACCTGTGAGGGGTGCATGTAATCAGTTATCTGTCATTCTAAACGCTGTTATTGAAAATAGTGGAATTGACTTTCAAAATCCATCAGGAGAAAGAGAGAGTGATGTTTGCCATTTCAAGACCGCAGTGTCTAAATTTGGGGCAAATACAAACATGCTGAACGCTGCAACACACTGAAAGGAAATGGGACGAAAATAAGAATTTGCATTTGTGAAGAAAAATGGAGGAATTCAAAGACATGGACTTAAATATAGAAGAAAAACAAAAACTATAATCTACACCTGAAATGAAAAACTAACATTGCTGGGGCTTTACTATGTACAGGAGGATATAGAAGCCTGTTCTTATTCCATCAATAGAGAGAAAGTCTTTATTTCCCCACCACAACACAAAGAACTGTGTCATCATCATACATCAGTTGTGATCATATATTTTTTAAACAGAGCTTGTACTCTGGGCTGGGCTGGAATGGGTTGGCCCACTGCAAGGATCTCTTTGAAAGCAAACTCTTACCTCCACCTCCCTCAGCCTTTTCCTTTTGCTCTCGGACATTTGAAAACTCCTGAGCGAGCTCTGGAAAACTGCACTGTCATAGTTTGGCGAGCTGCAGGAGTCGGCGCTACTATCGCTCTCTGAGCCTTCATCTTCATCCTGCGAGTTGCAGCTCTTGCTGGGGAGGAGAGGACAATCGAGTTACCGCTTGACCGCTCTGTTCTTTTCGGGAATGAGGATGAACGATGTGCTGAGGCCAACCCCTCGGACGAGCTCACCTAATATTAACTTCATTGTCACTGTCCTGTTGTCCGACAGCGTCCCACTTGGACACAGATTTGGCTGACAAACGGAGACAGAGTAATTAGCAGGATCCTTGAGCTGAACGGGCGATAAAGCACATTCTGATATGTCTTACCTTGAGAAAATCTCCCAGTACCCCTGGACTTCTCCCACTTAGACAAAGGCACTCCAGACAGGGAAACATTGCTCTCATCTACTGTTTAAACCAAAGAGAAAGCTGGCTCAGAACCACCATAGTTGCTTTATGGGTGGAGGGATGGGGCTGACGGCTGATAAAAGAGACGTGAAACCGTAGACTTGGGTGTGAATTATGGCTGACGCTGTATGTGGCGGACTCACAGGGCAATCCATCGATGTCATCGATAGCGGCACCGAGGGGGACGCCGTCTATATCGTCAACGGGGACTCCATCCAGGGGGTCCCAGCCCAGAGGGCAGCCGTCTATGTCATCCACACGAGCTCGGTCCAAACGGAGCCCACCTCCACTGGATGCCTCCTAAAAGAACACCAATGTCCACATCTAATAAGGACTTCTTCAGTTCTCTTGCTGGATTGTACTGTCTGCTTTTATTTCCAACCCCCATATATCCAGGCTGCTGTGCTGGCTTTACAAAAAAGCGGTAATGTCTGTTATGAGGAGATAAGCTGACCTGGGCAGTCTCTGTTGCCTCCTCTCCTGCTTTGGCAAAGCCCAGAAAGATGTTTTGCAGGTGGATTAGATAAGGCTGTGGATATATGGCCCAGTCTTCCCATGCTCTAAAACAAGTCATGACCTTTTGCTGCAGAGATAGAAAGATAAAGAACCCCTCAGTTTTCTTCTTGTATTTAGTGTAAATGTCCTCTTGTGAGGAAAATGAACGAGGTGATTACCCTAAATTGCTCAGCCTGCAGCCTGGCTTGTATGTTTTTGTGTGCCGTCTTCAGGTCTCCGAATATCTGTGGTAATTTTGTTTCAAAACTGAAAAGGAAAGAAACATCTTAAGACTGTTGGAAGGCAAAAAAAATCAATAAAAAATCAGCGCGGAAGGTGCACGAAGTTGAAGGCTCTTACTATTTACGATAATAGGATGCACCGGCTACTTTGGCAGAGGAGTTGTGGAGGATATCCGACACAAGATACAACCGAGAAATCTGAAATTAGGGACAAAAAAACCCAAACATTAGATGTGATGTTTGTAAGAATTTGTGGTTCCATTACAATTACATTTTTTTCCATTCAGGGACAAAGAGAAAGAAACTAGCCTTGGTCTGAAGGGGCGCTGGAAGCATTGAAAAAGAGTCTGTAATGTGGCCCACGACCTCCTCTGCTGCATCTGCACGGTCTAGACAGAACAGCATGGCATTGGCAATTCCTTCTCTGCTCGGAGTCAGCTCTTTTAGAAGCGTCTCCAGTCTCTCTCTGTGCCTGAGTGGTGTTCGCAGAACAGAACAACATTCAGCTCGAGGAAAATGACTGACACGCGCGTCGCTGAGTGGGCTGTGAGGACTTACTCGGCTCTGAGCTGCCCTTTCTTCACCTCCTCCTCGGGGGACGCCTCGTCCTCTGCCTCCCCGTCGTCTTCACCCAGCTCAGAGTAGTTGTTCAGGACGGGTGGTCGCCATAATGAGCCTCCACGGAACATGCGAAAGTCGGTCGTCCTCCACTCTGTGGGGGGCTCTCCCTGTGGGACACACATTAGCCGGGCTCATTAAAGTGTTCTTATAGGTTGTACCCACCGGTGAACCGCGGAACAAACATACCTGGAGGATTGAGAACAATTTCCAGCGATAGTACACGTGATCTTGGCTTTTGTTATCGAAAAGGAACCTTAAGAAAAGGATGAGAAATTGAGGTATAAACTTACACACCGTGTTTAGTTAATACACCGACACGGGACAGCGGCAGCACACCTACCTGTAATCGGGGTTGCTTTTCTCTTTGTTCATTATAATGGCTTCAAACATGGGACCTTCACGCACCACAAACTCTATCATTCTGTGAATGAGGAATAATAGATTCCTGTGGGGAAAGGGGGGGATATCAGAGCAGGTTTTACATCTTAACTCACAGTACTCAGAAAGTTTGGATGTGAGATCTCTGGTATCTCTGAGACAGTGAACTAGTGGCCCATGAAAACTCTGTCTGACTGTCATTTTGTGTTTAGGTGAGCCTAACCATGTCATTCAATGTAAAAGCATCCACAATTTCAAAATGTTTATTAAAATGAGGTGCATGTTTCATCCCACCGGGCAACACTCCAAAGTCAAAGCCAGAATAAATAATCGTCTTTGTGTAAACCTACTCAGTTAAGTGAATCACAGAAGTAACGATACTCATTCAGGAAAAAAATAATCCTGCCCCAATTCCAAGTAGGCACTTGGATTTCAATGTTTAAGAAAAAAAAGAAAGAAAAAAAATCATAAGCCATTCTTTATTGCAGCCCTATCAGATTTGGCTTTAAGGTTTTTAAATTTATTTTAGATTTAGTGTGATGCTTTAAACATTTAGATTTTCTATTTTCATATAAAGAAAACTGGAGATTTCAGCACACAAAAGGCAGCAACTGTGCAATATTTCTGTCTAAAAATTCCTAAAGTGTTTCCTGTTGATGAGCTGGTTAAATTCGAGAGGTACTGCTCAGTATGTTCATGCAGCAGTGTGTCAGAGCTACCTCCTTACTACTTTGATCTGAGGTGCTATCATGGATCCATTGCTGACATCATCTGACTGGGGTTAATATTTAACCTATCTGCCTTCTAGCTGTATCGGTCTGCAGTGTCTCAGCCAACCCATGAGAAGCCCAGCACTCAAAGAAGTTGGTACAAATGAATGGCTCTGACAGTCATTCACATAACAAAGCTATTCACCTCGTACAATAACACAGCCTGGACGATAGAAACACAATGAATACAAGGAGATATGTCTCGAAATGTTCGCTACGGTCTCACAGAATCTGATTTGTGGACAGTGGGTGTGCGTAGAACAGCTCTTAAACCTGTTTTTTCCTGCCTCAAAGAACAAGCATGGATAACAGATCAGTGCAGCTCAGCTTCTGTCCTATGGCACGTGTGATATGACAGCTGGTCAGTCGTAGTAAGAAGAGTGTGTGTACCTTTCGGTTGGGATAACCACTTTGACTACGGCTTCGGACAGAGTCTGTTTGTGAAGTCAAATCAAATAGTGAAAATATTAAAAAGTGAGAACTTGTACAGATGAAACACTGCAGGATAAATACAGCATAGAAAACGACTAAAGCATTCAACGTCAGTCAGCTGAGGAGGGTAACACAGTTTTAGTACTCTAGTTTGAAAAAAATAAAACTACACACGCTAAACTACAGAATAGAAAAAAAAAAAAAACAATAAAAACTAAGAGTTTCTACACAGACGCATCATGTCAGACACTGCACAACAGGGACAGACCTGGAAACAGGTATCAATACAGTAATATGACCCTCTGTTTTCTGCTGGGATTGGTGATGAACTGCACTTTTGTTTGGAAGCATTATTCATTGAGCCACTTGCCTAAGTCTGAACTGAATGTATCTTAATTCAAATGACACATTTTTAAGTCCTCAAAGTCTTTCAAAAGTACACTAACATCACCATCTTAGAGCACTTTAACCGCCATTTCTCGGACATGATGTTACCTTGTCGAGCTCGCCCTTGGACATGCCCAGCGGCTTGGTGAAGTCATTCCGGAAGCGGTCCCGTGGCTGAGCGTTGAAAGGAAGACCAGACGGGGGTGGCGGTGCGGCTCTCACCCCGACCGGCGTGTACAGAGGCTGAGGTGGGATGCGGGCCGGTTTCCCCCATCCCAGCTTCATCTCAAAGCCCATAATGACTTTACCTGCAACACAAAGAAACACATTTACAAAGAGAATACAGTCAGCCTGAAACACGAGGCTGGAGTTGAGAGCAGGGTCGTTCTGATCATGAGCTTAATCAGAACCATGTCTAAAGCCAATGTTACCATCCAGAGCAGCCATGGCTCTTTCTGCGTCTTTCCGTGTCATGAAAGCCACAAAGGCTCTGTTAGAGGTCCTGCAGCGCTCCTCGTCCGTGCGGGGCCACATGATCTTCACACTGGCCAGGGGGCCATATTTACAGAATTCTCTGCAGAGCATCTCCTCGTTCATCTGAAAAAAATACCAGAGACTGTGAGCCACGTGGGTTCCCACCACGCTGGGCCTGGGAAAGTGGGTGGGGTCCTTTACCTTTGGGCTGATGCAGTTAATGTAAAGGTTTGTGGTGACCGGCAGGTCGTCATACAGCACTGTAACATGGAAGAGCACACAAAGGTTAGCGTGGGGTTATAGATTGGCAAAAAGAAAGTGCTGAGAAAACAGTTTTGCTTTTACTTGATCGTCCCGATAATGGTATGTCCAGGTCTCCCAGGCCCCCCAGGCCCCCGCCTTCTCTCCCCCCTTCAGTGTCATTTCTCTTCCTTTTATGCCTTTCCTCTCGCTCCTCTTGTATTCTGCATTTACGTTGCACATAACAGCGGGCTCATGAGGGCAACACACCAGCAGATGGTCCCGAAACACGGCACTGGACATATTTAATAAATACACTTACAGCTTTAGCTCCTCTTTGAACAGTTCGAGGTTACTCTTCTTTTTTTCTTCTGTCTTTTTTTTAAATGCCTGGTGAAGAAACAGAGGAAGAATTCATCTTCAGCAACTGACTTAACTAGAGGTTATTCATTTCTGTGTAGCCATGGCACACTTACAGACTTTCTACTGTCAGCAGCAGGTGGGGGGGGTGAGGCATACTGAGGCACAGGAGCAAACTTTGTCGCAGGTCGGTACAACTTACTTCTCTTGACCTCTGCGGCTTCCTCCTCTAATAAAGGAAATAAATCAAGAGTTCAGTATTTAATAAGGCAGATGTGCAATCCGTTTTAAATTGATTACTATAGATCATTAAAACAGGTCCAGTGGACTAATGTGCAGATAAAATGGTCACAACAAAGTTTTTTTAACAAAGTTAAAAGCACTGATCTTTGTGTTTTACAGTAATATTGGAGTCAAAAAGGTGGTTATATTAAACCATATAAATGACAGAAAAATGGGGATCATACATCTGATTTAAAATCTGGTGTTCGTTATACTTTTTTTTAAAAACAGGGACGATTTGCAATTCGTGTTTTGCATCAAATGCACATTTTCGTCTGCCGAGGTTCCTCAGTTGTCGCTGCTCACCTTTTGTAGCATTCACTATTCCCCCGTGGACAAAAGTCTTCACTCTGCTTTTCTCACTGGACTCAAACGATGCCACAAATTCTTCAAAAACCTCTGCTGCTTTCTCTTCCTCCTTGGGTTTCAAATAGAAAGATAAAAACATAGAAAGGTATCCATGTTTTCTCCACCGGATCGTTTAAATAATTCAGCTCATTCAAATGCATTTGTCTGCATGAAAAATGTCTGCTTGTCTGGTGTGTGTTTTCATCCAAACACGGAGCAGATATGTATTACGACGGGACCTGAATCTTCCATACCTTTTTCTTCAGCTTTTCCTTTTCTTTTTTAGTGAGTGATTTGATCGGAGTGACTGGTTTTCCCTTTTTATCTGCCATTCTCGGACTGCAAAGACAAACCGTCAATAGTATTAAAAAAATGGCAAAATAGATATGCATAAAATGATGACTTTCATCTGTAATCAGGGGTGAAATATCTGGTTATGTACACTGAAAACATATGTGACTGAAAGGCAACCAGGACACTAGCTGGGCCACAGCCGCCCAATCCCACGCTTAGAACAATCTCTGTCATTTTCTCAGGGACTTTCAGAGACTGCTAAAGAAAGTCAATCATTGACATCCCTAAAACAGTGCCTTATCTACTTAAGTCACTTCTTGTTTCTATTCAGAAACAACTTTACATGTATTACAAGTATGAATAACTTAAAGCATCTCAACCAGGGTCCAGGGTTAGTCTCCCCCTAGAATAAATGTTGTGTCACCAGGGGGGGAGAAAATGACCACTGCTGACTGAAAGGTAAACAAGCAAACATCTGTTTTCTGATTAACAGCTTCCTGGTTTAGTGTCCCTGCATAGATACAGGCTTTAATCGGGTAAGAAAAGCAGGGAATGATTCAGTTCAACTTTACCCAGGGACCGAGAAAGCGATATCATTGCACACTTGGAAAAAAATCAAATCACAAAGCAAAACCTAGGGGTACCCTCAATTCGATGCTAACTGCTGAAGCCCTTCAAGAGGAGTGGACAAACACAGACTGTGTTACATAAAGTAGCTCACTGAACAGGGTGTTAACACTCCAAAACACTACCATTCATATGTAATCTTAGTCTTTTTGTGCCACAAACTGTTGAACAGGCCTAGACTGGATGCTAGCCATCACTTCACCTAGCTAACGCTAGCCAACCTTAATGTTTAGCCTAGCGACCAATCGATGCCCTGAGTGAAATGGCAAGCTAGCTTTAGCCTCTGTACGAGTACCGCTGCGCACAGCTGACATTTTACCCTCAACAATCATCCAGATAACGCCGTCCCTTTGCCCCTAAAGCCCCCGTCTGGCTGCAGATTTCCAGCAGCGGTAGAAACAGCCCACTGAGCTAGCTAAGATAAGTGTTACTCCTGTGCAACGCCACAATGCACCGAGTCTCCGGCCAGAAAATCACCACAAAACTACATGCAATCAGCTCCATACCTTCAGCAAAAAAATTGTGTGCGTGTGTGTGTTATATTATCGCGTCACCATGTTGGTAACGACGCGCAAATGTTTTCTGTCACAACGAGCTCTCGGGATGCGAGGAGATCTCCGCCTGGTGCTCCTCAGAGAGGACAGGACGCCTGCTCAGTGCGCACGTCACTTACCGCGTCCGCGTGCCGGCTCCGGGCTGCGCGCGCCCAGGAACGAGACTCCTTAAACCGCGGAAAGCCGGGTTTTTTTACTTCAAATTAAAAACTATTATCCTGCTTCCAATTACACCTGCCTGCCCCCCCTGCCCATGTTTGATATTTTTTCTTAAGGGGTGTATACGATTTATCCCCTTGACTTTCCTAAAGTCTGATACTTTTTCACAGAGCAGAGTATTTCCTCTTAAAAAGGGCTGTATCGGTTGGATAAAGGACACCTTGGAATAAAAAGGCATGAAATAAACAACTCTCAACTCAAAGGACATGCATTAAGTATCCATTAAACTTTGAGTGTTGATAGATGAAGGACAGGAGCTGCGTGTTAACGTCACACATGACAGAGAGATTTTCCAACTTGAAAACATATGTCCATTTTATCTAACTTGGAATTCAGTGGTTAAAAGCCTTGTGGTTTGTGCACCAAAAAGTTTTTCCAATTGAGTCGTAGATGACAGGGAAAGCAGGGAAATGATAGGATATTTGACAACCTATTTGTTTACCCCATAAAAAGACATTGGTTGAATTCTTTGTAGTGACTCGCCTGTAATAATAACGTTCTCAGAAGCTCTTCAGGAGAGTGACACATACTTGGAATTGAAAATAATAACATGTCTATATTCATTCTCAGAGGTATGACAATAAAAAGGCAAACTGTCAGTTTCACAGAGCATTCCTGATAGGAGAGAGATAAAAAGCCTTAGGAAGATAACTACAGCCTGCCCTAAATGACATTGGTTCAGATTTCCATTGGTTATTTTTTTACTTAGAGCTAAGTGGGAGATTAATTAGTTAGAGAAACATCTATTTTTTCTTTCAGAAATCACTGCAGGTTTCTCTGACACACGTTTCTGCCCATTTGTTATTCCTTATTTTCCTACTCTTTAATGTTCCTCCCTGATGCTTTCTTGTGTCCTCCTTGGTCGACCTGCATGTTTCTCTTTTACAACTGTTCCATTTAGTTTAAATTTTCATTGTAATCAAAGATTACCTTGATCACCCAGCATCGAGTTTCACACATCCAGTTAAGGTTCCTTCCAGAAATATTTTATAGTTCCCCGCCCCCCCCACACTATTTCCACCAGGTGCCACAAACTCATCAAACTGTGCCAGCATTATTTTGTAACTGCAGTCTTAATCACATTGGCCTATTCTGAGTTCCTTTTATTTTGAAGATGTGAATTACAACATGATCACATCATGTCTGGCCCTACTTAAGATATTCACTAAGAGAAAATGCAAAAAGGGAGGATATGTTTGTAAAAAAAAGGATATCTGGATAAGCATCCTTCAGTTGTAGTGATTGAATGCTTTCAGGGGTAGTATGATAGCTGGGTATCACTGCATGTAAAAGGGGTAAAAGCCTAAAATGGCTACCATATCCTCCTCATCATTGCCATCACTATCATCAGCAGCACCACCTCACAAGCCCATCCCCTAGCGTCCGTCCCGGGAATGCGCCCTGTATGCGCATGGGCGGAGAGACTGCCGCTGTGCGCTGTTATTATTGTGAGAGAATTTTCTTTTCTTTTTTTATTTCTACGAAAATGGCGACTGGTCAGGGAAGTGTGGGAGCTGTCACGGCTCCCCAAAGTCACCACTGCCCCAGCGGACCTCCCTGGAGCCCGGGGATGAGCCAGTACCAGCAGCAGCAGCAGCAGACGCCGCAGCACCAGCAGCAGCAGCAGCACCTCACGGCCCGCAGCCTGGACCGGGCTCTGGAGGATGCCGTGTGCTCCGGGATCCTCAACCTGAGCGGCAGGAAGCTGAGGGAGTACCCGGGGATGAGCTACGATCTGACCGACACCACTCAAGCAGGTGGGTCTGCCTGGGTGCGCGCGGGCCAGGTTTCGGACAGAAGCGCGCTGTTACGCAGAGAGGGGCGCTGGTGCCCGCAGCCTGCCTCGGTCTTGCATGCTTTTTTTTGTGTGCATGTGTTTTTTTTTGCCTGCTTTTGTGGATAGGGGCGCAGCAACGTGTGACTGTGTTCCAAAGGATGAGGACTAACTCCTGTGCCCGCAATCACTGTCCACCTTGGCTCTTATATCACGCCACTTTCCTGCACAAAGGGAAGCGGCTGCAGAAGTGTGGCTGTTTTTGGTCGACGCCACTAGCTTTCATTTCAGTACCCCCCCCCCCCCCCCCCCCGCCCCCCCAGGGAGACGCATGAATGAGACGGCAGGCGCACCCAGGCGGGCAGGGTGCGCAGATTATCAGAGCCAGCTCTGCCTTTGATAGCCGGGGCACGAGTTGAATGGACCTTTAGGCGATTTGTAAATGAACATTTTGTGGTGAGCGTGGCACACGCAACTGGCGTTTTTTCCCCCCTGCTTTTTTCCACCCCCTTCCTCATTTTCGGCAGACAAAAGATGCATGGTGCTCACAGCCTCACCCCCTGGCTGCCTGCCTGGCTGTAGATGAACACATAGTTTATTATCTGTCAGACAGAGGGAGGACCAGATCTGATAGGGTTTCATGTGAAGGCTGATAGTCGCTGAGATGGATAGATAGATATAATTTCTTACTCCGATTTTAATGGATTCCCTTGAAAATGTGACCTTACTCTGCAGGCAGGTCAGTCAGTAGGTCAGTCACGTCTGCTGGAGGTGGTGTTATCAGAGCATGGCCATACATACTAAGTTTTATCCTTGTGCTGTAGTAGGACTTGTCTCACTTTACGCATTCTCAGACAGGCAGCTCAATGGGAGACATTTGGCCTCTATAAAAGCCTTGTGAACGGGAGCATGTATTGATGTGAATAAGATTTATTTTATTTTTGTAAGCTGCAGACAGAATGAATAATGGTGGTGAGCTAGTGTTGAATGCATCATTTTCAGTCATTATTACGGACACCAACAATATTCTGGATTTCTGAAGGATAGCTTCCTCTGATGGCTCCACGTGCCATATGGCGGTAGTTCATCAAGACAAGTCAGTGATTTTTTTTCTATAGCCCTACTTACCCAGGGATATTTATTCTTCTTTTAAAAAAAAGAACGAGAAAGTGTGACAGTTTCTATGCACATATCCCACCAGCGCTAGCGTTAAATGTTTAAAGTGTTTGTAAGAGTCAATGGTATGTGCATGATTGACACTAGCTCCAGGAAGCTAATCATGACTTATTAAGAAGGTATTTTTTTCATCAAAGTGGAGGCTCCGTCTACCACAGGTTTGGAGAGGGAAAGCATGTAGTAATTTGAATCATATATCTTTCTTTTGTGTGTAGATCCATCATTTTAACCACTGGTTTAGTCATTTAAGTGGTTTGTTGTGTGGCCTCTAATCGTCTGAACAAACACAGTTTTCTTCACCGTAGGTCATGAGCACGAGTCCCTGGGGAATTTAAGATTATGTTGTGGTAATGGCATTTATTTGAATAATGGCTGTCTGAGTATCTGTCATGTTGTGCTGTTATCCCGATAACAAAGACTTAAAACACATCAGTCACAGCGTTGAGCCGTTGCTTTGACTGTAACCGTTTGCTATTGAGGCGTGAGTTACTTCAGTTTTACTTTCTTTTCAGCTTTACAACAGGTCAAATTAAGACGGTGCCTAAGGGAAGTCACACTTTCAGCAGTGCAAAGAGAGATCAACACTTCACAGCAAAGCCACAATTTCGGCTTTGGAAACAAACTGTGTGCAGGCTTAACACCTAAAGTTAGTGGATTCATTACAAGCGAAGCATTCAGGCATAACAATAGAGTCTACGCAGCTGAGATTAACCTTGTTGTGATACTTGACAATTGGTAGTTTTGGAAAGAAGAAGAAATGACTGAGCCCTGTGGCACTTTTTTGTGTAACTTTGGTTCCTCCTGCAGTATAAAGTCACATGACTGTTAAATTCCTTCTCATCATAAATTAGATGTTCTAATTTGAGTCAGTCTTGGGGCAGCTTTTAGGGCAGAGTCTAATGAGTGGCACCTGTATGACAGCTGATCAGCTGGAGCAGAGGCCTGCTGACACTGGGGTGTCTGTTTGCTCTGTGCTACTGGCAGTTTGTCTCCAGTCACTTTGTTTTCCTTTGAGAAAGGGGAAGAGGCCTACTCTGACCTTGTGTACCAGGGCAAGACAGCAGCTCTGGGCCCGGGGCAGATGTTCAGGTTCATATCCCAGCATGCCCCTGCCTTTATATGTATCTGTATTAACAACCGAGACAATTAAACATTTAATGAATACAATGGTTTATTTACAGTACATATAACAATATGGGGATTGCGGTTTTGTTTATTTTGCCGTCATTTGGCCGTTCAGCACAACCAAGGACTCTTATCTGTGAATCATTTGGTGTCAAATTTGTATTTTTCTGATATAAGATAACCAGGTTGTACCCAGGATATAACAGAATAGAAAGAAAAATAGAGATGTGACATTTATCTCCAATTGAGAGTGCTTGTTTCCCAACTTTGATCTCAAATATACTGCTTAAAGCTCCCGCAGTAGGAAGAGGTGAAAAAATGTACAGAACTCGCACTGTAGCCACTTGTCCAACATTCTTTAAGAGCTAAAGAGTCAGACGGTCTCTCCACAAGGACAAGAATCAGGCTGACATTCCCAGATTTAAAAATCAACCACTGTAAATAGCAAGAGTGCCAGTGTTCATTAAAAGCAACTAAAAGGAAGGCTGACTCCTACCCCAAGGCTTCCATGTGACTGAGACACACCACAAAAACACAGTGGTGCACTCACATAGGAAACACATAATCAGTACAAAAAACAAAATGTTTTTTTCCAATACTCAATCTAAGAAAGGTATAATGAGTCAGCAGAAATAGATTAAAAATGGAAAAATCTACTGATGGCTTTACATTTATCTTCCTGTCTAAGCAAGATGCTTGTATTTCTTTCAACAAGAGGAGAAAGCTTTGTTAAATCAGTGATGTCTCTGCCATAGTTTAACTATAAAACACACTTTCATACTTCAGTTTTGGTGAAATTGTGTTCTGGTTTGTTACGGTTGCAAAGATTGTGTCAGAACAGCAGAAGATAACACAGGGAGAGACGTTCTTTTTTTTCTCCTGGTTTGCAGACGTTCTTATCAGAATGCTCCAAGAACTTGTTTGAAAAAACTTAATCTAACCAAAAAAGGAACTTCACAAGAGATGTAACAATAAAAGTAATTAATATTAAAAAGTGTGTTGGCTTTATTTGTGGTGGGGTTCCTTTTTCCTCTCAAATTGTCTCAATCAATGATATTGTGACCTGTATACTGGTAATATGAACATTTGCATTCTTGATACAGGACTTAACGATGCAGGTTAAGGATGGTGGTTAAGGATCGCAGGGCATTTAATGTGTATTTGTGTATTGTAACAAACACCCACAGCCAGCACCTCTGCAAGTCCCTGAATAAATACAGCTAATGCAGAGACCGGCCAACTCCTCAGCCCAAACGTTACACAGACCAGTCAGCAGTGTTGAATTATCATCCCAGTCATTTATGCCAGTGCCAAGCAGAGATACACATCAGACAACATCTCAAACTTAGCAGGCAGACACCTGGACACATCATCTCTCACTTTAGTTCATCATCAGATTTTTCATTTGAATCATTGGCTAATTAAGATGGCTGTTAAATTGTCCTTGTATCTCATTAAGACATCTCCTTTCTTCGACTTTTTAAATGAAAAAAAATAGGATATGTCCTGCTCGTAACCATACAATTTCAACTCCCAGCAGAGAGACAACTCATGAATATGGTTGATCGCTCCAGATCCCAGCAGCATATGTATTAGCATAGATTTTGCTGTGTCACAGGAAGACCAAGTATCGCCTGCCCCCTACAAGATGCATGAATAGATTGTTGCCAAAGCGCGAGGGAGAGGCGGAGTGGAGCCGTAATGGAGGGCTCATCTGCCTGGCGGGGCCTCATCCTGTGGGAACTGGAGGTGACCAGCAGGTGGATTAGAGGCCCGCTGTGGCCTGCAGATGGTGCATGCTCCGTGGAGAAAGAGATGGAGAAAGACATGGAGACAGGCATACAAAGGCTGCCATCGCCCCTTCTTCCCAATCGCTCTATCGCTGACCCTCATGATTCCACTGCTAGAGCAGAATACCCAGTTGTGGGGAGGGAGGAATAGATGGAGCGAGGTGGGGGAGTTGTTTGATTACAGCTGGGTTACACCATCAAGATCCATCCCTTAGGGAGAGGCCAAATTCAGTCTTAATGGAGAGCAAGTGACCTCAGCTTTGGTCTGTCCCTATGTGCTAATTTCTGTTTCCCTTAACCTTTAGACTTCTTTTCTCCTTGTTGGTCTGCTTCTCACTTCTGCTTACTGAACTGAAGAGTGAGGGCCAGTTTGCAACAGTAATACAAACCCAACACCACAAAAACTAAACAACAACGACTAAAATACATTATCTGTTCTGATCCACTCACACTATTCTTTGAGTAAAGCCCAAACAGGCTAATTGTTTAATAAAGAGTGGCATGGACATGTAATTGCTCGAATCAGGGGATTGAGCTGTAACCATGTTTGCTTTTCTAGAAGAAGGAATAGGGCACCCCAGTGAGAAGAGACACGATAATTGAGTGATTTATCTGGGTCTATCTGCGTTTATCTGGGTCTATGCAGCTCCTCACAGTGGCCTTAATTATCTTGTCAGCTGGAGATAATTCAGAAAACAGAATTGTTCAAGCACACACATGCACACACAATTCCAGGCAATGAATCAATAATCCAATGCTGAATACAAGGAGGCCTTTATATATATATGTATATGTATTTCCTGCTCTTGAGAGGCTCCAGTCCTTCCGCAGTCCAGAGTGTAGCAAATCTCCAACCTTTACATGGCTGTTAATGATTTACTGACCTTCAACTTAATGATTTACTGACCTTCAACAGTCCACTTTTGTAATATTGTACTTATACCACTTATTTTGTTACTGGGACATGAAATATAGATTACACGCCTCTATGCCTCATTTTCGTTATTCCTTGATATATGGAAAACATTGATAGGATACCTAGCATTGCTCTTCATTGCCCAATTTAAATCCAAATTACTTTTATGGAGTTTTTGTTTAAAGCTCAAATAAATAACTCTGAAAATATGACTCACAGTTATATTTTATTTTAGTATTACCTTGAAGTTGACATGGTTGTGAAATGCCTTGATAAGATTCTCTTGAGGTATATCCAAAGAAATCCAAAGCCATTTTCTGTACTGATCTTGGAAATACCAAGGCAATACTTAACTTGAGACTACAACTATATACATTATATATCTATGGCTCTTTTTCATCTCCTTGCAGATCTGTCCAAGAATCGTCTCACAGAAATCCCCCCAGAAGTCTGTTTGTTCGCTCCTCTCGAGTCTCTCAACCTCTACCACAACTGCATCAAGTGCATCCCTGAAGCCATTATCAATCTACAGATGCTGACATATCTTGACATCAGGTGAGGCATTCCTAACAATATACCCTCAGTTTATTGTCTATATTTCCAAGTTTCTTTAGACAACTGATTGTGTGTTTGCTGCCTGTCTCTGAAGAGTTGCTTGTTCCCCTTTTACAGCAGCAGCATGAAAAAAAAAAAGCTCTCATGAAAGAGACCCGTTTCCTCTACTGCCAAAACCGAATTCCCAATGCCTTTGTCTGCTGTTTTAAATGTAGGTCAATGTTTTGTGTTCCTCTGCAGCCGAAATCTCCTGTCAGTTTTACCAAAATACCTATTCAACCTGCCCCTCAAAGTTCTGCTCGTCAGCAACAACAAACTTGTGTCCATTCCTGAGGAGATTGGCAAGGCCAAAGAGCTGATGGAACTGGTGAGCATTCATCAGCGCGTATCGGCCTTTGAAATATTGACGACCACAGCAAATATACTGTATCTCCAACACTTTGTCTCCTGTTTCAGGATGTAAGTTGCAATGAAATTCAGGTCCTGCCAGCTCAGGTGGGGAGGCTCCAAGCTTTACGTGAGCTTAACATCAGGAAGAACTGTCTTCACATGCTGCCCGAGGGTTAGTACTTTTATTTTGATACTCGGTTTTTTATGGATAAATTTACTTTGTGCTGAAGGTATCAGGTAACCACCTTGAGTTGACAGTTTTACAGTTTTGGCAGCCAGACCCGTCCTCTCACAGCCAAAAAACACACCACTTGAGTTTTTGTTTTGTGTAGACTGTCATGAAATGATAAGTTTATCTTCAATGAATCATACATCATTCAATTATTGTGACACAAAAAACAAATACAAATTATCAGAGGTGATTTCAATTTGTCAAGGTTAAGTTCTGCCTTGAAGCAGGCCCATCCATTTTTTTCTGCCCTGATTATTCCCGACGGCGTCGCTGGAGCCTTTCCCAGTATACAAACGGCCGAGAGGCGGGGTACGCCCCGGACAGTCAACAGCCAAACAGTCTCACACACAAGCACTCCTACAGGCAAAGTGGAGTGTCCAATCAGAATAACATGCATGTTTTTGGACCGTGGGAACAAACCGGAGTACCCAGAGAGAACCCACGCAGACGCAGGGAGAACATGCAAACTCCTCACAGAGACAGAGAGCCCCGGTCCCCCTGACCACGCTGCTAACCACCACAGCACTGTCCCTTACCAATAAGTGGTAATATTTAAACGGTGGATGGGTGTGATGACACCAGCAGAAGATGCTATAAAGTTACTCCATTGGCACTATAACAAGGCAAGGCAGCTTTATTTGTATAGCACATTACAGCAACAGGGCAATTCAAAGTGCTTTACACAAAATCAGTTAAAAAATAATAATAATAAAAAATAGAATGCTGAACTACTGTATGATTAAACAACTGCAGTGATGCTGTGAATTACCAAGTCTGCTGGCAATGAAGTGCTACAAAGAAAATGTGTGTATCTACGTCTAATTTGTTTTAATTTGACTTTATTCTGGATTGTTCATTTGAAAATAAGGTTATATTCATGTATGGAAAGTATGGAAAACATGAAAGGTTTAACAAAATATCCAACACCACTGCAAGGTCCAGTGCAGCCACAGCCATTTAATCTAAAACAATCTCCCCTGTACTTTCAGAGTTAGCAGACCTGCCGCTCATCCGACTGGACTTCTCCTGCAATAAGATCACAGAGATTCCTACAGCTTACAGGAAACTCCGACAGCTGCAGCACATCATTCTGGACAACAATCCTATGCAGTCTCCACCTGCACAGGTTTGTGCATGCACTTGTGTTACTAATGTGAACCAGTTACATGAAAGTTGACACGCAAATTGGCGTGACACAATTGCTCCATCTAGTGGAGGAAAGAACATATTTCAATCTAAGGTGGTGCCAACAACTGGGTCTCCAGACGTATTTTGTATGCATGTTTATTTCAGATTTGCCTGAAGGGCAAAGTTCACATATTCAAGTACCTAAACATCCAGGCTTGTAGAATGGATAAGAAACCGGACACCCTGGATCTCCCTTCCCTCAGCAAACGTTGCCTTCCACAACCCCTAACAGATAGGTAATACCATAAACTACTTTTGTTCAACGCTCCACATGAAAGCACAACATATTTGTTATTCACCTTTTTTTAATTGCATTCTCAATACGTTCTCTTTATTATTAATTTGTTACCTATTGTATGAATTGTCTTTCTTAATTCCAGCATGGAAGATTTTTATCCCACTAAGAACCACGGGCCTGACTCTGGAATTGGTAGTGACAATGGAGACAAGAGGCTGTCTACCACAGAGGTCAGTGCAGGAACTCACAGCATTCAACAGGATGTTTGCTACAAAGTATTAGTTCTGTTTCGCAGACTTTTTTTTTTTTTTGGTGAGTTTTTTTGTAAAGCGCATCTATGAAGCAAACAGATTCTTTGGTTCAGTGAAGGGCATCCACAGGATGACGCCTCAGACACAACTCAAGAGGTTAAGGTAGACTTTGTAAAGAAAAACAAAGATGTGGGCAGCAACAACAGCTCTGCGGGTCTAATGTGGAACGCATGGGTTGCAAATGAAAATGATTTTTTTTGAAAACTGGTGGGGGAACACACACGTTTCTCCTAAAGTGATAGCAATCTGTGTGCTGGAGCTGAGCTGGTAGTTACAGGGTGTGTGTCAGTTAGGGCTGTTTATACTCATTCACTGTTGTTCTACGGATAGCTGTAATGAAGATTAAAGAAGAAGTTGGTGGATAAACAACTTAAAGCAGGCTAAGACACAGAAGTGTAATACATTTGGATTGTTCAGGAAACATTTGTCAGATTGTTTCACAATGCCGCTTGAATTTGCTGGCAGGATGTTTTTGCCTCGGGTTACTTCCACCCTTTATGACCTGGAAGGGGACTGATTTCAACCCCCTGTTCCACCTCTTATTTTACACACAAAGCAATGTGCAGCAAACAGGAATCAATTACTGGTTATAAAGGCACTGCTGAAAGAGCACTGCCGACAGAGTCCTCCTACAACATAACCTGGTCTAACGGAGCCTCAATCAAAAAATGTTTGTTTAGTGCTTTAATGGGCCTTCACATGTTTCTATTGGTGTCTGCACACACTTTGTTGCATGCTGGTATCATGACTGTGAGCTGTCAACATCTTTCTGACAGCTTTTGATTCTTCCCTTTTCTCACTTCTTCTCCAGCCCTCTGATGATGACACTGTCAGCCTCCACTCACAAATTTCAGAGACAGCTCGTGCTGATGCCCTATCCCTTCTCTCCAAAATGGACTCTTGCAAAGGTTACCGACAATAACTATCACATATTCCCTTTGAAAGCAATAACAGAGACACGGGGTTGTTGAATGAAGTGCCTATGATATGACGGTTAAGTGATGAACGCGGATGCTTCCTCCCTCTATCAGATCAGGATCTCTATGACTTTATAGACCCCAACCCCGACGAGGATCCTGCTCTGTCAGAGTGTGATGGGCAGCAAAGCAGTCATATGTCTTGTATAAAGGTATCTTTTTGTCAGAATATCTTTCTGGAAAATTATTACCTTAATCAAGAGAAGCATGGTAAAATCACTGAGGCCTTCGTAGGAAACAAGAATGCTAATCTGTTAACTGGATTTGACATAGGGTGTGTCTCGGTATGTTTCAGGAACTGGAGAAAGTTCTTAACATGTCTCAACAATGCAAAGATAAAGACAACTGGAAGGAGGAGTTAGGGTGAGTTTGTTATGGTGACGCAGTCCAAGAAGCTATTTACCTCACCTGAGAAAAAAGAACATTTTCGTTCACCACGCCACTGTTGATTGCACACAAATATTTCTTCACAAAGACGAGCGAAGACAAATCGGTGGAAGACAGGAGCACCTTTACCACTAATCCCAATGAGTCACTGTCCGGCGTGGTTAAGTGCCATGGATTAGCCATACAATTGTATGACACTATGCACACAGAAATACCATTAGCCCCTGGAAACTGTACAAGTTTTAAAATGGTATTCTCTGCCTTTTAATTCAACCCTTTTTAACTTTAAAACAACCTTTAAAAAAGGTCGGGAACATGGAACACAAGTATGGAAAAGATGTGTGGTACTAAATCATTGTGTCTGCTGGAATGTCTGACAAGGTCTGTGATGGTTTTCTTTTAGAATCCAATATATCCATAAATCCGTCAAATTTCTGAACCGCTTATTTCGGGTTGCAGGAAGACTGGAGCCTAACCCAGAAGTCAATGGGCAAGAGGCAGGGTACACCCCGGACTGTCCGCTAGTCCATCACAGGGGGGGAAACCAATATATGCCATGAGTTATAGTTTCAACATGTTTTTAAAAGATCAGAAATGCAGTACTGACACTGATCTTCTCCAGAGTTCTTCTGTGGAAACCACCGGACACGCCCAGGAATGTATCTGAAAACACCATCAGGGAATTTCATTCATCCAACATAAAAACCCAGAAATGCTTCCACCTACTCTGGGCCGCAGATTATTTAAAAAGATGTGAGATTAAGAAGAAATCTGTTTAGTCTCTTTCTCATCTATGTTTCAAAAATTGATAAGTTCTCTTTGGGATATATTTAATATAAGTATAAGGTTTACAGGATCTATGAATCAGTGTATTCTCTTTATCTGTCAACTAAACCTGGTGGAGTTTGAAAAAAGCATGCACAGAGACACTGTTCAGCAGCTGTATTGAATCGCTATATTTGTGATTGACATCTGATATTTGTGACTGTAGTTATTCCATTTTTTGCTTTTTTCCACGGAACTAAGTAGAAGGCATTTTTTTGTATATGAGAAAATTATTTTAATATCAGAATCAAAGCCCATAAGTGGATGGATTATTCCAGAGGCTCTATGCGTTTTTTGTTATTTGACAGGTTAATTAGCCATCAAAAAATGCTAAACTTAAGTCTCCTTTCATCAAATTGTGCATGTGTGTGTTGCATGCTCCAGCCTGATTCTGTGGCAGATTGATCTCTGCACCTGCTGGTTTGACTCATTTTTTGGCTCCATCAATGTAAACAATACCTTTCTTGCAACCCTACCCCTCTCTGAACGAGCCGTACTCACTGTGTGGTTAGTGTTTTCTTGTAATCAGTATTAATTGCAAATTGGAAGATTGTTTTGTGGATTTTCATTAAATGAGGTACATGACGTGCATACAGCATGTGGTCATGAATTAAGTTCACAGCTCACACGGTAGTGAAAATGTTCTTTGGTGTGAATTTTAAATGCTGTGTTGAGGCTCTTTGAAAATGGTGATTACGCTCTTCACCTTTTGCCAGTTCTGATAAGGAGCAGCTGGTTGAGGAGGAAGATGATGACTTGAAAGAAGTGCTGGATCTGAGGAAGATTGCTGTTCAGCTTCTGCAGCAGGAGCAACAAAACAGGTGAGCGGAACTTAATTTAGGTTTAGGGTCAGAGATGATAACATGCTCCGCTGCTTTATTTAGCCTCTTGTGCGTCTTCTTGCCTCCCAAAATCCCACTCAGCCACGACGTTGCTCACAAAAAAACTTTGCATTTCGTACTTCATTTTTGTCCAAATCTCTTCTTCTCTTTCTTTCCCCCCTCGATCTGCTTCTGTATATTCCTAGACGACGATCCTTAATTTGCAGAGCAGAGAGTCTTATTCACAGGCGAAGGGTGACTGGCCGTGCACACAGGTACTCACGTGGGGTTTATCACTTCTGTTATCGCACATGGTTTGCAGACAACACGTCAAAACCTGCCAATGAGTTACTGGTCATTCTGGTCCAGACTGTGTTAGTTTCTGTTAAACTTTAAGGAGCAGGTGTAAAATGTCATGTTTTTGACTTGGGATATACTACTTCTTTTGGAAGTTTTTAACCCAAGGTTAGATATTCTGTTTTTTTTTTCTTAGAATCTGAAAATGTTTCTACGCTTTGCACATGACATGACATTGCGGACCTGATAAGGTTCTTCTGAACTTGTGCAAGCAGCATAACATCTCTTGTTTTACATGCTGTGTCAGTGTTTTAAAATTGAGCATTGCTGCTATTGTTTCCTCCTTCAGATTCCTCAGTCACTCTGGAAGCTCAAGCAGCAAACAAAGACTCCCACCTCAGACTGCCCGTAGGTATGTACAACTCTCGGCTGGTTATTTAGGGCTGATAGACGAAGGACAAATGACTCATCTTTTCCCTCCTGTATAACAAGGCATTAAAAAAAGATAAGATCTCTCCAAAGA
This sequence comes from Menidia menidia, assembly GCA_907169785.1. Taxonomy (NCBI): domain Eukaryota; kingdom Metazoa; phylum Chordata; class Actinopteri; order Atheriniformes; family Atherinopsidae; genus Menidia; species Menidia menidia. Next base: position 11,362,136 of record CAJRST010004446.1, on the reverse strand, counting down.
AAATGCAGCACCTGTTATTTTACAATGACAGCAGAAAACAGCTGCTCTGCTCTTAATACTGCTGCTTTTTAATACACTCTTTTTACAGATCTTCCTTCCTTTGTCCCGTTAAGGTTGTAAATGTTGAAGTCATTCATTTTTTAGGCTTGTCAAGCTTAGAGAATGTCAGGGAGAAAATATCAAAGCAGGCCTATAGTCAGTATGTTCTGTGTAATGCGCTGCATGCTCCCAGTATGTAGGCAAAATAACCAGACAGTACTCATGTCTTTATTTCAGTGCTTCTCTGGATGAAGGCAGTAGTGCAGCATCGGTGTTGACAGGACAGGTAATGCACTGTGTTTGATATATTAGAGTCATGTTTGTCCATGTCTGTACACTTTCCTCCTAGTCCTAAATTATAGATTGCTTCCAAAAAGAAAGATATCCATCCAAAGACTTTACAAAGTAGAATCATTTCTGCTTTTGCAGCCTTCTTCATCCTGCTCCTTTGATGGCAGCTTGAAGTCAGATCACTCCGATTCAGAACCAAAGTGGCCTGAAGTCCCACCTGTCCTCAATCAGAATGAAGACCGAAGGCGGAACAAGTACCTCAGGAAAGACTACTTAAAGGTAGAAGCTGGTACATTTCCTGTAATTGTGCTCCTTAATGCGATCAGGGCTTAATCTTACCACGTCAGTTTTTTTTTTCTTGTGTTCTTCCAGTTGTGCGGTCTCACGTGATCCTTGGGGACTGTTTCTTCTCTTAGTTCAATAATAACGGACCTGTGTTTGTTCTCTAGAGTTCCCAGGACATGATACTCTGAAATACACTCACCTGTTCAGTTATTATCAAGTTCAGTGAACACAACATTCTCTTGGGTCAAGCAGTCTCTCCAGCATAAAAATCTGAAAGGTTGGCAGTGATTTACAGACACAGAAGAGGTTTCATACATGTTCAGTTGGTCAGCACAAAAATCTGTGAGAAACACGTTTACTGAAGGAAAGTTGATTTTCAATGAAGGAAAAAAACGTCGAGAGAATTATTAAGACCATTTAGCATCTGTAGAATGCAAAATGCTCCATTGCATTTTCCCTGAAGTTTCGCTTTTTTGGTCACACGTTTATCCAGGTGGAGGTAATGAACACAAGTGATAGATTTGGCTTTCCTTTCCTTACAGTACAAGTGTCAGAGTGCTCGTAAGAACTCCTGTGGCAACGATGACTGTGAAGTACGTTTGGACATTCCCAATCCCCCTAAATCATTCAACATTCTGTTTTGACTGCTGTGATAATGCTCAGTAATGAATGCTTTTTTTCTCCTCAGGAGAGTTTGCGCAACACCGATTTTAGCACAACGTTGACAGTGTTTGGACTGAAGCCAAGATCAGGTAATCCACAACTTTATGTTTCTTGATTGTTACTGTCTTCATCTTCTTTTTTTCTCTGTGTTTTTCCTTCTTACTTGTTCAAGTATCTCAGGTTTATAAATAGATCTTGTCTGATCTTTACGACCTGTCAATGTCATACTTATTTATTGGTGTAAGAAATAATGTGTTCTATTTTACTTGCCTATGAATAACTTCTTTAGTTTAGGTTGCAGTAGAGAGCAATGAGAATTCCTGGGAAGCCAATGTAAAAGGGGTGTCGGCATGTGAATATTGGCGTGTCTCAGCACTGCATCTGTCTTAGAACAAAGAGCTATTATTTATGTCAAGCCTTAACATTTTTCAAAATGAAAGCTTGGTGTGCACCTACAACCAACCACCTGAGAGCCAAACATCGTTTCTCTGGAAGCGTTGACTGTTTTCCGTGGAACTGTTTTGTTCCGTTCCAGTCGGTCTATTGAAATTATTTAGAGGGAAACCTGCTGTGTTAAGCAGTCCATCACAATACTTTACATTCACTGAGCCTCTCACTTAGTTAGAATTCAAACACGGAAGAGCTGTTAATGATAATTTCAGAAAAGTTGGCATGGAACTGGTTCCTATTTATTTCATTTGGCTAAAATACAAAGTACCCCCTTCCCCAATGTGAGGTTGAAAAATTTGGGCCATCCATTCATCACATCGAGACTGAACTGCTGAAGGGATGTTGGCTGGATAGCCAAACAGCTCCTTAAAATCTATTAGCTGATCCTAAATTTTCTCTACAAGAGATGTTACATTTCTCCTGTAAGATTTATTAGAATTTCAAATATTACTGATGATGTAAGCTCTTACTATTTAATTCTACCTAACAGTAACTCTTTGTTCGCTCCTCATGCTTGTGGTAATGAGAATGTTTCAGTTTTTTACTTTTATTTTTTTAACCATGTCCTGTTCAACATTATGGCAGCAGAACTGAAATCTGAGTACCGTGTTATGCTGAACAAATTTGCTTGGCCAAGGGAGGCTTTGTTGGTGAGAAGCCCCCCCTTGATTACCCAAAACTGCAGAGGAGCAGTGGAAAGGAGAGAAATCCTTTAGACAGAAAGAGAAAGAAATAAAGAAAGAAAACAAAACCATACGACCAGGTGTACAAAAAGAAACAGTTTCTTGTGGGCAATCTGGGTGGAAAACCTATAGTAGCTCCTGCAAATGGACACAGGGAAGACAAAAGAACAAACAGAAGCAACAACACTGGTAGAAGGGACATTATTGAGACACAATAATGAAAATAATAATAATAATTATTATTGAGGGTGCCCCTAGACCCGGTCCCCCTGCAGCCACCCGGGTGCAGATCCCAGGAAGACGACCACAGAAAAAAACGGCCACCAACCCCGAAGGCAACCAGGGAAGCCCCCCAGAAGAGCCCCCCAGCAGCATCGGAAGGGGCCAGGCACCCCAGACAGCCAGATGCAGCTGGCCAGCAAGACCCCCAATGCCACTGACCCAGTCCCCCAGGGGGACTCACTCATTTAAGTCTACCTAACAGTAGCTCTTTGTTCGCGCCTCACTCTTGCGGTAACCAGATTGTTTCAAACTAAAGTGGGTGGATAAGCTTTCACTTTTCCTCTTCTGGATAACTGACTCACTGTCTGTAGGGGATTATATGACTTTGTCAATTGTGCTTTTTATTTTACGTCCTTGTCTCACTTGGTAAAGCTGCACGGCTGTTTGACAGCTGCTATATAGATAAAGTCTCGGTTAGATTGTCGAGAGGCGAAAAAAGTGTCAAATATTTGGGTACTCCCCCCAGAAACGGATATTCCAAAAAATTCTTGCTTGACATACAAAGAAAAGCAAGAAAGTCTATCAGGCAGAAAAAACACAGGCTTCACATGCCCTGAAGTTGACCTGAGATGATACAAGTATTGCTTCAAGGAACTTTGGTTTGGTTCTTATAATTCCCATTGTTTAATTTGGAACTCAGAGCATTGCTCTATTTGTATATTTTCAGCTTTTGCGAGAGGAAACCGTCAGGAGTATAGCCCAACAGACCCCAGTTTCACGATGAGGAGGAAGATGGAACACTTGAGAGAGGAAATGGAGCAGATTGGATTATTACGGCAGGTCAGATGCCCAATGGCTTTGTTTACTCATTTGCGTTTTGGGGTGTGAGTCATCAAGCACAGACTGCTGGATCCTGCTTTTGTTCCAGTGTTTTCTCTACAGTTCGTGATGACCCAGGGTCAAAATGACAAATATGTAGACTATTGTGTTTATTCTGGCTGATTGTTCCCACTTGTCAACACAGAAATAATTGCAACCTCTCCACAGAGTTTCCACAGAGTTGATTCATACTCTAGTAAACTTATTCAGTCTTATCGAAAGATTCAGCTGCTCGTTGATCTTGAGCCTTGAGAGTGCTGCAACACTTAAAGGGTACCTTTTCATTGAGAAGTACCAAATGTCTGTACGCATAGTCACACAGATGATTAGTTAAACTAATAAATAAATAAATAACTAATGTAGTCATACTGAAGAACATTTACTGTTGTAAAACATATTAGATGGCTTCCCTTCGTTCATTTTAAAGTGGATGTATCTAGTAAACCTCCAAAGAAAGGCATCAAGCAGGCATCCTAATGAAATGTCCAAACCACCTTTTTGCGCTGTGTCTACTCAAACAATGAATAAATGCAGGCTTATTCTACAATAAACCCAAAACTCATTTCAAAGTGAGCTGTATAACATCATATCACTAAGATGCTTACTATTTTGACTGAATTCAAACATAATTCTTTTACTGATATTTCCTCCAGCACTGTCTTGTGCTAACCTGCAAACTGTAAGTTCTTGGTAATAATCATTCCATCAACAATATTCCATTTATTTAGAAGGGTAAATACTGGTCAGTAACGCTCAGTTGCATGTATCGTCATGTTTATGAAAAGCTACCTGTTTCCCATGAGTTGTACCTAAGGCTATCAAGAAATAGACATTTTGAACAGGTAACAGGAGATGAAAACTGATAAGGCATGGGTGGATTCCTAGGTAGAAGAAATGTGATAGTGTTAATTCCACACGGCAAAAAAAGAGAATAAAGCCTCCGTTATGTTTACTCCACAACATCATAAATCAAATGGATTTCCCAACATTCCTGATTGTTAGATAATGTGTTGTTCACCATTTCTCATGACACAGTTACTAGATTCTGTGTAATCATATTGAATTTTAGGTTGGAAAAAAAAAAGTTTGACTGTTTCCCGTTTCCATTTTACTGAGGTTTTTCAGTCTCAATGCAATTATTGTCACAACTGGTGAGAAATGCCTCTTTACTTGTCTCCAAATTTAGAGTTCTGAACTGGAAACACTGAGTCCTATTAACAGTAGAGGTGGGGTCAAATTTTAGTCATAGCCCCAAGCTGTGGTTAGCGGTTATACAACTTGAACATTTATTAAAAGTTCAATGATTGCCATTTTCTTTCTATTTTGTCAGTGAGAGCTTGAAAAGAAACGTATCCATGAATTGTTCCATTGTATCTATGCAAGAATTGAGCCGTGGGAAAGTATGCAGAACCTTTTTCAACTTTTTTGGCTTAATTACAAAAGAGGATTAAAACGAGTTGTAGGTGGATTAAAAACTTCAAAATTCTGAATATCCCCAAAAAAACTACAGTTATTCAGTATTCCACACATTGCCTTTTTAATCTTTAGCTATCCATCATTTGGTGGTGCCATTGTCTTCATAAGTCCCAGATTTAGCTTGGTGAAAACCTACTTGTGTGACAAGGGGCCACACTGTGGTTGTCATGGTTTCAAAGCAAAGTCAGAGTCTCGACTCACCTCAGTGTGGAGGAGGGAGGCTTTCCAGCTTCAGATTCTCTGTGTGGTACTGGGGCATTACCAAACTTACATTCAACTAAACCTTTTTGACAAAAAAGGCAATGACACGTGCTGAGCAAACCTTAACACCTTCTACTATCCCGAGTGCATGTTTTTTGGAGTTTGTGCTAAAGATTTGAAGATTGTTGAGGTCAACCTGTTCCATAATTCCAGAGAAGTAAACCGTAAACCATCAATGTTTCAATAAACAAATGTTGTGTGGAGCACGCAACATTTGGTAAGAACACAGAGAACCCCTGACAACACATGAAAACAGATGCTGAAAAGATCGTGCTCTTTCAAAGTCATGCATCCAAAATCACCCTACTAAAAAATTGTGTGTTCAGCCAGAGTTTATGTGAAATAAGTAACTGCCAAGGAGCTGAAAAAATAAACTAATAAAAAACACTAACACATGTAAAGAAGAAGAAGTCATAAAAGAACAACTCAGAATGCTGCTTTCACCCTCACTGTTTCAGACCTGTTCATTAAAATGATTGGAAAGCCACGGAGCCTGTTTTTGATAACAGGAAAAGCACAATCGGCTGGTTTGAATTTAGTTTAGCCACACACAAAATCTTTTTAACTACAACGAAAGAGGTGCTATCAGACACGCTGAGATCTACTCATCAAAGCGCACAGCCTCTGGTCTGAGTGTTGGAGGTGTGTGGATTGTGAGAGATTCTGAACACAATCTGTGTTTCAGTGATAGCTATATAAAAGTATATAAATCCACCTTTTGATTTTTTTTTTTTTATGTCCGTGGGTCATTTTTTCTATGTTTACAGAACGTTGAGTCCAGACTGAAGGTGCTGCTTCCAGATGATGTTGGAGCCGCTCTGATGGACGGGGTGGTCCTTTGCCATTTAGCCAATCACATTTGTCCTCGTTCTGTTGGCAGTATCCACATACCCTCGCCTGCAGTGGTGAGTAAAATAGCGTTATTTAGTTAGTTATTTAGTTTTTCATTTGAATTGACAAAGACACTCATTGGATCAAGTACCCGCTGGATCTAGGATTTGTGTCGTAACTGGTGTGATCTAATCAACCGCATTGATGTAACCATGGATACACCCAATCTGTCTACTTAGTCATGTCCGGTTAAGTTGAAGATGTTCTTTCTAAACTTGCTTAAAAAATGCGGGAGGGGCTGGTGACATTCAAAAGGGTGGAAAGAAGCTTAACTTGAAGCCTTTTGTAGGCTGCACTCTTGTCTAATTTTAATTTGTACCTTTTGCAGATATTGGACAAAAAAAATATTCTATTTCTACCAAACTGTGTTTGAGTCATAAACAAAGAAGATACAGGATCACCCTTTTTATTTCTTTAAAACATATTTTACACATATTAATGATTACAAGTATCCTGTTTCCACCATGAGATTTAAAACATTACATTTTCACTTTTCCTTCTCCTGTGGATTGAAATAACTGACATCTATTACTGTTGTGACTTCAGCCAAAGCTCAGCATGGCAAAGTGTCGCAGGAATGTTGAGAACTTCTTGGATGCCTGTAAGAAGCTTGGCGTTCCACAGGTAATCGATTTTTTTTGCTGGGTTTTTGCATTTTAATGTAGTTGCCGTTTTCGTGTTATTTTAAAAGTTACTGAAATACCTTTAAAAATCAGCTATGAACTTATGTATGATGATTACCAAAAAACATACAATAATCCTTGACGTCAGAACATTGCATGCCGTGTCATGTTTTTATTGCTCTCGTGTGTAGGTGTGTACAGTATGTCTGAACTTCTTTCTGACGGAGGTTTCTTCTCATAGCTATAGGGAATGAAAAAACAAAAACAACACTGCATTATTCAAGCAAAATCTGCCTGTCATAATAGTATTTAACAGATAAATCCTTGCGGAAAGCCCTTCCTGTCTGTATTGTTGAAAGAAACTGATGATCGACATGTCTGTGAACCCAGGACAAGCTTTGTCTGCCGCACCACATTCTGGAGGAGCGGGGTCTGGTCAAGGTGGGTGTAACCGTCCAGGCTCTGCTGGACCTGCCCACATCAAAGTCCACGCATCTTGCTTCCGTTTGATACAAGCCTGAACGCTGCGTCGGACCTGTTTTTTCTTCCAAGCCCAGAGCATCATGTCATTGTCTGGGACCAGAGACCCCCACTCCAGGGTGAGGACCCGGTGGCTCTGGGCTTTTTGGGGAATCTGCTGTTCCAGTTGACTGAAGCAGGAGACGGTGTGACGTTTCCTTTTATGATGTCAGCAAGCAGCAAAGCAACGTGCACCGCATTTTGACTTTCCTGTTCTTCTCTGCTGGGGTCCTCATACGTGCGCGGGGATTTACAATGTGACTGCACTTACTGCTGCCCAGTTAAGACTTGCTAACACTTGAAAATGACAGTGTCTTAGTAAGAAAAAAACATCTTCTCCTCGGCGTAAGTGATGATCTGTGAGGTCTAGCGCTATTTTCATAATTGCGCTGCACACAGTTGGTGAGGCGCTAACTGGCACATAACTCACTATTTCATATAGAAGGACTAAGCTGCTTGAGGGAAATTTTTCATCCTTTTTTGTGTCAGTCAAGTTTTATATTTTTCTTAACTACCTAAGTTTTCTATAGGTTCTTAATTTTCTTGACGGCTGCCAAGCCTGAATGAAGGGCAGATTTATCCCGTTTGCATCTGAAGGCAAATGCAAGGTAGCATCTGTTTTTAGTGCAGTCTCTTAGAAATTCTGCCAAATTTGCTGAAATTCTGGTGTGTTTGCTGTGTCTTTATAATCCTGTACAAATCACAAGCAACTCCGTGCTGATGGGTTTTCTCCTGCAAACATCTTTGCAACATCTTGGAAAGTGACATTTGATCATTTCGGTAAGATCTTCATAGCCCTTTCTAAAGGTACAACATCCTGTTTTGTATCCAATGTGAAGACAGGATTTTTCTTTGTTTTGTAGAACCAAAGTTTTGACATGCTAGCACTGCATATGCTTTGGGGAGGGTGGGTCTGAGGAGTGTGCTTTTGGATCAGAAAAGTGTTCATTGCCACTCGGAGACAATCACTTCTGTTAAGGTATTACACTCTGCATAGTTAGACTGACCAGCAAAACCTGCTGCATATTCTTTTGGATACTCTTTTGGCTTATTTCAGGGAAATATTACTCGGTATGTTTTATATGTGGCTGTATCGTTCTTTTATTTGCCCTACCTTTTCAGATGCAGCAAATCATGCAGCTGTCATGTCTGTTTTCTCGGTACTCCCCCCAGCGGCACTGCCGGCGGGTAGCTGATGACTGAAAGTGGCTGGACTATTCAGGTGGACTGGAGCTTAGAATTCAGCAGCTACGTGAACAATTTTTCAGTCAAGCTTGCAAAAAAAAAAAAAAAAGACCGACAATTACAGTTAGAAGCTGCAAATGACATAGTTAGGCAGTTGTAATTTTAGATCACTTCACCCCTGCAGTAGGAATAAATCTTCAGTCAAACAGAGCTATGCATTAATTGCAGGTAAGTTTAATGACTTTATAGACCACAATATCATGAAGGAATTTCTAGACAGTGTGAAACTGCCTGCAGACAAACTGAAGAGAAACTCGGGTTCTGCTTGACTGATCTGTCGGTAGCAACGAAAACTGTTGCTATGTTCAGGTGAAAACCATGTGTGGATAAACTGTAGAACGTCTTCTTGCTGTCAGGAAGGCCGTACACGCATCTGGGAGAAAAATATGCCTCCCTCGCGATCTGGATTTATCTAGTTATAAAATTTGAAATATGCAAAAGCTCTGGTTTTTGATTAGTTCAAGCATTTGAAAACATCCAAGGATGTCAGGATGTTGTTCCATTTCAGCACCTTGAAAACCAACATTTGCAGCATTGTTACATCTGCAACATGATGCGTGCCTTAAAGGAGGGGTATATTTTCTTTTCTTTTTTTCCCAAAAAGTTGAATGAATTCCCAGTTCCCTTTTTATTTTCTATCTACAAATGAAGTTTAAGTTATTCACTCCAGTTTACAAGGTGCTTAAGACTTTTAACACGTAGTGCCTCTCTGATGAAGCAGAGATGCAGCTTCAATTTGCTACCAACAAAGCTTAGCGGTTGCTGTAACATGAAGTGATGGTTTTGCCTTTGAGGCATAGTTTGTGTGTCAGTACCTTGTAATTATAACTTCTCATGTCATTTTATGGGTCAGGCTGATCATTAAAAGGTAAATGTTCCGATTAAAATAGCAGAAGGAAAGGTGTTGATGCACGCAACTGCCCAGAGTGAAATGAAGCAAACGCTTGATGATAAAATTGACTTTCAGGTGTTTTGTTTTTCCCCATTTGGTTGACGTCTGGCCAGTCCAAAAAATAAAAAAGACAATATCCGTTCAGAAATTTGTATTTGAGATTGGGAAAAACATGCCAAATTTAGGTGTTTCTGGTATCATTCAGCTGTTGATGAAGCCAAGCCTCACCTTACCCTCTGTCAAGTGTTTTCTACAACATCAATGCATTTCTGAGGAGAGATGCCACTGAGATTGAGCAAAATGAAAATCAGTTTATCTGACCTTAGGTATTGAACATGCACAGAGTCTCAGGTCAAACCTTTTGCTTTAGCAGAAAGTCCCTAAGAATTTCTACAACATCTGTTATCTCCTTGCTTGATGCTTGACTTTATGCATCTGCTCAAATGCAAAAAATATGCATTTTTCCAGAGTAAGAGCAGATTATAGACCACTCCTGTGAGAAAAAAAAAATTCAGATTAAATGGAACCATACATTTTTCTGACGAAATATTAACTGTGTACCAACATGTAATTGCAAATCTTGCAGGAAGAGAAAAAAAGCAGCTTTTCCATTAATGGGAGCTGAATTGGCTAGAAGGACTGAGGTGCATTCATGTTCCAAACAAAGAATCCCTTTTGTATAAGAAAAATACTGTATCTGTCTCCGAAGGGTGAGGGATTGCACAGACTCTCTCTCACAAGTGCAACATTTCTTATAAAGTTTTTAATTCACCGTGCATATCAGAGTTCAATCAAGTAAAAGCTTCAATACATGTCTGCAAAGTGTTTGTTTTGCTGATTTTTGCCTGCATGTGACACATTGCATGTGTGGATACCCACAACTTGTTGCTTTGATGTTTGTGTGACACCATCTGTCAATAGCTCGGTTTCCATCATTTTTCTTTTTTTTTGGCAAACTGTAATCACAAAACAAGAAAGCGAAACAACCCTGACCTCTGTTATCTGAATAATTTGCTAATGTTTTGGCCATATTTTGCTAAAAAGAACAACTTTGAATCTAAAGAAAGATTGCTTTCCGTAATGGAAAAGCTTTGTAATGTAAAACCTACTATTTCCCATTCCTTAACATCACACACTTACAGGCTAATCTGTGCGATCAAAGGATAAAAATCATTAAAAGGAAAGTTCACTTTAAGACACCACAACCTGAGGTAGACCGCACAAATATTTTTCTGCTTAGAGCAATAAGCAGATAGACTTTATTTCCCCGGAAGCCTATCAGTAAAGGTTTGCGTCAGCTCTGTGGCCTCCTTATTATTGGTCTTATTCATTCGTACCTTAAGTTCAAACAAGAACTATAAAACCTGAGAAATTAACGTCTTTATCGTTAAGCTGGTCCCTTTGCCTTCCTGTTCAACAATATTTAAATAATAACTGTGATGTTTACTCATGCTGACGCTACATCGGAATTCCTTGTAAAAATGAGTCACACCAAACGGAGAGAGCTGTTTTGGCTGAATGGAAGAGAAGGGATCGCACAGAATAAAGAGGGGCCCTCTCATGAATATCTTTCACCATTTATCGACATTGTGTTTCATTTCAGGATAACTTTTTCTTTGTTGGGTTTATCTGTTGATCTTATGTTACCTGTTCTGGCTTTGTATCTTTTAAATGATTTCATCTCATGCAGACAAAATCTGTGAAACAGTGAGTCATGTCTGATTACAACACTGCCAAGCCAATTCAGCAAGCTGGTGTACATAATATTTTGTATTTTAAAACTAGTCTTATGCATGCAAGACGACAGAATGAATAATGCTGAACCTCTGTACATAGAGTCTGTATAAAGTTCAAGGTTTTCTTAAAAAAAAGCAGACATGAACAGTGAAAAATAAAGTCAAACTCTTTGCAGCTTTTGGGTATCATTGTCTTCATTTACTGAGGATACAGAGGATTGTTTTAGGTGCTTAGAATGGGTTTAATTTGTATTGAGATGGAAGCCAGACGCAGAAATCACGAGCTGAAAAGAAGATTATTTAGTGCCTAAATGTCTCTCGTTCTCCTCCCACTTTTCAGCCTCAGGGTTTCCCTTGACGTCTTAATTTCTGAATTGCTTCAACACAGCTAGGATGGAAGATATATCTTGCTGTTGGACAGTTTTTCTGGTTGTTCTGTGGTGAAAGTCCTGTTCATGGTGATCAGGTTGTGCTTCCTCTATTCCACTAAGCTAACAAAGGAGGTCTGGCCACCTCTGAAACAAACAAGCTGAAATGAAGGTCCAGTGGGATGATCATACTCACAGATTTTCTTCCCTGTTGAACTTTGAAAATGCATGAAGCATTAAAGAGAATTTCTCATTAATTAGTTAAACTGTTAAACTGTGTTCATTCTTCAATTGTGTATTTTTTTTAATTCATTTTATCTGTATACTGTCTTCTGTTAACTTTAAGTTGCTTAATTTTAAAAAGGGAAGAAATTCAATGTGTTGTTCCAATATTTTTATTTTTGAAGACATGGTCTCTGCAAATGTGTGCCACTCCTTGTTCCTGTAGCTCTTCCCAGGAAGATAATATGATATGATGATATGATATGCCTGTTTTTACCAGTTTGCTATGCTTTAGTATGAACAAAACCAGAGCTTTATTCCTCAACACGGTCTGGACACTCTTTAGACAGTTCTCCAGAGATCATTAAAGTTCCTTTTGGATTTAGGCAGCTTTTTGTGACGTCCTCATACAGACCCCACTTTCCTTCAGTAATGTTGTGATCTACGGTGTCCCCGATCAGCTCTTGGGCCTTTTGTCCATGTTCCCTGTACTTAAAAATGAATCATCGTCAGCCGTCCTTCCACAGACACAACTGTGGATCATAACTCAGCCAACAGTAAATTGGCTCGAGTGACAGGCCTTGAAAAATATCTTCAATCATGTTTCAGGTATTTCATGGACCTGTTTCTGTAGTGCTTCACTATCAGATATGGTATATTCCCTGCAGACAGCTTTTTGGCAAGCCAAAATGCCGTGCGTGTGTCAAATCCAAACAGCTTCAGATAAGCTATGGCTTATCTGAAAATGGTGAGGTACATGGAATACAAATGTGTGAAATAGCAGCCTTGACGGGAACTTCAGTAAAGAGAGACAGCTATCACTCAATACCACTATGAATAATACAAGAAAGTCAAAAACCGTTTAATCAAGTCTTTCTCCATTCCCGCATGTATTGTCTTAAGTGATGTTTTGGCAAAGGTTCAACAGGTTAGATCTTATCTGTTACGCTAAGCTTCTTCCTTGGTTCTTGTAAAGTGACAAAGAAAGATTTCTATTCAGCAGAAAGTGAAGCCTAGCTAAAATATGTGGGTGATTTTCCAGATCTTCTGATAGAGATTTCCTGTCAAATGTCACAAAGATGAAACACCAAAAAACGAAGCAAGATGCGCTTTGATTTGTTTGCTTTCATGTGTGTTTTATCTTAAGTTCTTTGTTCACTTGCTATTTCTACCAAACTTGTGATTTACAGGTCGGCAAATTTCATGGCCGCTCATGTCAAATCAGTCACTGATGCAAAACTCAATATTTCAAATGCAACGGTCTTTATTTGAACTTGAGGGTAACTGACAAAAGAGATGCTGTAACGGAATGTATGACTTCATGAAAATATTATCATTGATGCATGGTACCGCTTAACTACAGAAGGATTTTTTGGCACTGCTTATTGACGGGTGTAGAAATGGTAAAAGATTTACGATAGCATAACGACGTGAAACCAGTTAAATTGACAGTCATATCTCTTATTTGGCACACAACGCTTACACTGGGACATGATCAGTTCACATAATATAAAGTTTTCTAAGGAAGGAGACAGTTAATATGGAGTTAAAGGCTGACGCGTTTATTAAAAACAAAAAAAACGAACTTACCGCTGAATAGAATGCTCTGTGTGGTGATTTCATGGTGTGCTCAGATCCCCCTCATGTTCACTCTTGACACCTCAGTTGTCGGATGAACTCCCCTTATTTTCCTGTGACTTGCTGTCCAAAGAAAAAAACAACATACGTTATCTTTTCTGTACAGGCTTAGTTAATGATTTTCTCCACAGGCCTACCACTGTTGTGACAGCCCTTTAGCCAGTGTTCTGGCACAATTTGGCACATAGTGGTTGTGATTCAGCACAATAAACAATAAAAGTCCCAGTACACAATTCCGGGAAGCATCTGTGTAAGAAACACTTAACACAGAAAGGTTTTTTTCAGTGTGTGCTGACAAAGACCTGCGAGGAATTCTAAGAACCAGTGTAATTACTGAGTAATCCGACAGTTCACATTTCAAGGCCGCTGAGGAACGACACAAAACTGACACGACACAATTGTCTATGGGGTGATTAGAGCACAATTTGGCACAAATTGTAGTCATTGACTCTTAACGTCACTGATTCACACACTCCTGATAATGGTGACAGACCTATTGTTTGCTTGTCAGATGTAAAGAAGATGAAACGTTAGTCCTTGGACTTCAAAATGCCCTGATCCAGTATGAGTCTTACCACCAGCGATTTGTTACACTTCCCAACATCTCCACTCTGCTTATGACTCCGGCGCTGTGGAATGCTTCTGCACTTTAAAGTGGATCTGGTCTGTATTTGTTGAGTCCAATTAGTTTGTTTTACCCAGAATTATGCCAACGCTTCGTACCAGACACAACTCGCCCCAGTAGGGGGTGCAAAGGGAGCAGGTCACCGTGGACTCCAGCTGCTGGCTCAGCCACCCTGAGGATCCGGTTACCTGTCTGGGGCTGCTGGCTGTCAGGACATACTCCAGTGGATCCTCCACAGAACGCAGAGGCAGGGTTTGTAAATTAGCTTTTTTGTTTACATCTGCTTCTCCTGTCAGTCCTCCCCTCCCACTTGATCTTTGTCCTTCACCATCTCATGTTCTTCTCTTAACCAACCGGGAGTAAATTGTTCTTTAAAATGTTCTTGACCGTTGATTCTCCTGTATGCTTGTAAGTTACTTTGGACAAATGCATATACGTAAATGTTTTTGTGCAGTGGTCCTGTGTCCTAAGTGTCCTAAGTATTGCCTAATAAAATTGATCATTGTGTAAAATATGAATGGAGCATTTTTAGTTGAGATGAGATCCCCTTTATTGATTTTGTAGCATTTAGAGGAAAGACGGTATGGCTTCAGATAATCTGAATAAACTCGGTGATGCTGCACCAAGCCAGAGTAAGACAGGGAAAGATGCTGAATGTCAGCATCTGCTAGATTTCCATCTCAGTCCAGAACCTGGGACGTGTGGTGCACAATTTTGAAGGAGACGGCCAGCAGAAATGAGACTTTAAAAGTATGACCCCATGGTGAAAGATTAAGCAAGAAGAAAATCTGTGATGTCAAAATGAAGTCTGGAATTGTGTGTGTGAAACAAGGGAGCGGAAATGACAAAGTTCAACGGTAAATACGTGATGAAATCGAATCACCCCCCCCCTCCCCTCTTCTTCTTTCCGTTTCTTAGGGGTTCGCCTATGGCTTGGCGTATTCGGTGGAAATCGTCGCTCCTGCGAACGTGTTTGGACACGAGTTTAGTGCCGCTCAGTTTCCCAGCCATCCCCAAATGAAAAACAGGATGCAAAATATAAAAGATATAGCAAGAACTAATTCAACACAAATAAAAGACCTCAATTTGCTCACAGATTTGACATATCTACTCATGCTAATGTGAGCTCTACACAATTACTTTTAATTGAAGTTAATGGTAATCTATAAGGGTAAGTCGGGGTAAGTCTCAAAATATGAGAAAATTGCGAAAAATGCTAATGTTTTGCGTTGAGTCACCGGCAGTGACTCCACCCACCCGCTTTTTATATTGCCTCGCCCCAACAAAGAGGACCAGAAAATCAAATCTTCACTCTGTTCAGCAGCACTGTGACTTATAACCTGTCTGTGAACCTGGGAGGGACGCTCGGACTCACCGGGAACTGTAATTATACTTTCCTTTAGTATAGTAATACTTTGTATCTTCTCGTGAGCGTAAAACGACACAGCTATCTTTTCCAACTGCACACATCTTCATCATTTTTGTCATTTGAATACATAAATATACATATATATTATACAAATATTTTTATACCTTTTATATTTCTGTTTCTAGCAACAGATGGCGAAAACCCGGACGTTTAGGTCTTGCATATGGATACTGCTTTTCATAACCTGGAGGGAGAGTTTGCTTTGCAATGGACTGGAAGGTGAGAATCCTGTAGTTACATAACTTTCACATGTGCATTTCTGAACGTGTCCCCACTTAGGTGGTCATAAATATTAGTACATATAAACAGGAAAAAAGAGCAATTCAAATTATTGCAGAATGGGTAAAATATATATATATGTGTTCAATTTCTGCAGCACAGATATGAAGAAGGCGCAAAGTATTTACTGGACCTTTATAATTGCCCTTTTGTTATGCAGTGCTTCCCCCTAAGGACATTTCAGTTTTCGACCCTGGTCGTCTTGGATTTCTTGAGATTACATGGAGCACTGCAAGGAGTTCCATCAACATGACAAAGTGCTCAGTAATGTATCATCTGGAGTACTACAACACCTACAGAGACAGATGGGATGTAAGTGCTGACTATTTCATCTGCATTTTAGATAGATGTCCTATACCTGCTGCACAAAATAAACAAATAAATAATGCAAGCACATGTTTTGAATTTAATAGATCATGCATATGGTATGATAATCAACATCAAAACACCATTGTGAGCCACTTCTGTAGATGTAGCTTTAAAATTATGCAAGGAAAAGTAAAGAATTTCACTAAAACACCCTGTTTGGATATTAATATTTTGTAAGTTGTTGATAATGTTTCTTAATGTCTTGATAACTAGCTCTTCAAATTTGATAAAGGAATTGATCAAATGTAAATAATTAATATATTATGTAGAAGTAATACAGCATTGCTTTGCTGAAGTGTAGAAAAATAAATCTTTTAGTTTGAAAGAATACATTGTATAGAAACCAAAATAGCTGAAAATCTGTGTCTTATGAGCCTATTTGGCTAACTTTTTTTTTTTTTCATAACAACGGTTACAGGTGCAGTGACACAATGATGGTGTCTGTTGTAAAAAGTTCAATAGTGATTCTTTTATTTCACCAGTCAGTCTTCTACAGTCGAACCAGTTTTAAAAAAAACAATTGTGAATGCCAAAAATCAAAATCAAATCCGGAAGCTTAAAGGTTAAATTAACCAAATGACTGTTTATTGTTCGACATACCCAAAAAACAGAACGTTAAGGCATATATCAACACTTTTAAGACTTTTTCCTCTTGGAGGGTAAACACCCCTGTCTGACGACACGTCAGTTGGAGTAAAATGCTTTAGGTGTAACTTTCATGTTTAACATGTTTCTCTGTTTGCCAGGCTGTCAGGACGGTTGCCAGGAGTTACAGTGCTCAGTTTAATCTGATGGAAGATATTAAAGTCAGAGTTTACACCTTGCTGAATGGGCCCTGCACCAACAACACAATGATCAAAAGCAAAACCTATACCGAGATGATTCAGAAACCTCCCGGTACAGGTCAGTTAGCTCAGCTGCTTACAGATTTGTGGTTTTTTAAAGCATACAGTAAATGAAGGATTATCTAAGCTTATGTGAAACATGTATGAACGTCCACAAATTCCTTTTTTTTCACCTGCGTATAGGAATTCAGGACACTGGAGTCCAGGATCTTAATTGCTTGTTCTATAACATGGAGCATATGTTGTGCGAATGGAAAAGAAGCAAGAAGACACCAGCCACCTCACAGCACCATCTTTATTTCTGGTATGTCACATTAAGACAAGTTCTCTATTGTACAAGCACGTTCCTCTGTTTGACCCACTGTTCTCAGCCAAAGTGTCATACAACTCCTCATATGCCAAAGATATCACGGTTAGCTTTTTTGTGATTAATTTGAATGCAAACGTCATGGAGTAAACGAAAAAATCTTTTACATCAGAACTCTTTGAACCATTTGAAGAGGCATCACATTAATACATAAATTGTTCTTACAGCTCTTTTGCTTGTCTTTTCATTCAAAAGCTGTGATTTATTGCATGAAGTATTTGATTGTCTTCAAATACCTTTGACACCTAAAACTATTTGGGAGGTGTTGTTAACAAAATAGTGTGTGTTTATGGCAGATGTCATCTAGATGTGTGCTGAATTATGATAGGATTAAATAACATAAGTTAAAATAATTTCCATTGATCCCATGGGGGAATTCAGTGATGACATAATTTATGAGCTTTCATTTTCAGAGGAATGATGTGAAATATTTTCTCTACAGGCATAAAAATTTGGAGCATGCAGTGGAATGTCCGAAATACATTATGTCGGGTGGAGTCAGGAGTGGCTGCAACCTGACAGAAAACCCTCTCCCTTTATTTAAAGACATCAACTTCTGTGTAAATGGCACCTCCCATGAAGGGGACCTGAGGCCAACATGCATCACCGTGCAGATGCAGAACCACGGTGTGTATTACAGCATTAAAACTGCCTGCTCAGGGAGGCCCTTTGTCCTGTGGCGTTCTCCATTTTTTTCCTTGTCTTTGTATTGTGTTTCCAGTGAAGGCTGCAGCCACACAGAATCTGCATCTCCAGGCAGGTCCTGACAAGCAGCTGGAACTGCATTGGGAGGATCCTGTAGGGAAGGTTCCTGGACACTGCCTAGAATGGGAGGTGGAACAGAGTCAGGAGGGAGCTGATGGAACAATATCATTGGTATGACTAAGCAGATATTCACTGTTGTGTTAAGACCTGGTGTACAAGCTGACTCATACATATACATTGAACGTACATAATGTACTTATGACTCAGCACGGTAAAACATACCAGTAACTGCAAAAAAACATAATTTAGCAAAAACACAATTTCTTTTTCTAAACTAAATTTTAATTTACCCTTTAAATATTCTGTTAAAAATGTCTTGAATAAACAAATCAACATGTTGATTATGCTGCCTAATGCCAGTTTAAAGCACTGCAAGCGGTAATCTATTAATAAGTTTAATACTTATTTTCTTACCAACAGAGACAGATTACTACCAAAGACACCAAACTAACCATCGCACCCAGCCCCGATACAGGGACAAACTGCTTCAGAGTTCGGTCCGAAATGATCAAGTACTGCGCAGACGAGGGCATCTGGAGTGACTGGAGCCCTCAAGCATGCTACCCAGGTAGGGCTGCTCCCACACTCGGCTCCTCTTGTGTTTGAGTGCTGCTCGGCCCACAGGCAGAAAAGGACTACCCAGTGGAGCAAATAGTATCGAACACCTTCAACAGTAGACCAACGGTCTTATTTTTGTTCTTTGTGTTTCACGGCATTTTAAAAGTTTTCCGTACAAAACCACGCTGTTGGAATAAGTGTGTGTCGCTGAAATGTGCTTTTAAAAGTAATCCAGACAGCAGAACAGAATGCTCAAAACAGTCTGAAATATTCATCATATGACCTCAAGAAAGTTTTCCACTGTGCCACTGTTCATTTTTAAATGAGCTGTGAGTTTCTCCAGTGTTTTGCGGACCATTTTCACACATTCTCTTGGCGACCTGTCCAGGCTGTACCCTGCCTCTCGCCGGTTGTCCGATGGGATAAGCACCAGCCAGCCGACCCCCCCGCAACCCCGATCAGAATAAGCGGCACAGAAAATGGATGTATGGATGGATTTTTTAAAGAAAAAAGAAAAATACAACGGACAAAAAAATCAGAAATTAAATTCCTATTTTTTTATTCTATAATTGCTGGTAAATTGATTGATGAATCTGTTTAAATTATTCATAAAATTGTTTTTGTTTGCAAACATGTAAACCTGTGGAATCAGTCCAAATTGTATTTCTAAGGAAAGTTCAAACTGAGCAGTGAAACATCTTTTTTTGTTCAAAACCAAGTCATCATTTTTTGGGGGGGATTTCCACCCGAAGACCATAATCATTCAATCGTAAGTTTCCAACCTTTTCTTCCTCATATGTCCATCTTTGTTTATGACGTTGTTCTCATTTTACCTGTAATTTTAGTGTATTTTATGGTAAAACTCAATGATTGTGTAGTTAAATAAATCAACACTGTCAGACGTGAAACTCTTTTAAATGCACAAAGGACAAGCAAGAAAAATGTATCTGGATCTGAGGTTTACCTCTTTCGTTGTCTTCAGACAGAGGTGCTGCCAGGGTGAAGAGGCTGAAGGATCATCTGCTTGTCCAGCAAAATGTAGACTCTTAACTGTAAAAAATGCAACATGTGACCTCTCATGATTTCTTTAAATCTTTGCTAAAATTATACTTATCTCCTTTTGACATGTACTTGAATTTGAATGAAAGAACAGTCCCTTTATGATCATGAAATATTCACATCCATTTTGTTTTGTACATTTTGTTGTTCTGAAAGTTAAGGTTACTAAATCTGTTTAAATGCAGCATGAGCCACTGATATTAGTAAGTATGGCTTAGTGAAACACCGCTATTGAGTCAGACGAGTCCGATGATAAACATTCTTGGTAAAGATAAGATGCTGGCCTTAAGGGTCGACTGCAGAAACCTATGTACTAGACACAACTGTTTAACCACCATAACAGTATTAACTTCACCTTGTCAGTAACATAGCTATTTACTTGTGTTGTTTTATTGTGTCTTGACTTGTTTTAAGAATGTAAAAGTATTGGTTTATTTCTTTGAGCTGCATACAAAAAAATCATTCCTGTTTTCATTCCTGCATTCCTGACTATCAGAGCTAATAATATAAGTGGAAGATACAAGAATGGCTTTATCAGATTAAATATACGCACTAGCTTGCTCACTGATGCATAGAGAAACCTGTATCAGCGAAGCTGATTTGCATTCTTTAAAATATGTTAACATATTTCACTGTACAGTAAAATCTACAACTGTATTTCTGAAATATACTCTAATCCAATCTAAAATTGTACAACACTGTTAGAATAATACTTTAGTTGTAAACATTGGCGTTTATTTGACATTATGTTCAATATGTTACCCTCAGGATTCTTAACCAGAGGGCTTTTATGGCTTTACATGTGAGACACATTAAAACTCCGAATTTGAACATTGTATAATTAATTAAGATAGTGAAATTGAAAGGGGGAAGGCTTTGAAATGCTTTGAACTGGAGGAATGAAATGGAGGAGATTTTTAACCAAAGTTTTATTAACAAATGTGAAAACAAAACCAGTACATGGAACGATAGAGTATACTGTTGAGGAGGTTCCCACCTGATGATGTGTTGGTCAGCACTGCTCATTGGTTTGAAAAGTGTTCAGAGTTTTGTTGAAATTAAAATATCCACTGAGCCTGGTCCATTTGTTTGCAGCTAAAGTTTCCTGTGTATACTTCGAATTGAGGCGATTCGTTATCTCACTTGCAAGTAAACAATATCAGAAAATGAAATGAAAGCATTGCTCACTTGTCTGTTGTTTGATTAATAATAGTGGATGGCATCAGAAGGGGCTTTACATTGCAAGGTCAACATTCTGACCTAATTTGATCATGATTGTTTCTCACCCCACGCAAACTACATGCTATGAAATGATTGGTCCTGCAGCCTCCGTTATGTGAATTCTATCCCGGTGACTGTGCCCGTCCTGCTAATGAATGATGTCTCTGGGTTGGGTCTTTTCCAGGGCTGCCAGGAGCTTAATGCACAACTGCTACTTCATTTCTTTCTTGTTTGTTTATCTACTACTGTTTTGGTTGAAGTTTTTAGTCAACTCTGCAGTTTTTGTGGCCCTAAGCGATTTTGCTGGCCAGAGGTTTTGTGTAATGTAATCTTGTGATGGATGTTAATTGGAAACTGAGGGTGTGGTCTCGCTCCTGTGGGGAGCCGAGGGCGTGCACACCGGCGTGCTCCAACAAATATCTGCTGGTCTTGCCATATGCTGCTGAATCCAACAATTATTCTTTTATTTTATTTTTTGTATATGTGTTATCTTGTATCTTTTTAAATCCATGAATGGTTGGATTTTAAAAAAAGGAAAGATTTTCATGATCGATTGCTGAATTCAGCTCAATTGTAGTTTATCTTTATATTCTTTTCTTTCTCTGTTGACCCTCTGGATTTCCTTTCTGTGTCTTTCAGTATTAAACAAGATGTTCACCACTCCTGAGCCAGGGCAGGTCTTGGTACCTGTTGCCATTGCTATTGCCATTGTTTCCCTGCTGGTGCTGTCTCTATGCGTGTGGTTGGCTGTCAGAATGTAAGATAGTTCACACTAATGTATTTGCATGAAATATACAATTAAATGTCAAGAGCCGACTGATTTCAAACTGCGCTCCTGTTGCAGGAGGATATCAAGCGGGGAGAAGAAGCTGTTCTCTCTGCTTTCAGCACTGTTCTCCAGGAATCACGCACACAGAGAAGCCTGCGAGGGAAAGGAAACGTGCCCTCACACAGTTATCTGACAGCATTAACCGTGGTTCTCCATGGTTGTTACTTTTTCCTGGGTACCTGTAGATTCTCAAGTGAGGCTAGAACCTCTTTCTCATACACTTACCCAGTATTTTATTCTACAAAAATATCTAACAACCAACTATAAGGCAAACAAACTATTCCTGCTGTTATTTTAGCATTTACATTTCGACACGCTTGAATTTGCACTCTATCAAACGAGCCTGTAAATGGGAGCTGTTCTGATGAAAGGTCCCGCCCGTTTGGCTGAATGTTTACTTTGTGCCACAAGACTTGCATGCTGATATAGTCAGCACAAATAGAAATGTCATTTTATTTGATTTTTATTATTATTATTATTTTTATACTGCTGATTATCCTCATGGGATTTTTAAGAACTGTCTTACCCTCAGCCAGATTTCTTGCCAGATATTACACTATAGATGTTTTATTGTGTTTGATATGTTCGATATAGTATGTGTTTGTTCAGTTTTTTAGGATTTCACTCTGTGCCACAGTTTTTGCCAGATCATTATATATGTTTTGTATGTATATACAAAGGAGAATTGCCACGCAGAATTTGTACGAGGTACGTATTAAAACATTTCTATCAAAGATTGACTAAATCATCCATGTGAGTGTTTTGTTTTTCATTGTATGTGTGTCAGTGACGAACAAGCTGCTTGGTGCCTTGAATTCTCTTTGGATTGAATAAAGTGACTGCTCTTATACTGCCTTTCACGGAGATAATGCAATATAGAAATATATTTTGGGGTGTCCTAAGGGTTTTTAAAAAATGTACATTGTAATCTCTGGACATGCATAATACTGTAAGAATCTGAAATCCATAATAAAAAAAAAAAATTTTGATGGTCAACTCAATAGCTTTTCTCTTGCCTACAGAAAATGGGTTTCAATAGGATTCAAAGTGTTAAGCAGACAAAAGAACAGGATTTGGGCAGATGTAACGATAAGAGGAAGCTTTTAATAAAATTGAATCCAATTTGTACAATTTCAAGAACAGAACAAGAGAAATACAAACGGAGAGACAAACTAACTGAAGTGACTACAAAGTCAAATATGTCAAACGTCTTACAAACAGAACTACGGCGCTGAAGGCGAACAATGAACCGAGCAGGGGCAAAAGAAAATAAGGAAAATACATGCTAAGTCATGCTTGCAATAGGAGTGATGGATGAGATTACCAACAAAAAGCACAAAAGGCACAATAACTGAACACACAAGGATGTAATCTTATCAAATCGTTATCCTGCTGTGTAGATAAAGGTTTTAAGTGAAGTGTTTAAAGCTCATGGAACTTTTTTCTAAGGCAGAGGAATGGTTAAATGTTTTCTTTCTCACCTGGCCCTGAGGACAAAACATGTTGGTAGGACAACTGAATTCACTGAACAGGACATCTATTTCTGAGAAGACTGTAAATCCTATACATTGCAAATAAAGAAAGTGGCAACACATTTTGAAAATTGTTTATTTTATCCCAAAATGTACAAGCGTTTGGATAGTTGAGTTCTGCATTCGTTTTAACTCACAGCTGTGTGAATCCAAAGAGGTATTTAAATAATCTTGTATATCATATGAAATCATTGAGTGTAGTTGGAGTGGTAATCCACAAAGACATCTCTTTGTATATAAAACAGTGTGAAAATGTCTATTATGAATTATGTTTTAGGTTCTCGAAATGCTTGAGGTAGATTTTACGGCACGATAGAAAATCAGACATCTGATAACAGAGGAATGCAAATAAGGATAAGGCAATCCTACATTTCTGATTCTGATGATCTATACTGATTGCGGGTTCACAAATTGGAATATGCAGCCACTAACATGTGCTATCAGGCTGATGAATACAATATTAAATGGTATGAACAATGAATGGGTGGAGAAAAGTTGGGCGTCTGACTGCAGGGAATAAATGAGGCATGTATGAACACGGCACAGTCGTCATGGATCTTACAGGTTATGAAGGCATAACAACTGATGGAGAAACAATCAAATGTCAGAAAGGTACAAGTTTAACAAGGCATAACTTTGACACCACCTTCTCAATCTCCTTCATCTTGTTCGGCATCCACTGGTGTGGGTGTGTGACTGTGTGTCACTGACGACTGCTGGTGGTCGGGCAGAGTGGCTCCATTTTTTTATTTGGCTACTTGTCTGCCGCACAAACACTGTATTTTCTTGTAATCTCTGTGTGCATTCATGGTGAGAAAAGCCACTATCTAGAAATTCCAAGAGTCTGTTGTGGATGTGGTGATGAGTGGTAACGTAATCCATTTAATTTAGTTTAATAATTATCAACAACTCTTAATCATTTGAAGCTTGTTGAGAATTGACCACAAAATTGACTTTTGCAAATTATCAGAAGTCATTACTCGTTTACAAAGGCAAAAAGCAACGTATAGCCTTTTGCTTTAGGTAAATAGCAAAAGCGGTTATCTTTGCAAACTGTTGTTTATCATGTTACACAACCAGTTCTATAATATTTTTATGTCCACCTTAACAGTGAATCGGATACAGCAGTGGTCTCCTGAGTGATGAAATGGGATGCAAAGCCTTTGAATAATGTCATCTCTCCAGTTAACGTGAGCATGAAATGATTACCTGTGAGCAGGGCAGTTGTAAGACAACCATAGAAATGAGGGACAGTGAGGTAAACTCTTCCTCACTTCCAGCCGCTATTGTCTGCATAAAACTGCATGTTTAAATTGAGCCTTTGACACAGATTAAATGAGAACATATTATCACTGTAAGCATATACCCCTGCGTAACTGGAGGGAAACATATGAATTCCAGTTAAGTGGGTTATGCCCTATCTGAAAGGAACAAGACGGTGTAAGCGAGGCAGAGAGGTGAGGATGTGTGGGAATAAGATCAGCATGAGTGAAGAGCTGTGACAGGGATTGCAAATAGAAAACGTAACTGCCTGTTGAATTTGAAATGTATTAGATGGCCCGGATGACTTTATTTCCAGAGAGCCTCCATGTAATCGGACCTGAATAAATATCCACTATGAAAAGCAGCTGGCTGGAACAAAACAATCCTCCAAACAGACAGCTTCTCCGTATAAAAATCTACAGAATGGAAAAACATATCTTTGTTCTTAGCAGATTAAGCCTGCCATTGAAAACTCTGAATAGTTCTGAGGAAAACACACACGAAGCAACACAAAAATCCATTGTTGGAAAAGGTACACAGAAATATATTAAATACCTAGTGGGAGCAGCATTTTAGGATAAAAATATGCAAAATTATCTTTAATTTTGCGTAACAACAAATGGCCTGCTGTTAAGATAGAACTTTAAAGTGGTAGTATTTGTAAAAAGCTTTGTGCACTTAAAAAAAAAAGATTTTTGTATAACCTTTTGTTGCCCCCTTGTGTCCAAATAATCTACCCTACACACAGAACATTAACCAATGCTTTTAGATTCTCAGTGGAAGCTGTTGTTGATGGTTTCAAAAACTTTTCAAATAAACCAATTTCACTTATCTTCTTTTGAATTTCCTATGTATATCAACTGTACTAGCCAATTCCATACAAAATTACTCTCACACACAAGCTCCCATTACAACATTGTATCATAGAGTTATATTAAAAAATTACAAAAAAATACCTAAAAAACATCTAATTCTAGTTTGCCACATTTACATTGTGCTGTTTATATCTAGTTTGATCTGATCATAACGCAACGGATATGTAGAAAATTGATTTTTTTTACATTCATATACAACTAATATAAAAAAAATATAGATACCCCTTCACTTTGGGAAAGTTGCCATCTGGTTTCATGCCGAACGCAACTTTCTGCGTTTGACTCAACACTCATTGACACCTCACAAGGTCGGGCGGCAGCTGAGTGCTTCCCACACCACGCTGCCAGGTTCACGCTGTCCAAAAGCAGACGCCAATTTTTATCTGTCTTTGTTGTTTAAATAATTAGAGTTCGAATTGGCTCAATGAGGTTAAGAGCTGGCACACTTAAATAGGGCGTCAAAGTATAACATAATTAGATGTGTCTTGAAGCATGTCAAAACACACAAGTTATTTCTCAATTAGAGCAATGACTGATTGTAGTATTTTAACACTGCCAAGTAGAATAAAGGGCAATACAATGTGTTTTTTGACAAGACTGTGTAAATGACTGATGCATTCACGCTTGGTTTTAACATCCACAGTGATCAGGACAGTGGTATGATGGTTAAAAGAGGCTCCGCTGGGTTGCAGAGGAGTGACAGTTGTGGAGAAATGAACAGCGTTTTTGGGTTAATGAGTAATTCGGGTGGAGCCAATCTTGATAGAGGATTGGTCGGAGGGTAATGTATAGCCCAGGTGGTGCGTTTCAGTCCATTTATCTGCCTTAACAGTCCACTGACTCAACTGCAGAAGACATCCCCTTGGGAAGCGCCACAGCTTGACAACTTCAGGTTTGCATTTTGAATGCTTCGGTAGTACATTTGTACAGAATCTTACCAGTGATACAATTATTGTTTTTTTTGCCATCAGGAGACAAGTTGCCAGGGCTCACCTTTGCCTCTGTCCCCTGGGCTCAGTAACTGGAATCTGTCCCTGCAGAGTGAAAGTGTGCAGGGCCTGACTGGTTACTGCACCCAGGGGCCAGGCTACTCTCCGCAGACCAGGTCATCTTCAAGGAACGGGCAATCAGCTTCAAACGATGTGCCAAAATGCATCGTCTGACTTACAGCTTGAGGAAAGACTTCATGCTTCAGGGAAAAAACTGTGGGCATGTTTAAAGTATTCAAAGACCAGATGAAGAGCTAAGTTGTGAGGAAAATTCAAGTTAGGGAAGCTAATCACATCAATCTTTATTATTAATCATTAATGCATTTATAATTCATCAAGACTCTATGATTGAGGTTTATTGTCAATAATTAAAAAAGATGGGTTAAAAAATGTTTTACTGAATTCTGGTTCTATTCTTGTGGCATGCTTAAAATGAACATAGAATTAGAATCGAAATCATATTTACATCAGTCGTGCTTAAATTCATGCACCAAACATGTATTTTCCAGTGTACCTCAACTAAATGAAAAAGCTAACCTGAAAGATGAAATACCAATTTGTCACTCTATACAAATGTACCACCATTTTGACAAAGCATGCAGCAGCATGAGCTGTCAAAATGCTTTGTCTGGAAAAGAAGAACATAGCAGCACAATTTGACCACTAGATGGAGAGAGATGACCTTGGTTAAATCAGAATACCAAGATAACAGCCATGGTACCGTGGAAATTAAACTACCGCCTACGCCAGAAAACGCGAACAATGCCTTTGGTTTCTCATTTCTCTTTACTGAACACAAGGATGCGGTGGTAGAGAAGATGTAAACGTGTGGGTGGAGTGCTGAGCAGGAGGTCCCACAGGCATTTCCACATTTCACCTTTGAAGCACATCAAAACTGGAAGTCAACTGCATTTCATAATGTCCTGCTAAATACAAGTGGAGGAAAAAACATGCCCTAGGAAACGTAAATATCCATAACATTAGAATCATCTCAAATGACGCAGGTATGTCAAGGCCTTGTGCTTTAAATGATCTTACCATTGAGAAAAGTCAGTAAATGTTCTACTTATCCCTGAAAATGTTCACGATGTACGCTCCTCCAATGTGTAACTAAAAATAACATGTCTTACATGAACAGTTTGCATCCCAGTGAGGAAACACGATCACATCTGTGTCATGTTAAAGAAACGAAACGTGAGTGTGACATAAAAAGCCCCACAACCTTTGACTCGCACGTCGCATTTCAAACATTCCACGCAGCTCATATCTGACTAAAATCATCGCTCACACTTCCAAAAGCCAACGTGGAACAACTCACAGAGGCTGTTCATTGAGGTCACGTGGAGGGATAATTTGTGTTCTTTTCCCTGGGAGCTGTTTGCTCTGGTGTAAATACTGCTCACAGCAGCTACATTTTCCCACTGCTGCTGCTGTGGGAAATATCCATCCCTTCCTGTAGATTCTTTAAGCAGATGCAGCAGTTTGAACTCTAAGGAGCAGAATGGGTCCGTTAAGACGGACTTAGAACGCCTTGAACTTATCAGAAAACTCATGGGTACCTTTCATAATCTCCCTATCGCTGTCGCACTCTGAAAAAGTGTATAGTTAATCCTGGGAAAAAAATCTTCTGGCTGTAATGCTCAACACAACCAGAACTTTCAGCCTATGCTATGCATTGCCGGTGACCCATGATAGTTCGAAAGGAAAAAAACGTAAATCCTACTTATATCAACTGTACTGGCCAACTCCGTACCAAATTACTTTTGTAGTCAGGACAAAAAAATGTTGCTCATGTTTCATTGAATGCTTTATATTTTCCCACACAAGTTAGGTCAAAACTGGCAACCTGGAGGTATCTCTTTAAATAGCGTGGCGTGCTCTGCTCTGAGGAATGCGTGCTCTGGATAATGAAGTGGTTTGCATTTTTGTTTCATTGCTGTCCGTTTTACAAAGACGGGCACCCCTGATGGCTCCAAAAATTCTGTCAGTGGGCAGTTTGTGAACCACAAACTGCAGCTGCTCAATCCAAGTATTGCAAACAATAATTAACACTCCCAATGCTCCCAAAACTATTGTTGTTTATTTCTTTTTAAATGTCCTTCATGTAGAAATACTTTGTACACATTTACAATTTCTGAGACAAACTTGTTTGATTTGATTTTCCAAACCAGCATCACACTTTATAGCATGTATCAAAGTCAGCTAATTTACACTTACTAAATATGTTGCAGGCAAGATACAGAGAGTGCGTATCACTGTTTCTGAAGCAGAATATGAGGCTATAAATATGCGAAACAAGCTTCTGATCAAGAAAAGGTATAAAAAAAACAATAAAAAAGGGAAATGTGGACATGGATCAGCCGCTGCACATTCAGGTCTGCGCTGCTTTTTTCTTTAACAATAGACATCCCGCTCAGTGGAAACGTCCAGCAATGGAGGCTCAGGCCTGTCCAGAAAGATCTGGGCTTTAGAGCTGCTATCTCGTCCCGGATACCAGAAACGCTGAGGGACAGGCAGCAGTGAGTGGGTGGGGGCGGGGGCGGGGGTGTGGGGGCACATTCTATTCACACAGCCCTGTCCTAAATAAGGACTTCGCAACCTGTCTAAAAATAACCGAGAGAGCAAGACGGCAGAAGAAACTGAGGAAAAGGGTCTGTGCTCGCAGAGAGGCCGTGTGGGGCGCGAAGAAAAAAAGTCTCTGTGTGCTTATGTAGGTATGGCCAGCCCCTGAGCTGGAAACCCTCTAATACATGGCGTCCTCGTAAATGTCCGTCCGCAGACAGAAGAGGATCCCTCCGCCCAGCATGAAGATGGTGGCTCCCCAGCCCAGCCCGTAGCCCCAGTTGAACTCGTGATAGGTCTGCAGGACGGTCCCGTCGATGAACTTGATGGGGTAGAGCACCAGAGCGCAGGCCTGCAGGACCACTGCAACCAGAGAGACAATCGTGAGAAGCTGTTTCTGACCACTTCCAAATCATAGAAGCTCTGCCCATCATCCTGCTCATTAAACCCAAGAACTTGGGATGGGCCGTACTCTCTGGCCATGTGATTAAATCAGCTGAAGAAATAATCTCCTCTGCAGTCAGGTGATGAAAGGAATGATCCATTCCCACCATCAACAAACCCCTTGAGTACATATAATACTATTCATATGTTCAGTCTTTACAGTATCAGATTTTACATATCACCATCACCCACATTAATAAACTCCTGTCTCTACCAGAGAATGTTAGAACACCAGATAAAGGCTTGATAATACCAGAATGCAATGGACTGCACATAGTCTTTAGAAATATTTGGAGGTATCGACCAAGAAATAAAACTCTTTGGTGGAAAAAGAATAATAATTGGAGCGTGTTTTGTACATTGTATGATTTCTTCAAATACTTCTAAAAACATCACAGCGTATTGTTTATATGATTACTACAGGCCATTTAACAAATAACAAACCAACTGAAATTCAGTTTTCACCTGCAGCTCTTTTTTTAACACTGAATTTCAAGTCCGGCTTTGTCCATATTTTGCCAGTCTATACGCTTTTCTCTGTTTTTAAAAAGCTGTATTAAAATGATTTTGCTTTTTTACTCCTTACAGCTTTTTTTCCACTTCATTAGTCCATCTGTCAATGCAATAAGATTGACCCTTCCTGCCTTTGTTCTTTGCATTTTTCCTGCCTCTTTACATTTAAGGAGAAGTGGAAGCCATTATGACTACCCAAATTCACAATTCGAGTCAAAGCCTGTGAAATAATGGTCTTGCTGGTGTAAGCACGCAGATGTGACAGCTACCAGACAGCTGTGAAGACCAAAGGCTGGCTGTCTCCGGCTGTGGAGAGAAACTAAAGCAAATGAAAAGTGTTTTTCTGTGTTTTCAAAGTGAGCTGCCAATCCAAAAAATAACCTGAGGATATTTATGTAACACGATTATCTACCTCATGTCAGTGTATGTGCTGTAAATCTACATTTTCAGCCACTACGGATTATAAAAGACAGTAAGAAGGAGTAAGAGTTTTGAGGAGCCTGTAGATGAAAGGATATGCACGTCAAACTGGCTCTGTTCATCTTTCATGAAGGCTTAGAGGTTTGGCAGCTGGAAGCACTCATCACCACAACAAAGTCAATTATTTTTCACTTAAAAATTAATTTAAAAAAATGACAGGAAAACAGTCTGCATGGCCCACATCTTGCTAGGCTTGTGGCTCGGAGAAAAGTGAGCTCTGCTGGAAGAAGCTTTTCTCTTCTCTCCGTCAGTGCCTGACAGAGGCCAGAGAGCATTAGTTTTGGCAGCAGCATTTTGGCATGTAGAAGCCAATCCCGAGCAGCTCTACAATGTAGTGAAGTTTGGAAAAAGCACAAACGGTAGTCGTCCCTATAATGAAGGCGGTTCTGTGTCACTACTTGGCACCATAAGCCCGCGGGGGGAACTGATCAAAGGCGTGTTCCAGTCCCTCCGACTGCTTCAGCTCCCTTTGGTGCGCGCAAGGTGACTCATGAGGAAAGGTCTTTGTGTAAATATGGCTCCACCTTTTTCCTTCCTACAGGACAGAGCAGTGGTTGGGTTTGGGGGGGCAGGGGGGATTATGGTAGCCTGAGACTGTGGCTATGTTGCATGTTGACTGAGGCCAGAGAGAGCTCGCTGTCCACTGAGGTCATATTTCTGGACAGAAAATAAATACCGTACAGTCACGGTCCTACTGCCAAGGGGCACGTAACAGTCCAGCCGTCCGTCCGTCCGTCTGCTGCTTCGCTCTAAGGCTGTGTGAAGACCTTTTTCTTGCAAAGGTCTTAAAGCAATTACACACAGGAAAGGATAACACAGCATTCCCACGCCTTTTAGTAAATGGGTAACAGTCAGAGCCACTGAGCCGACTACAGAGCTCCTTTGTGGAACTCATTCAACGAACGGGTCAAATGTTTTTTGAAATTTCTCTTTAAACATGCTTCAATAGCACATTGTAACCTAATGCAGATTTTACACTAATACAAACTATAAGTATTGGATCCGATGTGAAAAACGTTGTGTCTTTGCGCACTGCTTACAGCAAAGTTTAAAACAACAGTTTAACTCACAGTAGAACGAATGTAACAAATGATCTGAAGAAGATAGTGTTTTTATATACACTAGATTACATGTACATTATAGTGTTTCTCAGGAAAAAACTAGTCGTAGCAGCATTTAATAAAACATAAAAATAAGTTATAGCAGTTTCCCTCTTTAGTGGAGTAGGACTGCAGCTCATCAGCGGTTCTTCCCATGCATGTTTGCTGTTTAGAAAAGAGACACAGACCTGCTGTTGGAATCCAGGCAAATTGTGGTTTGAAATTATTCAAATGGGAGAGTTCAGAAGTCCACACAAAGGACAGACAGAAAGTGTTCACCTAGATTATACAAAAAGAAATCAAACATCCTTTTTTGAAAAATCTAATGCTATTTCTTGACTGTTCCTCAGTGGGTAGCGGGTGCATGGATTGCATCCCCATGGCTGTTTGTCCCGTGGGCTTCTCTGTGCCTGACTAGCTGCAGCCCAAATATTTATAACTATGCTGACTGAGCCCCCTGGACACACATGGGATTGGATCAACACGACATTTGCTCTGAAGAAGTTCTGTGCGAGGAATGAGGTAATCCACATATTCACAGTAAACTGCAGAACAGTTACCTGAAAGGCTTCAGCAAAGCTGACCCGAAGCGAACACACTGGCCAGGCAGTGTGGGCCTAAAAACTTTTACCTTGCTATGGTTTCTACACCACAAATAAACCCGCTCTGCCCCACAAAAATGATCCTCAAGGACAGATTCTATGTGAATATGACTGAAACGCGGCTTTATTCGGTCTGATTTGGTTCCTGTTTATGGTCTGTTGCAGCCAAAGCAATCCCAGAAGCCCTGAGCTGCTACTCTGACTTCAACAGCAAACACAGTGACCTTGCTCTTTCCTTTTAAACATAGACAAATTAATAGTGGCACACAGTGTACAACACGTAAACAGTCTCTTCGAAACATTCTGAAGGAGGCCCAGTGAAAGGGAAACATCCGACACATGATGGACCCTGATCGTGAAAAAACCATTACAGCTCCAAGCTGTGTCTATAAGTATACGTACAAGCTGGATTCCATGTATCATGAAAGAGTAGGAAACGGTTACCCTGTTAAAACTGTATGAGTGGATTTATCTGGCTGCAGAACACTTAGCGAGGAGATGATGTGACCCAGTGTCCGCAAATATCAGAGAGATATACAGAGATGTCTTTGCTTTGTCTTCTGTTTTCAGCGATATTGCGCAAAGTGCAAACAGTTGTGTCTATTTGGCATTGCTTTGTCGCCACAAGTATCTGATAATGTGAAGAGTCTTACCATCTGTGTGGTAAACACGTAGCCTTATCTGTGCCTGAAGGTAACCAGCTCACCCTGAGCCTGCCCTGGTTTTATTCAACCAGACCAAATGCATTTACGCTATCCATTTGAAGGGAAGTGAGAGAACTTATTTCTTTAAGTCTGGTCTAAAGGCACCAAACCAAACTGCAGACGATGTGGATTTGTCACGCCTAGAACGTCTGCTTCTTATATAAATTACTTTTACGCTGGAAACTGGCGGGAATGGTTAAGTAATGTGGTCTGTCGAAAAAAAAGGGGAAAAGTAAACATATACTGCCGATTTCCTACATGGGGGAATGCGTATTGACTGTTCATGTTAATTACATCTCAAATAGTTAGATCCTCCCTCCTCTGTGTCGAAATTTGGTTTCACTCCCTCAGGAACTTCTCACAAAGAATTCAAAAGCGACCGTCCAACTATGAGGCGATGACGGGCGGGGGCAGTGTGAGGTGGCTTTTCTTCTCCCCCCTCAGTGATTTCACTTAGTTGGTAAGCCTGCATATTCTGTGGCTGCTTTTTCTTGGCTTGCGAGTCGGATTCCACACCGCAAAGAATGAGCTCAACCAGCGGGCCTCAGTCAGCCCTCTCCTCTGCTGCCTGAGCTCAGTGTGAGCACGAGACGTGCCCGTCTGGAAAAACTGCCGGTGGGGTGAGCCGCCATGGGTCTACGTTTCCTTAGCAAGCGGATGGTAAAAAAAAAAGGGCAGTGTGTGTGGGGAGAGCTGACCTACCTGCAGTGAAGAGGAACACAGCCACGACGCGGTAGTGCTGCCTCTGGGTTCCCCTGCAGAGGGAAATGAGGGCCACCAGAAAGGCCACCAGGGTGGCCACGGCCCCGGCCCCCAGCAGCACCAGGGTGGCAATCTGCCAGTCTGCAGGACACAGGACAGGACACAGGCAGGTTAGGGCGGGGCAGTCTACAGCTAATGCCCCATTCACAGGACCAGAGCTCGTTTTTCACCCAGAACTGAAGGGAGCAGGACAGATTCTCCATCAGACATACGAGTAATAAGAAGCCGATTAGCGAGATAATCCCAGTGATGAGATTAAAATGGGACATTCTGCCTGAAAACACATAATTACATAAAGAATGTAGGAATTGCTGAGCCTTAGGACCCTTTTGAAGTGTTTGAAATTCTGTTTCAGCTCTTTAAAAAAAAAAAAACATTTCAATCATGGAAAATACAAATAAAACAGTTTAGAACCACAGTATATGGTGAATGTTTTCAGAAAGCTCTATTTCTTAACTAAAGTTACTGCACCCAAAACAGTAAATCATGAGCAGTTTCCATGTAAACTCTGACTAAACCTTTGTACACAATCCCTTCTTAGAATTTCCACAGGCTCCTTAAAGGGCATTCCAAACTCGTCCTCTGTGGAGAATTTTTCACTACAGAAGACAAGATGCCACATATTATAGGTCCCATTCTTGTATTATTTGGCCTTTCCTAGTTTCCCTTCCCTACAAATGGCCCAATGTCAGGCAGCCTTCCACTAAGACCATTTCTGATGATAGTTAAGTGAATGATAAGATGGGTCAACTGAGGCTGCCTCAGGTCACATTTTTTTAAGGACATCCCTTTCGGAAAATCTTTTGTCCTCCATTCGTTCAGTGATGGTCTTATATTTCTGAACAATTCAACTGAATGGTTTCCCATAGAATTTATTGGAGGAAATTGAAAAAACAAAACAGCGACATTGTTGTTTGGCACAGATCCGGGAAAGTTTTTAGGAGCTCTCATAATTTTTAGTTAACCGAGTTTAGAGCCCAAAATAGACTTGTGCAATTACACAATCACATGTGGCTTCTCGGACAAAAAAAAGGGAGTCATGGAGGATAAAGCGCGCCGGTCACACATGTAACCAGCGAGTCATTTTAAATAGGGACTCAGAACTTCCTCTGCGGAGTTGGGAGGTCCTAACAGGAGTGTAAACTTCAGTTCACCTCTGCAACAATCAGACCTTAATGGTGGGGAGGGCAGACAGAGGCCGTATCTCACAAAAGAACACATGACAGCCTCCGGGGAATTTGTCACAAAGACACCTGAATGACTGAGACTACGCAAAGAAAAGCCCTCCAATCAGATGCAACAAAGACTGTCCTATTTGGCCATTATTCCCATTGGCTAAGGTTTCTATTTCAACAATACAATGTCCTACAGGATACTGCCAGGAAAGAAGCAGTGCTCTAGAGAAACTATATAAAAGTCTAAGGGCAAACCAGCCCGAAAGTCTACCAATAATCTTTGAGGAGATCTGAAAAAGGCTGTGCCGTGATGCTCCATTTCCAACCTTGCTGGGCTTCTTTCTTCCCTAGAAAGACATGAAACTCCTCCATGTTTGGCGTTCTTACACCAAGTACAGGCGTCACAATCACTCTTAAAACTGCTTTATTAGTCATTTAGGAAGATTGCGTGTGGCTTACTGGTCTATTTTCAGTACATTTGAAAGATAAAATGTGGAAAAGCTTTCAGCCTGCCTGTTCTGTACACAAACCGCTGTGGCTGAGCTGTTCCACGGAAATCAACCTGTTTGCCACCGTCTGCTTTATTGTCGCTGCTCGGGAGGTTGGACTTTCTCCTTGTGACTTTCCAGAGTATTTTTTTTCCCTTCTTGTTTCAACCCCAGTGGCTTTTTACCACAACATTTACACTATTTACTCCAAACATTGCAGTTGCTCCAAATGGAAAAGTTGAAGCTCATCACAAGATTCTTCCCTGGAAAGAGCTCCGAATCACCACGCTGCCCAAGCCACGTGTTCCAAACCCTGATTCAAAGTGGGAAAGGCGTTCTACAGTCGAATGTTTAGTGTTTCCTCTTTAATGTCCCCTTGTCAGTTCCAGGAAAAAGACTGATCTTAAAATCTGAATTTGCATTTAGTGAAGCAAACAAACTCAGGAAGCCTTCTTTTTCCTGGGTGTGTCTGTGACTTTCTGCCTTCTAAAAAAAAAGGAAAGAAAAAGAAAAACGTTGCCAATATCATAATTCAGTGTGACACGGCCTTCAGGGCATCTTTTTTTTAAAACCATCTTTAGTCCATTATGTGGTTTTCGTTTGTTTTGACAAACACTTAACGGCAGCGCCGTCACCTGACTGTTATTCTGCTCTGAACTGTGCTCACAGGATGACATCACTCCAAAAATAAACTGGAACTCAAGGATCTGTGGATGTAGATAATCGGTGCTCTGGGCCTTTTGGCTGGCTGCACCTTCAACCTCGACGCACCCCCGGCCACTGTTGTTTTAATGAGCTCTGCACACACACACAAAGCAGCGACCCGCCTCCCATTCACCCCGACACATTCCACCATATCAGAGTGCTCGCCCCCCCCCCCCCCCCCCCAAAAAAAAAAAGCCCAGAGTCTCCTTTTGTGGTCCTGAAAGTGCCAAAACAATCCAGTTCTGTTTGGAACCAATGCATGTTTAATAGAGGCACACTTCCATCTCATAAACCAACATCCTGAGGAAACCCAATAGTTCCATAAATGCTGCTTTTGAGGCGGATTTGCTTCGCTGGGGGGGGGAAGACAAACACTCTCTCTTTGTGAAAAGGCACCTCTGCCTCATGCAGCTGTGGATGAAGGGGAGGATGCTGAACGTGTGACTTCTAACACGCTCAGAGCTCTCCGTCAGGAAGAGCAACACTCTGAACGTGCCAAAAGGATTAGGTCAACATTATTCAGCAGTTTGTCTTTTCCTCCTGTAATGGTTGCAAATCTTTGAGGGACCGAACCGAACGCGGGTGAAAACAGGGCTCAGCCTTCTCCTTCCTGCTATAACATCTCCATGGAGTGTGGCACTATGTCATTTCTTTGGTATGAGGAGAGGAAATTTCAGCAGCAGCAGAGAGCCCCAGCTGCTTTCCTCCCAGCCAGCTCCAGCAGAACAGAGCCCTCCCGTGGGGATGGGGGTCCGGATCGGGATGGGGATGGGGATCGGGATGGGGATGGACAGAGGGGCCAGAAGCGGAGCAACATGGTAGCCCAGTGGTTCTTTTCACAGGGCTGTCCGCTTTAATAGCACCATTCCTCGAAGGGGACAGAAGCTGCTTGGCCGCAGACGCGCACTAATGCATTGTTTATGACAGCCCATGAGTAAAAACAACAACAGAGCAGCGAGCCAGCCCCTCCACGCCTGCAGCTGACACTTCCAATTCTACACCTCAGGATTATTTACTTGTTTTTATTTCATGGTAACAAAGGATATCTAAAAAAATAATATTACAAGAGTAATCTGAGTACTCAGTCAACTAATCTCTGCACATTAGTGGAATATTTCAACCCTTCTTAAGTGTTTTAAACCCAAATAGAACCTGACAAATTCAGTGTTCCACCCAACACAACTGGTCTCGCACAGCTTTAAAAACTAAATAAAACACCAGCATCGTGAAACAACAGGTCAGATCCTAACGCTTTTGTCCTCTTGTCCTCCGATCCTCAACAACAAGACACCCAGGGCTCCGGGAAAGGAGAAAGTGGCGCACAAAGCGCCGCTGGCCGCCTTACCAGATGTGAGGGTGGAGAAGCAGCTCCACTCAGCCTCCTCCGCGGGGTGCCGGGCCCTGGCCTGGGAGCAGGACTCCCACAGGGACAGGGAGAAGTGGTCGGCGGTGACCCACGCCGGACTCAGCAGAGCCACCACGTCCAGGCAGAGCGCCAGGAAGACGCAGAGCAGCGCGATCAGCTTGAAGGGCCGGAACACGTACACCTCGTTCACAGACATCTTGCTTTTGACGTGCTCCGAGGCTGGGGGTCAGTCACTGTCACGCGAGCTCGCTGAAGGTCCGACCGCGTCTTCTCCCACCATAGCCCTCAGTGCTTTGTGCGCGCGCACGTGTGTGTGTGTGTGGGTGTCCAGCTGGAAGAGATGAATGGGAAACATCCGGTTGGCTCCGTTTTTCAAAATAAGCCCCCTCCAGGCCGATCCAAGCAAAGACTAAAACGTTACTACACTGGTATAACGTTATACCAGTCCCTGTTATATCAATAGATTGATATAATGGTAATAATCAAAACACAGTCATTCTTTTTTTAATCATAACTATAGTGTTAAAAAACTAAAATGTAGTTTATTAGAGAAAAAAATTTAGTTCCCCCCAATTAATCTCTTCTGCCCTCTCCAGTTTGTGTACAAACTGTTTCATGCAGTGTGCAGCACATCACACAATCCTTTCTCATTCATTCAGCTGTTTTTCTCCCCAGTACAACGGCAGGGCTCTCAAACTCAAACTGGAAGCTCGCTGTGTTGCATTTTCTAAATGCTTCAAGACACCTGATTCAAAGCTTTGCATCATTGGAAGACTTATGCAGAACCAAATAACTTTTAAAAAGGATCTACTCAATCTAAAATAGGTGTGAAATACCTCATACCTGCAGGTCTATTTGTTTCAGACACGGTTCCTGTTAATGTGGCTCAGGTCTGAGTCATCAAACATGGGTCATTCCCACATATTGAGGGTTTGAGTCATACTTGGCCCAAACATTTTTTACTCTTACTCACTTTAAACCCATTGTAAAACACTTAGTCTCCATCCTGCACGTACACACATTTCATAACCAAGTTAGGGCATAATCACAACACAATACTTGCCAGAGCTGTGACTGACCCCACAGTGCCAAAAGTAGCTCCGATTCATCTGTGGCACTTTTAGGTGTCCTTTTGGTACTTATATTTTGAAAGAAGAGTGAGGGAACCAGACTTTGTAAGGCTGTGAGATTTCCAACATTTTCAAGATACTTTAGACACCAACTCCTCTACAGATTACACTCTGAAAAGATCAGGGAAGCTTTTATGAAGCTGTTCATATTAAAAGATCAAAGGAATTAGAAGTGATAAATTAAAAAGAAGATATCAAACTGCCTATAGGGAGTTTTGGCATGGAGAATAATTTTTTACACTTTGATGTCTGGGTTGATGTATGGACATGATCCCATGCCTTAGAAAGGCTCTGTTAATGTAGATTAGCCTCACTGACACCACAAGAAAGCAACCACCGTAAACCCTCTCTGCTGAAGGCTTTTGAACAAACATTGTACGTTTGTCATGATCCAGCAGATGGCAGTCATGCAGCGTTTTAATTCCCTTTTAAAGCCCTCTATTGACTTCTTCCTTCCCCAACACTGTAATATTTGTGATCTTATTATTTATTGAAGGGTGACATTTTGCGAGGAATATCAGGCTTAGCTGCAGCAGGTTTTTGAAGATCAGTTGGCACAAATAAATGGTGCTCACTGAAAATTACCGTGGCATTTGAATATTTTTGGACCGCCTGTTAGCAAGCTGGTCTATAGTGCTAATCTGACTGTTGCTTATCACAAAGCCAGTGTGTGGGCTGAGGAACAGGCACACATTTTAAACACACCAGAAATTCTTTAAATTCAATAAAGAGCAGAAAATGAGACTAGACGTGTGTGTAGTGTGGTCCTCTCCTTAGTTCTTCTTCAGGCTTTAGTTAATATGTCCTGTGACTTACTTCAATCCTCTGGGGACACACATGACTGCAGGTTATGACATGATTCAGTGAAAGAATAGGGACTTTTAATTAAGATGGCAAACTTATGGAAAGCCTTTCCAAGCTGCTCTGAAAACCCCTGTTGAAGCCTGGTCACTATAATGATGGAATTTGGTGATTTTGGGGAACGAGGGACGATCTTCATCTCCTCGCCATCCTTGTGTGTTTCTGTC
This sequence comes from Menidia menidia, assembly GCA_907169785.1. Lineage (NCBI taxonomy): Eukaryota > Metazoa > Chordata > Actinopteri > Atheriniformes > Atherinopsidae > Menidia > Menidia menidia. Next base: position 11,322,689 of record CAJRST010004446.1, on the reverse strand, counting down.
CTTCATGTCTCTCTCATACATGAGGCTGTAAACGTATTTTAAGACAATCTGTATCAACCACCCACATATGTAAACATAATGTATCTATTGCTCATCAAGTAGCTGAATATTGCTTTCATGTTTTGCACTTATCAGGTATCACTTGTGGTAAATATGTGGTGACCCTTCTATAAATTTTCTGCCCAGTGATGGCTTGACCGGTGAGATGGCTTGTCACAATAGTCTCTGTTCTGCTCTCTTTCTTTGGCCACTAAGGCTCCTCCCCCATAGATGTGGGCTTGTCTCATCAGATTCTTTCATTCACATGTCACCCAATGGTGTTTATTCTTCTATAGACACTTGTGAGTTTTCTATTCTTCAGAGTTAAATATTTTTCATAAACAGCAGTCATAAATCTAACATGATCTGCAGTTTTAAGATACATGGGCTTCTTGGAAAAGTAGCAGAGGGTTAGTGCTTCATTGTAAGAAACCACAATGGTTTATTTGTTAAGTTCTTACATACAAGGAGTTACTTGGAGCACAGCATTTGCACTGTTAAAGTTGTCCTCTGAAACACAAACAAGGCTGATTTGAGTACTTTGAATTACCCCTCGACTGCCTTCTTGCCCATTTTTTTTCCTTATTTCAGTTCTACCCCTATCATTTGGAGCCTGGATTAGAGGTTTTCAGTGTATCTGACATAATGAGAGTTTCAGACTAATGCCACCCTTCTCAGCCCTAATGGTGCTGCCAAGCTGCCAGCAGGGCATCTGAGTCGGGGGGATCTAGCATTAGGCGTATCTGTGGACAGAGCAGTGCTGGTTTTTCTTTAGAGGCCCCTCCTCCCCGACAGAACAGGCAGAGTGCTCTGTCATCCTCCTCCAAAAGCCCCTCATTAGAAAATCTGCCGAGCAGACAAAGCTACTTGAGGCAGCACAATGGAGACTCCCCACATGGTGGTTTAAATGAGCATAAAGGCAATCCAGGTCATGTAGTACTTTTTTAGGATCCTCTCTCCCTAATCACGGCGTGTCTAGTGAATCATTCTCCGGCAAAACCCCGTTTAGCTCAAATCACATTTCAAACACAAAGATAATTTTATTCAGGCTCCTGGAGAACAACACACAGCACAATCACACCGCCTATTGATGTATTTCCTCTTTAATAGAAGCGACATATTAAACACAGCAAAGCAAAGTTACTCATAACATGGCGTTTCTGAGAAAGAACAAGCTTCTGTACTTACTGGTTGTCACATGATGTCATCCTGTAATGCTCATCATGGACTTCCTGAGGAGACTGCAGCTGATTAGGCTCAGAGTAAGCCTCTCAAGTCTTTTTTTCTGCCCATAAAATAAGCTGCTATGGTAACTGATAAGGTCCTATTTAATGATGCCAGGGCTACAACAGGGATCTGTCCTGCTCATGTCTAACACCACCATTACACCATCAGGAGTCATGCTGTCAGGCAGGACCAGCTCAGAAGCCTCTTGAATGAAGAAGGTTAACTGCTCTGATGTACTTGTTATTATATTATTTATCATTTGACTGCATGCAATTATTCTGCCCTGGACTTTATTCAAGTAAATCTAGTATTTTACATGGACCATTTGTTGTTTTCATTATTATTTACTCTGTTAGCATGCTAGTATAAATAGCAAGAGCCATTTCGAACAGTTCCGGATCACTTCAGCAAAAAAAAAATAATTAAAAAGGTAGAATTGTTTCTAACACAACAGGAGAAGGGTGGTTTGCTTTCCCAGGAACACATATGAGTTCATCGAGGGTTTCATGACCCTGATCTACATGTAATTTTCATGAGTGCGTAGAAATATGTTTCCTGGCAGACATTATCTGCATAATATCACATTGGCTGTTGTGGGAAGTCATTTGGGAGAGGGTGTTGGACTTATGGTGTTATTGTGTCAAGCAGACAACCCTCACAGTACTGTCACTGAATCTCAAAATGCTGAATTATAGGTTTCTTATTTTCATTTGTTTAATAGAACACAGAAGACATTTAATACATTAATTTTTACACATTGGTATTCCTACTTCTCAGTGGTATGTTCTGAGTGCTCATTTTGGAGTCATCACACTGAAGATGAGCACATGCTTACAAAATCTAATGTGGACCTTACAGTATACTGGCCACAGTCTGTGAAATATATGCCAAAAACAATGAATGTCCAACCTGTGGTTTTTCAGACAGCTCTAGTATCAACCAGTTGTTGACCACACGATCAGCCGGTTAATGTGAGAATCATTAGCTGGCCCATATAATTTCATCTGGCATTTCTACATGAACTGGTCATTGTTTTTTTGTGGTTATTTTACTGACGTGCACCCTCCTGTTAACCTTATAAACTATTTCAGTGGTGGCAATCATTGTTTTCTCGACCTCCTGTCGTCACCATGTTCCCCTCAGCCCGTCAACCTGCTGCACTTTCCCCTAAAGTCGGAGCTGCGGTCAGAAGCGGCCTTTGTGTGCGGCTCGGAGCAGCTGGGTCTGAAGTGCCACCGCCAAGGTCATGTTGACACTTGGTGCGGAGGGCCAGCGCCGCCACGTCTCCTCTGCTTCCTGCACTCCGACTCAGCAGCTTATCAGGGGATTTAAAATGACGGCTTTAAAGTTTCAAATAAATTCAAAGACTTGTGCTGCTGCAGAGACTCTTCGAAAATGCTTGGGCTGGGTTTTCCAGGGACACTCACAGATTAGTAAAGATGGCTGAGAAGAAGGGTTTCTCTTAAAGGAGCACCAGCATCACTGATTCATCGCGTCAAGTTTGAAACAAAATACAGAAGAAAGTCGGATTCTAATGATTACTGAGATGCTTCTATCCGTGTGACTTTAAAATCCTATGAGATCAACTTGATAGAATATTTAAGAAGGAATCACGCTTTAATATAGTTTATTTTACTCCATTACCAAGGGTTAAAAAATCAAACTGGCCTTATTTATGCTGATTTCCCCAAACTAAAGAGTGACAGATTTATTTATAAGAGGCTCCTCTGCTGGTGATCTCGATGGGCCTCACAGCCTCTCTGCAGCCCCACTGTGTTTCTGGATGTCCACCTGTCTTTCAGTGGCTCGGCCACTTTGGGCCTGTCTGCCAGCTTGGGGACATCTGTTTACTTCCTCCTCCATCAGTCGTCATGGCTGCAAACCCCCACTATTGCCACCACATCCCCTCCCTTGGCCGACCGGCCCTCCCCGCCCTTTTCTCGTGTTTCCCCCAGACACCAGCTGTGAACCACTTATGCTTATCCTGCAGCCCACCTAATTCATCCCCGCCACGACCCCAGCGAGCGTGGCACTCTCTGAAATGATTTTATTTCCCTTCACGTTCTGGTTTGGTGTTCCAAAGACATGTTTGGGAAAAATCCCCATCGGAGCTGAGTTTTTGTCCATGCTGGAGTGGAAACTGGTCAGCTTTTAGATATGTGCAAATAGTTGAATGGAGGAGGGATAAGCAAATGCTGCTTTAAATGCTTCCATTATATTTGTTTACCACTGCTGCTGTACCAGTGCCCAGCTTGTCTCACAGTGACTCATGACCTTTTGATGTGGGGTATGCAGAGGACTGGTCCTTACTGGTGTTTCTTCACCAAAGTTCATTCTGTCTATTTCTTCTTTCAAGCATAAAGACGCTTCTAAGCTACACACAGATGAAACATAAGTACTTATTTCTGCTCCAGCCTGTTTTGCTCAATGAGATTGGATTTGAATCTCGATTATCATTTAAAAGCATTGTTTGTGCTAGTTTTTATGACCTATTACCAAAATGAGGTCGGCTGCACTTTCTGTCGGAGAGGTGTCCATGCTTTCCCCACATCTTGCTTTTATTAAACATAGTCCATATTTTGGGATTCAGCACTTGTTTTTATATAGTCTCACACATTCATCGTAAAGCAACTTGGTTAATATTAAATGTTCAAAACAACTTGACTGGAAATGAATATTTTTAAAAAATACGTGAGATTAGGAAACCCTCGAGGCCTACATCAGTCGATACACTAATGCATCTAAATATCCAGTTTCAAACGTGTCTGGGATCACTGTTTCTTGATTATTGACTATCTGACAACAAGAATCGGATGTATGGCTGTTAAACAATACATCACAGATACTGCCCACTGGCATAATAGAAACAAATAGCTTGTGTTAATTAGTACAAAAATCCGATATAGTTTTCTGTTTGATGACTGTTTCGAATTTTAATGGGACACCAAGCTGTAACATGACCTAAACTGTAAACCTAAAACCAATAGGTACAAGTGGATCGACATGAAAACTAATCCTGCGAGAGATGTCAGCTGTTCTTTGACACTTCAAAGGATCAGCTGGACAAATATGAAGAGAACCAGTTTGAGACAGACCTGAAGTCTCTCACCCTGTGGTTTAAGCTGCGGGCCACCTGTAGGGAGAAGATCAATCATCATAAGTGAGTTTTCTGCAGGGTGAATCGTTCTGAAACCAGACTAGAACTTCCCTCTAATACAATAGCAAAAAAGATTATGTGACCAGATTTAGAGTTGCTGAGTACATCTTCGCTCTTGGCATAAAGCTCCATGGAACACAGCACCGCCTCTTGCTGAGAGCCAAAAACCCAAATCTGCTCCACTTTCCACATACCCCCCCGACCCCACAAACCTAATACACTGACATTTTCCTTTCTCTCCCCTCTGTCGGGCAGCGGGCAGTGGGCAGTGGCTCTTGAGGAGCTCCCAGAGGGAGGTGCAGAGCAGGCAGTGATCAGAGTGAATTAGAGTTATGTGTGACATGCAAAGGAGAGGCTCCAGAATGTGACAACAGCTGGGTTTAAAGTGAAGCTTTTCTGCCTGAGGGGAGAAAAGTGGCAAAGAGGTTACAGCCTGTTGTGAAAAGGGGTAAGTTCCTTTGTTGCCTCCTTAAAAAACAGTGTTCCATTAACCACTGGTCTTTTCATTTAAAGCTGTGGGATATTCATTGATGTCCAGGAGGAGGAATAAATAAAAGTACAGTAAAATTATGTGTGAGCTCTTCAATTCATGCCTGATTAACATCCACAATTCTTAAGCTAATCAAATGTTCATGAACATAAGTCATACAATTAATCTATCATGTCACATTATAATGGTAGAATCAGAATAATTTGTTTTGAGTTTAGTCCTGAATCTGCAAAACATGATGAGTTTGATCTACAAAATAAATGTCCTTGAAGTATCTAAAACCAGTCTTTTAGAAAAACTTCAAGTAGAGGCCAGGCTTGTAAATAGACATAATTGTATAACTGCATTTACACTCACATAACCAAAGAGTAAAAGCATCTGCAGTGTCGGACAACGCTGGGAGAAATAGAGCTGATTGTTTGCCCTGAAATCTGCACTGCTCAAGTCTCATTCAAAAGATGTGCTTTCTGAAACTTAACATTTACTTTATGGTCCAGTTTAGAGGCTCAGAATTAATTTCCGCTCAACACTGAAGTTAATTTGCTGTGAGATGTGTGACCTGGTGTTTTTACACGTGTTTTTGCCATATTTTAGCAGGCTGTGAGGATCATGTGACACCTCTGCAGCGCTACATCTCACCTTTCCTCTCATGTACGGAGCTGCCTATGGAGCACCTATTAACCTGACACACACTCTCAGTGATACTGATACTGCACTCACTCCAAAAGGTACGAGGTGCCCCGAGACTTGTTAAACAGTCCTGACCCAGAAGTGAAGAAAACAAGAACACACAGATGAAAAGAGTGATAAAACACAGAGCAAAATATGCCTGAACGCACATTTCTATAAAACATCCAAACAGAATACACAGAGTATAAAACATATATCAGAGAAAAATTATGTTTCTGTTTAGTTTTTTTCTAACATGGTGTGTTATGTCTGTATCTTAAAAAACATTTTGTGCGTTTCTGAAATAAATCTCAAACCCAAAAACCCTGCTCTAAGTTTTCTCTCATGGGTGTTGTTCTGTCTGGGATGTACTCTGAATAACAAATGAAAAGCGGATGCCTCCTATTTCAAGGATTTAAATTCTGAAAAATGAAGTGCTCTGAATGGGATATGCATTCAGTTGTGTTACAATGGTGATCAAGTCTGCTTAAAAGAGGGCTTAGTACTGGCAGATCAAACTCTGGGACTTTCAGCTCAGCAGAGCTCATAGCTAACACTGAGCCCCGCTTCATGGTTTGAAGTTTTCTCGGTGTATCTCTAAAAAGATATGACTGTTGTCTGATTTCTTTCACTTTTTCAGTTTTATTGTGGTGTTTTAAAACATCTTTTCTGAAATGTGTTTTCAATAATCATGTGTGCTTTGATGTGTTTTTTACTTCCACCTTTCAGATTGTTTTGTTCATGCTGACCTGTTTTTGGTCGGGTTTTTGCATTTCGCCCACTGCCATTTTGCTGTGGACAACAACTCCTCCACTTTGAAAATGGCCTCAAAGGAGCTAAATCCACAGTGCATGTGTGTCATAGGGAGCAGGTCAGCTTTCCCATCATCAGACATGGCATCACTCATGTCAGCACTCGGCGCAAACATGAGATGACCTATTGTAAAGAAAAACTCAAGACAACAATACAATAGCATTGATGCTGTGGGAATTTATTTTCAGACTGCAGTGCACATGCTCAGTCAAAAGAAACAATGAGGAAGAGGGCCGGACATTTGAACATGGGTAAACTTAAAGTAGTTCAAGTACTTTTACTGTGCGGGCCACTGCCAATGAAACGCTTCTTTAGGAGAAAGAGACAGGAAAGTCAAACACGTGCACTGAGGTAATCAACCTTTTATCTGCCCCCAACAAAGAGCTCCACCAGACCGAGCATCAAACTGTGGTTCGTTTGAAAGGAACAGACTCCCGGTGGTTTTGCCCCGGCCGGTGAGTTTCTCACAGAGAACCACAGTCCTACGGGCTGGAATAAAGTCGGCCTCAGAATAAAACCCACACAGCAAATATAGAGAAGATCATTTAGAAACATCACTTGACAGACGGTCCAGCCTCATTGTCTTGTGGCATCTGAAAAATAAAAGTCCTCTCCTCTTTCAACGACATCATTATAAATCATCTCCCTTAACACAAGCTGGACATTGGGGATCAAGCAGCTTACCTTCAGTGACCCTGGTGTCAGCTCCACCCCGGCCCTGGATCACTCCCACCTGTTTTCCCTTGGTGGGCGGGTCCGCTGCTCTTTAGGACCCAGTGGCTCCTCCACGGAGGCAGACCGCGACTCTGCTTTCAGACTGAGGCAGACAAAGGCGAGGGGAGAGACGGCGTGCCGCTATCCTGCAGCATCGACTCGCTCACACACACGCTCTCATCCACTCCCCCACTCACACACACTCCCTTCACTCCGCAAGCAGCGACGCAGGTGAGTCCGCAGCTGGGTGGGATTCCGTTCCAATTTACCCCTCACGGTGGACCCGAGACCCGCGTGGTTTTATGCTCTGGGCTGGCAAATTGACCTGTAGACGAATGAGTTTGTTGAATGGGATTTATTTATTTTTAGTTTTCTTGTCAGGTCTGGGTTTTAGCAGGTGGGTTGTGAGTAGGTGTGCGCACACCCTAAAACCACCCATCCACCCACCTCCTTTCCTTCCCTTCCCTTTGGACAAACATTTTAAACAGCTGCTCTGCCATGTGGCCGTGCTCATCCATCATAAATGAGAAGAGAAAACTTCGTATCCCCGCTTCTGGGGCTGTGTTTTACAACTATCTCTGTGTGGGTGGGTGGATGGATGGATGAAAAAAGACGCTGTGCGCGGATCGGTGTGAGATGAGGGCTGGGGAGTCGTGGGGAACGTGGGGCTGGTTGGTCTGAAGTGTGCGGTCACCGGGGTGTTGTGTGGGTGGCTCAGTCAGGAACAGAGAAGACGCCAAAAATATCAATGACACCACGCAGTGCTGCTGCAGTGCTGCTTAACGGCAGGTCTGGAATGAATTTGGATGAACATCCGCCTTTTGACTGGAGTGGTGCTCATTTCCATTCATTTCCATCACCGGCAACCCACACAAAGAGGTCATCTTGTATGTCTCTGTGTGTGTGTGTGTGTGTTTTAAGACTGTCCTGCAGTTTAATGCTGAAAAGCTCTGATGGGCCCCACTGAGAGGATGCACTTGGTGAACCTGAGCCGGCTGCTGCAGGAGCAGCAGGACGGTGATGTCACTCTGGAGGCAGGAACCCTGTTTGAGACAATGGACTGTCCTAGTTGAGACTCCACTGTTAGCTCAGCCTATTAGTGTAGCAGATGGGCTGGAAAACCTGGCCTTTGTCAGCTGAGGAGCACCCCTTCCACTGAAGTCCACCCCCCCTTCCTCCTGTCATAAAACACCCCAGTCAGCATCTCAGTCATGGCATGGGAGTGGACGCAGGGCCCTGCCACATGGAGGGGTGGCGGTTGTGTGTGTCCAGCTTTTTGTGATGATGTGCGTTTTATTGGGTGTCGGGGCAAAAGTGATGGATGATTTCATTGTTTAAGGGAAGGTCTACAAAGAAGTGAGTTAATTTTATGTGTTAGAAGCAGCGACAGATGATACATTTGACTTCATTGTTGTTTAACAATAGGAGAAAGACAAATTGACCTATTGTACCTGAATAAACTATCCAAGCAACAGAATGACACTTAAAAAGATTTAGCCCCGTTGAGTTGATTGTCAAAGGTTATATTTCTGCCACAAGACTATATAATTGATCCTAAAATGATAGTGATAACTCTGTTCAGAAGAGGGTTTGATTTTGATTTTGCACAGAAAGGGGAACTGAGAAAGCTCAATGCAAATTTCATGGTATCTTTTTCATGCCAGGGCAACATTGAACTGCTTGAAAAACACATTAGAATGAGACTGGAGGAAACTTTAAATATCTGTATTTTGGGGCAAAAAAAGATTTGGCTGATATGAGATGGTCAGTTGGCTTTCAGTATCATACATGGGATGAAGTGACAAATGTGGCCTGGTAAAGAAACAGTTAACTCATGTTTCTTTCTTGTGCATATATTGAACTTGGTACTGACCAAAGTGTTGTTCACCTGAATGAATAAGGCATCAGGAGAGCCGAGCTTTCATCATTTCATAGACAACTTCCTCTTTCATGTGGTGGATGGGTGTGGGTGTTCAGTGGGTGTGGGTCGGTGCTTCGGTTTGATCAGCTGGAAAGATATGGCCCAGTGAGTTTTGTGGTATTTAGCTATTTAAATGTGGGAGTTTAACCTGAGGAACTATTATCCCTGAAAAGCTGTTGCAAACTTTGCATTAGTCCACCTCTAAACATAGTTGGCTTATTGTTTGCTGATAGAACAGGTGAATCTTTTGCATAATTTCCCTTGAAAAGGGGTGATACACCTGTCCTAACCCAAATATGCACTTAATATAGTTCTAAATGATGGACATAATGAGAGAAGCCTTTTTGTCCTTTTATAATATTCAAAGCTGGTCACTGATCATCCACCTCAAACAATAATCTCTCAGAAATTTGTGTAAATGTCAAATCTAAATGAATGATTTGTTTTGTGTGGGCTTTTCTTTGTGTACATGAAAATGATTTCATAATAATGTAGTCTCATGATATTTTGAGAAACTGCCACAAAATAAGTGAGAAGCCAAAATGGGTTTGTGTGAGGAGTTAATACTTTTTCGTTCTATTTGAAACCCATTTGTTCGGTTTCATCATCATTGGTTTGAAAATTAAATTACACTCATGATTTCTCATTTATAACTATAAAATATTTAATTTAAGAAATTAAATGGTGCATTATTCTCAATGACATGTCACTTTGCCCATTTATGACAAAGTTAGATGCGCAGCTCACCCAGAATCTCCTTAGAGTTTTGAGGATTTTCCAATTGGACAGTTCAGAAATATTCCAAAGATGCAATCGAAGAATAATTTTCTGAACCGCCCCTTTTGCTTAGTGGTTCGTCATTTGCCAATTACTGAGTCATCTGAAACGTCTTGAACAGGTGCTTGTAGGCGGAATACAGCAAAGCAGACAGACTCATCCTGTGATGTCACACATGAATTAGGCCAACGCAGATGTATCATTTGGAAATTACATCATTTAAGGGCATGCATCCAGCAATAGTTAAATATAGTCTGAAATTCTATTTTCTTAACACCGTAGGTTTGCCAGTCGTAGAACTTAATGCAAATGTTCAATTTAATCTGTTAACAATGTTTTTCCCATCCTTGTCTGTAATCCTATTTTCGGATGCTTATATTAGCCACACGGGAATCCCCAATCGAGTTAAAACCAGATTTAAGCGTAGAATTTGACATTTGAGTAATTCGAGAAAATGAGCCCTTTTCCAATGCGAAGAGATGTGTGTAAAAGTGTCTAAACTAGATTTTTACAGCCATCACCAGACTTAAATTATCACGATAATCAGCAAAATGGTTCTTCACTTCCAGATTAGGTCTGCACCAAGCCCAACTAAAGTGATTTTACAACTCTTTAAGACAATTAAATAATTTTAATAAGAGTGGATTATGTAGTAATACAAAAAAAGAAATGTTTCTTTGTTTTGTGCACATGCATTCGGCATAACTCAACTATTCCTTTTTATTTTCTCAGACTCTCCGGAGCTGGTCCCCATCACCTCACTTCTGTCACCACCACCATAACTCTCAGTGATCATGGAGCTAGACTTTGGACATTTTGACGAGCGGGACAAGGCGTCGCGTACCCCGCGGGGGGGCCGCATGAACGGCCTCCCCAGCCCCACCCACAGTGCCCACTGCAGTTTCTACCGCACGCGCACTCTGCAGGCCCTCACCAACGAGAAGAAAGCCAAAAAGGTGCGCTTCTACCGCAACGGGGACAGATACTTCAAGGGCATCGTGTACGCCATCGCCAACGACCGCTTTCGCTCCTTCGACTCCCTCCTGGCTGACCTCACGCGCTCGCTCTCCGACCACATCAACCTGCCGCAGGGCGTCCGCTTCATCTTCTCCATTGATGGCTCACGCAAGATCACTTCCTTGGAGGAGCTGGAGGAAGGTATGCATGTTTTAGGAGGACACGGGATCTTATCATCCCAGTTTGAATGCTGCTGTCCGACTACTTTGTGCATGAGACCGGACACTGGTGCCAGAGATTTTACAGCTTTTGTTATTGGATTTTTCTAAAGTACATAAATATCACAAGCCAACATGGTTAAGATGATCTACAGTTTCTGTGTTCCGAAGAATGAAACTAAAAAATAACAGTTCTGTAAACTGATCTGTTTGAATCCAAGAAAATAATATTGAAAATGATTATATCCCCCACTTTAAAACGATTCTGCTAAAGAGGTGAGATGGGGTGGACTTTTTTTTTGGTCATGTTTGGGGTGCATCTGAAAGATAAGCTGCAGCTTAACTAAGACAAACCGATCATCTCTGTTTCTTGAGCTGCTTAAGAAAGACGGGAGTGCGGGTGGGTGGGTTTGGATGTGTGTGGCACGTTGGGGCAGCACCGTGGTTGATGGGAGGGGGGCACTTCATTGTGCTTCCTCTTGCGGGATCTAATTAATTGCTCAATCTCCTCAGCTCAGTGTAATCCAGTTTTGTACCCTTTTGTCTCTGCCATAATTTCTTCAAGTCTGGCGTAATTACTGCTGTCTGGATTGTCTTTTTTTGCCAACATTCCTGTTTTTTTTTTTTCCTTTTGTCTGCAAGTTACCTGACAGAAAAAAACAGCACAGCCTGCAGATAAAAGACTATGAAAACAAGCTATATTTAAATAAGCGCTAACCTTTTTTTTTTAAAAAAAAAAATTAAATTTACAAAGCAACAGTATTAAAAAAAAAAAAGAAGAAAAAGTATTCAGTAAACCGTAAAAGAATTATCGGCAAGGACTAAGTCAGTAGTGTTGTCATTGTGTAAAATCTTCCATGAATATCTCATTTAACCAGGCAGCCTGAAAGCTGCATGCTGATTGATCCTGTGTAATTGTAAGGAAGGTAATGATGGATGCCTTGATGGTGGTCTCATGGGTCGTCTTGACATTTAACGCAGCCTCTCTGTTTGTTTTTGCCTCAATTCTGGATCAAGACTTAGTGCAGTGTTGGTTATTTGAGGTTGTGCGCTTTATGAACTCGTGTCTGGTGTCCTTTACCTCAGGTGCCAGTGGGCGGGTCTGGTTTGGTTGTCCCTTCTGAAATAATCTGGTGATGATCTTTTGGATTAGCCAAGATGTTCCGGGAGATTTAATTTTTGAGGGTGGGGTTTGTGAAACGCTGCTTAAAGCAAAACATCCGAATGATGATAGATAGTACTTTGCTAGTTATGTCCAATTCAAGGACATTGACCTGTAAGGGTAGAAACAGCTAGTCACATGCAAGATTGGTCTGTAGTGTTGCTCGTTGTCTCCTACAGCTCATAAGTGTCCCGTCATAAACCCATTCCAAACAGAAAAGTATGGCGATTGCTGAAAATATGGTGCACAGTTGCTTCCAACAAAAGTTGATGTCATAGTGTAAGAGTATCGATAAAAGATGTAGAACATTAGTGTTCTGGCTGATTTGATACTGAAGGCATGTCCAAATGGGGAACAGAAAGGAAAATGCAGCAATGGTCAATTTTATTGTTAGATGTGAAGCTGTTGTAGGTATGTTGCATTCTGTTATGTTTCTGTGCATACACAGAGGAGTTGGGCCAGTGGTTGAAGCACAGCGGAGAGGGAGGGGTATGTCCTGCAGGTTTTATTCAGTTTGAATCTCTAGGCAAAGTTACCCTCAGAATGAGGTCAACAAGTGAAACTTCAACTTGACTTTGTCAATTCTTAACCAGAGTTTCCTCAGTCACAATGACGCAAGTGCACCAACACAAAAGAAAGAAAAATTCCAAGCAGGGCTCCCACAGTGGCTAACTACATATACAGGGGGGGGAAGGGGGGCATGGCCAAACCTATCACACCAACCACATTTTAACACATAGGTGTAATAGAGGGAAGAATTTGTTGCTGAATGCAGCATTGGTGCATACGACAAATTACACTTTTAAAGGTATAAACCTTTTTCCTTATGGTTCAATAACATGGTCACACTGTGAAGTCTGGAACATCTTTAATCCTAAAAATCGAAAGAAAAGGTTTTTCGTGCGTCTTTCATCACTTGACAGGAAACTTGATATTTAGTTCTATGCACACATCATTGTAGATATAAAAAAAAAACCCATAAAAATCCAAACACTTTGGTATGATTTCCAACCCAGAGGCTAACAGTGCAGCAGTTTTCAGCTTTGAGTCATCCAGTCTCACTGCTCCTGCTGCTGCCTTCCCAGTATGTGGGGGGATCAGTGGAATTTAATTTGTGGTTATCAAAGGATCAAAAATAACATTTGGAAAAACTTATGTCTGTTCAGAAAAAAATCTGGTCAAAGCCTTGCAGTGCATTGAAACATGTGCAAATGAAACTGACACCAACTAGAGGAAAAGCTGATTTCATAACGGTTAAGCACAGTTTTTTTTTTTTTCTAACAAATTAAATTTGCCAGGGCAAGAGAGTTTCAGGAGGTTAAAATGTTGCTGAGTGAATAGGCCCTCTGAGACTGTCAAATAGCTGAGTGAAATAAAGCATTAACTCATTTTTTTTCTTTCTTTTTTTTCCCCCTGTAGGGGAAAGTTATGTTTGTGCATCCGAGAACTTCTACAAGAAAGTCGATTACACGAAGAACGTCAATCCAAACTGGTCTGTGAATGTAAAGGCGTCGGCAAGCCAGAAGAACATGCAGTCCCTGGCTGCCAAGGCTGCCGGCGAGCCCAGGGAGTGCAAGGACTTTGTGCGACCCAAGCTGGTCACGGTGATGCGCAGCGGCGTGAAGCCCCGCAAAGCCGTGCGCGTCCTGCTCAACAAGAAAACGGCGCATTCCTTCGAGCAGGTGCTCACGGACATCACGGAGGCCATTAAGCTGGAAAGCGGCGTGGTCAAGAGGATCTACACGCTCGATGGCAAGCAGGTGAGTCGCTGCCCAAATTCCAGCTGAAAGGCCGCGAGCCACATCTGCCGCCCCAACTCCTCAGTTATTATGTTATATGCATATGGAAAACTCTAACCTTCACATGTGTCGCGCTTCTGTTGGTTTCCCTGCTGGAATTTGTTTAGTTTGGAGAGGGCTTTATGTGGGAGCAGGTAGAATAAAGGCGGTGTTGTAAAATATGTGAACAAAGCTGCACAACAGGAACCAACATTGCGGTTGCAGTGAGAACAGTTTGCCATTCAGGAAACTCGACACAGGTAGGTATCACAAGGATGAAAGCAGGGCCAAAGTTATTTCAAATGGATTGCAAAAGAAATTAAAAGGAAAAAGAACAGCTAAATGACTGTTTGCCTCTGCCATATTCAAGAGGGATTTGGTGCATTCATGAGAAACTTAACCATAGATGAAAACAACCTGCCTATACAATGACGCCCATTGTCAGCGGGCTTTATTCCCACTTTCAGTTTGAGACAACATATTCTCCTGTCTTGTGGTTCAGGACATAAGTGTTGTTTCCAGCAGCCTTTGTTCAGGTTCTAGGCCATTGGTTTTAGTTATTCCATTGGTCATGAAAAGACTTTAATGTCCTGGGAAATTGATTCTTCTTCTCACAGTGGTTGTGCATAAACAGCCATGCCCTGCTTTGTTGTGGTTGATAATGTTTTATGCTTTTGTTACTCAGCTTGAGAGTGTAAATGATGATTGTGGTATATAATAATGTGAGTGAGGTCAGAGCAGCCTATACGAGGAAAAATCATTTGCATTTAGTTCACATATTTAAAAATGATAAGATAACCCTTTTTATTAGCTTTTTTCCTTTTCATGGAGAGATTGTCTGCCATTTGGGATAAAACATTAATAAGGTCGAGGCTCGAAGGACAAGCATTTGTTTTTCAGTGCACCAGAAGTCAAAGAATGAAAGACAAAGTGTCTCTGGTTATTTTATTGGGAGTAAAGTTTATTTCATTATTGAACTCCAAACCAAATGAATACCAGAGAGGCCAAATGGTCCAATTTAAAGGGAAAACGTATTAATCAACTGCTTACTTGGACATGATTTCTTTTGAACATACTTAAATGCAGACGACTCGTCAATTCCATGTTGGGAATTGCTGCTACTAAATGTTTACCAAGTGTTGCGCTGCAGCTGTAAAACGGATTCATTCTAAATATTCTGCTGCCTTTGTTTGAGATAAATGTACAAAAGAGTAGAGGCACATGGCGCTAACCTGCCCTGAAAACCATCCTCTGGAGAATGCTCTTGTTGTTGGTTTTTCAGCGCCCTGTTAAAACAACATAGTTATTTATTCATGTTTTAAATCTCTTACTGTAGCCTCAAAGCACAACAGCAGCCGTCATGCCAAGCCACCCAGCCGGAAAGGCTACGGCAAAGTCTCCAGATGCAAGTCCCTCTTTAAAGTCTGATGGTGGTACACTGTCAGATTTTAGCTGTGCAACAATAACTTTAAAAAAAAGTTTTGATAAAGATCCTGCCGTGTTGTAGATGACTAAAAGCACAGTTTTACTGTGCTTTCAGTTTTTTTTCTTTTCCCTTGTTTTCCCCATTTTTTTTTTTTTTTTTTCTTCTTGCATTGAGGCTGGAAATCGCATGTGTCTGGGAGGTGGGGCAGGATAATCTGAAATGATAGATGGGGGAGAATTTGATTTTAATGCCCTCTCCCTGGGGTGCAGTCTGCTTGCCCCAGGTCTTAAAATGGTTTCTGGACAAAATCCTGATTGGAGATGGTTATCACTCAGCAATTACCTTGTGCGATTATTCTTTTGGCATGAATTTTTAACCAAGTGATTCCATAAAGTGAACTTAATCATCACGATATTACAAATATTCCATTTGGATCATATTAAATCATGTCGGTCTTCGCTGTGCGTTATAGATGATTTCATAATGGTTATCCATTCGTGTTTGACTCGTGCCAAGCGGTGCTAGTTTCACTGCAATGCACAGAAATGTGAGAAAATTTAAGCAAGGAACAATATTCAGGGGTCTTTGTGTGCAGAGGCACACTGCAGCTGCTCTGTGGTGGAGGTGATATGGTAGAAGCAATATTGATGCAGTGCCCGCCCCTCCCTGACTCTTTGCCGATCCTCCTCTTCCTCATTCTGCTGTGATAGCTGCTGGGACTGGTTGCTAGGAGACCACATCCCAGGCACAAAGAGAGCCCAGCTGGTGTGGACTGGTCTGTCAGATACCACATCCTGTAGTGGGTGGGAGAGTTTACTATTAATGCAAGCCTTTGGTGTTTAAAGGGGAGAAAAATATCGTGTCATCTTTTGAACCTGTGTACATTCCACCACTGACTGTCAATCCTATTCATGGCAGACTATAGCTTACATGTGTAGGGGGCTGGGATTCAAGTCCTCATGACAGAGATAAAATGGTGAAAAGCTGTGTCAGGATTGACTTTCTAGGATTTCTAAAATGGCCACTTTTCATGCGCGCTGTTTCTCAATGCTCGGTAGAGAGCCAGGTCTCCCCTCTCAGTCAGAATTCGGATCAAAATCATTCTCATTTTCCTTTCAAACGCACATTGTTTCAGCTCAGTAAGGGAAGGGTGGGGCCACTAGGTTTGTGTGTTCACGCTGTGCCCTTTCATTCTTAATTTTATTTTCCTTTATTCGCTGAGTCTTCATAAAGCTACAAAAATTGCTCATCCAGTCTTTTAAAGGCTTCAATTGCTGGAAGGAATTTTATATTAATTCCTGCGACTGCAGGGGAGAATTATTTTGCATTCTTGTTAATGTAACTTGCACTTATAGGGTTTTTTTCCTTTACGGAGGCCAGATCTAGATACAATTTGTGAAAGCTGTTGAATCTATGGGATGTGTGTTGCCTTGATATGACTACTTAAATTGCTGCTAGTTTTAAAATCCTTTTTTTCAGACCAAATGCTTAAGCATCATTCAAGTACAAGGTCACACTGTGCTCGTCGGAACAATAGATTCAGTTTCAGTGTTAATAACTAGGAAGAGAATTTAGTCAGTAAATAAGGGAATTGTGCCTAGGTTCAGGGATTTCTACAGTCTGAAATACCTTAGTTAGCTGACAAGAAAAGCCTCTTTTTTTCCCCCTGTTATCAGGGCTTTTGCAGTCTGCCTGCTCCTTGCCATGCTGCAGAAGCGGTTGTCATGGCAATGAGCTTCACCACGATGGATTTAGTTTGTGACAATGGTTTGCAATACGCTGAGTATGCTTTTTATAGAGACTTACCTGCGTTGCTCCCTGTTTCTTATCTGTGAAGAGCTCACTGCCTCCACATCTGACTCACATGTGCACACCCACACGGACACTGTGAGGGGGAGGCAGACGAGCAGGCTCAGAGAGGGGCGTGGCCCCCACCATGAAGCATCGCATGCGGACAGGAAAGCCTGCATGACAGCCTCATTGCCTGAATCCCTAACGGCTCTGATTTCCGACATGAGCACCACATCAACCAGTTAGCATGACCTGGAGGAGTCGCAAATCCAATAAAGCAAAGGCCACATCAGTCAGCACATGCTAAGCTATCCGTCTCGGAGTTGGGGAGGGCTGGCGTTTAAGCAGGACCAGGCGCCCAGCTGCTTACCGTGACTGTGCACATCTCATTGACTAAGTGGCAGATCCATGGGCCAGACGCATCTGGTGCACCTGCAGCCATGCCTGGCCACTCTGCTGCTGCTGTGCACAGGTTATGGATGGGTCAGATGCACCACAAACAGTGAAAATCATTATTGGAGAAGAACAGCAATGTCTTTTTCTGTATCTTAGTTAATAATCCAATTGAAACTTTTTGCTTATCTGAGCGAAAACCTGATATTATATCTATACATGTAACATAAATGAGCTGTTGCTGTAAAACAGATTTTTTCTTTCCTCAATATAAAACTTTCAGTATATCATTTAGTTGAAATGGACATTATTCAGACATCACCATTTGGAGGAATGTTCCAGGGAGTGCATGGGCGCTTCTTTGAGTGAGTGTGTGTACAGTGAATAGAACAATGTGGGTGTATTCACATGGGTTGCAAAGCAGGATCTAAACTAGCTTCCTTTAATCCCTTTTTTTACATTGCTCGGTATTTCTGGGACTATATATAACAACGCTTCCGTGCACCAGTTTTAGCCTGTAACAGAAAGGGAACTCATTATATTGGGGATCAGCGATGTATAATGCTGTCAAATGTGGAAGGACAGCATTAAACTTCTCTGTCACTGGTTGCTTTGTGAAGTTAGATAATGGAGAGATGCTGGCTCTAGAACATTATCATTGGCTTCACTGGGTGGTGTTTAATTTTTTTTGTATAAAGGGGTCATGTGGTTCTGACAGCTGGTGAGGCACAGATTAAGGATGGGCTTGTTGTGACATTGGGTGGTGGGCACCAGGAGTCTGGAAAGAGCCAGTTTTGCCAAAAACCCTACAAAAGTTTGGATTTCAAAGTGCAAATTTTTCTCTTTGCTTTAGATTTGTTTAGAGGTTTACTCATTGTTTGGGTATTCCGCCTTGTTAGCCCAGTTCATGTGTGATTAATCCAGGCTCGTAAATTGAATGGGAGATACGTTAAAAAAGATTAAAATGGCTATGTGCTCGATAAACGCTTGATCCCTTTAATCTGCTCATTCTTAAAGCTATTAAGACATTAACTTCTGTCCAACAAGCATGCTGCTCCATCCCCTGCCCATGTCTGTCTCCTCTCCACCCGCTGGCCCTGAAGGGAACAGAGCTCCTCCTATGCCCTTGTTACCACACAGCAGTTTAATATATTAACGATAACGTGCATCTAATTTGGTGACAATAAACACAAGAAAACCCTAATGTGTTGCCTGTGAATTAGGCTTGGAGGGGGAACCAATTATATTTGGATCCCTGGAGTCTAAGCGGAACCTCTGCTCTTCGGCAGAGCTCTGCCAGGCCTGTATCCGGGGAGTTTAGTGGGGTATAGCTTTAGGGTACAGCTGTTGGATGCCACGCCAGCGAGTCACCACCGTACACTTTTTTAGCTTGTAGGATTGGGAACCAAGATGGCAGCTGCTGGGGTGCGGTGCTCTCAAATTATTTGCAGCTCATAGTTTGGATGCGCATCACAAAGGGAAGCGTGATGCACGTTGACTCTGCTGGCATGTGTCCCGGCAGAGCCCTCCGTCTGGCTGTGGACCTCGAACAGACCACAGTGGTTTCATTACAGTAACATTGCTGTTCCGTAGATGTCTTTATCTCAGAAGTCAATGAGAAGGAACACATTTTAACAGGTGTTGAAAGGTGAGCTGAATATCTGACTTGGATGCAGTGGAACAAAAATCCCCTCTGTGTGAAAAAGAACACAGCAGCTTTCAGCTTGAACGACTTTAATAGGCATGTCTGAGTTGTATAATGGTGAGCAGAGGAGAAGGTGTGGCCAGAAGACATCTGTCTGCTTGGTAGCCCATATTGTCTCAACAGCTGCTACAGAGTGAAAAGACCCCGTGGAAGGAAATCAACTCACTTAAACAGTGAAGCAAAGCTTCTGTGCCGTTTAGGCTTTTTGTGTCTTTTGTGTGTGTGCATGTGTTTTGTTGCAAAACAGTAGCAAAATGCATGTTTTCAGGACAATAGCAACAGGATCCAACTTGTAGCTTAAGTAAGCAAGCATCTACTTACTGAATTCCCCCTTTTTAATAATACTAATTTGTGGATAGAAATGATCTGATAACGGTTAAGAATCAAGAATAAATGGACAGAGCTGCTAAATGTGTTAAATCATTAAATAAACAGAATGCTTTAGATGGGCAATTCAAGATTAAATCAGAAGAATTATCAACGAATCCAAGCTGTTAGCAGCATGTTGACACTGTTATTGTACCAAAATCATGTATGTGAATCCTCTGTCCTATCATATGTTCTACTTTCTCAGGTAACCTGCCTTCAAGATTTCTTTGGTGATGACGATGTCTTCATCGCATGTGGGCCAGAGAAATTCCGCTATGCACAGGATGACTTCTCTCTGGACGAGAATGGTGAGATTTCCAGTAAGCATTACGTTCAGCACAAAATTGATCCCAATGCGTGTGTTATTATAAACTCAGCAGTTAGCACAGTGAGCGGCATAGCAAATGGGAACGCTTTTGAGCCGATTACATATTGATGTCCAGAGCTGAGGAAGAGGGGAAATGACCCATGTGTGAGAGAGACTATGAATAGTGGTCAGAGGCTGTTATCAGCAGCTGGCAGCAGGGATGGGAAAAGGTGGAAGAAGAGCCATTAATCTGTATGGTTACAGGTTTAGGCCAGCTGATCTGTAGGTGGTGATACTGCTGAGAAGTCGAGGAGAAAAATCGTAAAGGCGACCCACTCAGTCTCCCTGCAGACTCTGGCATGTCTATTTTTAACAACCCACTTTTACCTAAAGTCCTCCTTTAAAAACCTGCAGCATCTTGTATGTACTTTAATCAGAACAAAGCACGGAAACGAGACTGATTTGTCATTACGCTCCCTCTATGCCAGTAACATTATAATGATGTGGGCCCCCCCGCCCCACATGGTTTCCTCTGGGCCTTTTTGCCAGATCGTCTCGTGCACTGAAGATATCTCTCAGTTGTCGTCAGTGTAAGCGAGGATTTTTTTGCAATACATCAAACGGACATTGGATCCACAACACTCATCGATCTGGATGAGCTCCGTCACATTCAGACAATCGGAAAGAGAACAGATATACAAACCCGATTTGGGTTTTACAAGGAGTTGAGCTTTTACATGGGAAGGAAATAAAAAGACACGCCTTGATTTTTTTCTCTTT
The DNA here is from genome assembly GCA_907169785.1 of Menidia menidia. NCBI lineage: Eukaryota > Metazoa > Chordata > Actinopteri > Atheriniformes > Atherinopsidae > Menidia > Menidia menidia. The sequence continues at coordinate 11,301,996 of CAJRST010004446.1, read as the reverse complement.
TTTTCCTGTCCTCTTTCTGTCTGGGCAGAGAAAAACGTTGACATCTTTTTTTTTTTTCTCTTTTTTTTTTTACCCCCCTTTCCTTTAAAGCCCCAAACACAGATGCAAGTTTGTTTAAGATTCAAATCCCTTGTGATTACTTGTCACAAGCTTCTGTTAAATACAAGACTGTAGGTAAACATGCGGAGGCGGACGTGTACCTGCAGCATTGATAGAAAGCAAGAGGGAATCTGATAGACTCTGGGCTATTTCCAGACAACGCAGAGTAGACTGGATGGACTGCCAGACTCGAGCATTGTCAAAGGAGTGACGGAGTAACATGAACAATGGCGCATGAATGTACATCTGTATCCATCAGTGTGTGAAGGTTATAAAGAGAAGAGAGAATTGGTGTGATCCCATGAGATGGAGGGAGGACAGAAAGTATAATTAGCATGAAAAGAGGCAGATAGGAGGGTGGGGAGGGGGGAGGGAGGAGAGCCTGACAGTATAAACAGAAGGGAAGATGCAGAGGGAGGAGCTGCCATGTCTGGAGTCTGTCTGCCCTTATTAATACTGTGACCCAGAATATACGAAAAACAACAAAAAAACATAGTTGTCAAACCTCATGCCTTCAACACAGATTTGTCATTATTTTTCGTCAAACTGTCATTCAGTTTGATTTCTATGTTATGATTTCTAACTTTCTGATGCGCTCTTTTCTAACCAATATCTGCCTTTTCCCTCAGAATGCCGGGTGATGAAGGGACCCAAACCCCAGCGTGGAGCAAAGAGCCCTGGTCCAATCAAGCGGTGCAAATCTCCCGCTGAATCAAGTGAGCACGCTTTTACTTATCTGATTCAAACACGATAGCCGAGGGATGTAGCTCCGCTCGACCTTCGACCTCTGTGTGAGGGGGATGGGGCACATAATGATGAGATTGTCTTTTAGGATCAATAATACATGATAGAAAATGGCTAACCAAGCAGCACGTGTAATGATGACAGGTGTTTCTCAACCAGGAAATTTAACATTTAACAATATCCAGGAGGCAAGAAAACCATTAAGATTCTGCACATGTTGAAAATATCTGTATACATATTTTTGAACGGCTTTTAATGTGGAAGAACAATACTATTATAAGAGTGCTTATCTGAGTTTACATAGCTGTGACATGAGGTGGTGGCTGAAGGGGAAACATCTGCTTTCACAAAAAGAGACACACTATACCAGGACTGTCTGTCCCTTAATTCCAATTCGTAAATGACACACAATTGATTTCTCAGTGCATCTTAGTTTATCCCACCAGATGCAAACAGAGGAGGCGAGGTGAGGGGTGTTAAACCGATCATCAATATCAACCGAGTCTGATGTATGACGCGTATTAAGACCGCCGTGTCCATTTCTGCTACAAGAGCATTTCAATCGGGGCCATGGCCTCTTCAGATGTTGAAAAATTCCATTTCCTGAGAAAAAAAAAGAACAAATAATACGCTGGTGATGCCTTCATCTCACATCCTGGGTAAGCCTCCAGGCTCTTGGATCCTCTCACCTACAGGTGCATTTAGGAAGATATGGAAACATCCTTTTTTAAAGGTTTTAGATTTCAGTGTCACAAGCTGGAGTATCCTGTTGTGAGGAGATGAGCGGCTTAAATAAGATGAAAAAGATGATCCATGTGTTTCTCTTTTAAAGACTGATAAAGTCCCAGTTAGAGCAAATGAAGGGAGTCCTTGCTCTTAGATCTGGTGATTAAACGTGAACCATGGCCTGTGTATGTAGGGCTTAGTTAATGTGGAACGGGACTTTGCAGCGTAACGCGGCAGACTGGGTCGTCGTCTGATCTGTAAGTTCTTAGTCTCTTAAAAATTATAGCACCTTTTTTTTGATCCGGATCATGGTGGAGGTGGCTGGCCTTTAAGACAGCAGATGGAGAGGCAACTGTTTGTTAAGCATTAACCACCTCTGTGGAGGGTGGGCGTGGAGATAATGGGGTCGCAGCACAGGAAATGTTTGTGACATGCCTGTGTTTACTCTAACAGCTACTTCATAAATAATGCTGATGAGTTTTCAATAATTCAGATTCCTAGTTTCTGAAATTTTGTCTTTAATATGCCAGTTTTGCAGCTGTGTTTTTAGATCTTTCTAATCTTTTCCAACCAGATAATATGGAGATTATCCACCACCCATTAAGAATACATTTTGAAAGAAAAGACAACAATCGGAATATTGGAATCATTCTTTAGATAAATTTAGTTTGATTAAATCAATTATTCTCTCGAGTATCTTTATACCTGAATGTGACTCACATTGTCAGATTTACCATTTCTTTCAGCATCTGAAATCTTGAAACAATTGGCTCCTATTTTCCCTTTCTCCTGATGCTGGCTTACACTGAAACTGCATTTTTCAGTTCATTATTTCATCGCTACAATAATGTTCCCCCACAGAAATGCAAGACCAAAAACAATGTGGGGAATTTCTTTGATAGAGAAATAGTTACACTGGCTCTTCTATAGTTTGGTGTTTGGACTTTAAAATACTCACATAGAAGAGTTTATGTTTTGCTTTTCTGATTGTAGGATTCTGAGAAAATGGGGCTTGTGATTTTTTTATTTTTTTATTTTAACGGTGAGTTTTATTGATGTGTTTAAATGCCTGGTGTTTGTCTCTTTCTGGCCCAGTGTTTAGATGAAGCAGTTATGTGACAGCCAAGTTTTCTCCACTTTTTTTTTTTTTGGTTTGAACTCTCGTTGGCTTAAACTTTACTCTGGCCATCTGGTTTATAGTTTTCAGAGTTCTTTTCATCTTTCCAGACAAAAGCTCTTTTAAAGCACTTAACGCACACAGCTACATCACCTCACCCTGCTCTTAGATATAAACACAATGTTCCACACAGAGAGAATCCTAGCAACCCGGCGAGATGCAAAGGGAGTGAATAAAATGTCATCTAACAAAAACAGAGAATTCATCAGCCTCACAGATCTGGACCAGCAGTGTATCTGCACACTGGAGCCAAGGAAGGTTACAGTTCAGGACTGACTTTTTTTTTTTCCAGAGCAATGAATGGAGGTTCAGACTTATTTTGCACACTGACTAATCCACACTACTGTTTACCTCCCTTTGCTTCTGTTTCCCTCCCCTTTTCTTGTCCCTGTTTTGTCTGCTCCACTCTGCGCCGTTTGTGGCCTCAGCCAACGGGACGGGCTCCAGCAGCCAGCTCTCCACCCCGATTTCCAAGCATTCCCCCACCTCCACCCCCACCAGTCCAGGCCTCAACAACAAGCAGAAGGTACTAAAGCCCTTTGTTTTCCCCCCTCTTTTCCCATCTCCTCCAAACTAATAGTTTCACACAACCCCGACTGAGTGTAAAGAACTAAGTGAGCTTCTCTTTGTGTGCAGGATCTCTACCTGCCCTTATCTCTGGATGATGATGATTCTCTCGGCGAATCGATGTAGACTCCCTTCCTTCTGCCGGCTCCCTTAGCCTCTCCTAAAGCAGTCTCCTGCTTTGTTCCTTCAGTCACAGTGCCACCTCTTGAGGAGACCCACTCTTTATCTCTTTTTAAGGCCTTAGCCACCACGACTATGACCCCATTTGCTGCTTGAGAATGACACAAACTGTTTATAAATTCTGTTTGGACCACAGTAAACCATCTCACTAATGTTCAGACATGTTTCTATGTGGGGTTTTTTTTTTCTAAATATGGTGCACAGTTCGCTGATAGAGATTTCATGGTGTGTGTGTGTGTGGTTGGGTGGGTGGCTGGGTGGGGGGGGGGAACACACTTGTTAAACACATATTGATAAATCCTGCACACATTTTGATATTTCACTCACAGAATTCCAAGCAGCAAATGGATATTTTTAGGGGCTTCAGCCAGAACTGACTCAACTTTTTTATCACTTACTGTATTTGTGATGTTCCTCCATGTCCTGCTGTCCTTTCACCCAGTAGTTAAAATGTGTGAAAGATTATGGTTCTTTGTGAGGGAGGTCCACCAAGCCAGATCAAGTCTTTCTAACCCGCTGTAAATACTGTGTATAGCCATCCACTTAAACATCTCTGCTCAGTGTCCATTGCTGTGCTTCCATATGTCACTACAATGTCTAGCATTTGCTCATCATAATGCAGGGTATGGTCAAAGTACAAGGAAAACCCAAAAAGAAGCCCTTCCAGTAAGGGTGAGGATTTGTGGGAGGCAGCATCTGACTCAGAGGGATTATTAGTCAGAGGATTTGTTGCTTAAAACCACATGTTAAATTCTCCTTTTTATAACTGTCATAATCATGGAGACCTTTCAGTTTATGTGATGGAAGTAATTGGTATTAATCTTGTCTAATCAGATTCAGAAGATGATGTTGAAGCAAAGCATCCCACAACTCTTTATGTTGGCGTTTCCTCTGCTTTGACCCTCTACATAGACAGTAGGCTATAAGTGGTGAATACCCTCTGTGTTTTCATAAACTGCAATGCATGATGTCAATTAATTATAATGAAACTTTCATTCATGTAAAAAGCTGAATCAAAGGACCTAGCGGTGCAAAAAAAAAAGCAACCAAAGGAAAAACAAGTAGGCCCGTTTTTATCTTAATGAAACCAATTCACATTTACTATAAAGTTGTTGTTTTTTATTGCAACTCCCCTCTACCCCTTAATGATGATTTCACTGCAACTTGTGGTGATTTCTTTTTTTAATTTTATTTTTTTGCATAGTTGGTGAGATTAGTTTCTCAAAGCCAAAGGATGTTTTTGACCAAGAATGACATGGAGGGGAAGAAATTTGTACATTGTACTAGTTATGAACATTCTGGATGAAGCACACATGGAGTTTTTATGCATGTCACTTTTAAACCGTAAAGCTAATATCGAGATTAAATCATCCTCATCTAAGACAGTTAGTTATATCACGGCGATAAACAGTAGTGGGATTTCTCCTCTTTTGCATGGCTTGGCATAGTTTTTGCGATATGGGGGTAATGAAAACATCATTTTTGTCTAAATCTATGTGTGGGTTTTACATTTTTATAAAGTTTATTAATTTATATCAAAGGTACTCGTGTAGGATATTTTTTTCAAGTTTTGCTCATGTGAGCTCCAAATGCTTTTTTTTCTCAAGCTTCTGTGGGCAACTTTGTATCGCCATATTCCTTTTTTCTATCATCACGAGTCGCATCGTGTCTCTAATGAATCTACTGATGGGAGCCTTCTCAGATTTTTTGCAGGGAATCGAACCTGAGAAGTCTCTGAATCTGACACCGAAGCACATAGTAGGGAGCTGTTTATTCACCACCGCAACAGACACTTTACTGTCTACTTGCCAGCATTACAATGCGTGACCACAATTAATTTCCCAATGTACTGAAACAATGCTGCACATGTAGCGTTCCTTAAATTAAGATCTATGCATTTGGAATACAAAATGATTTAACCACTTTTTATCCATAGGAATGGCCTTTTGAAACCTGATGGTGTGATTTAGGAAGGAGCTCAAATTGAAAGTTCATGCAGTTATTCCATTGTGATGAAGTGTGGTGTGAAAGTCGTATGTCTTTAGAATGAGGCGGTGTGTGTGCCCTTGCTTTGAATAGCTGTTTCCAGTCAGCCACTCGATGCTCAAGATGTACTTTCACAAATTCTTCGGTGCTGTGATCCTCATCTCTCTCCTGCAGAGAGCGCTGTTACACCAGCACAGCAGCTAATAACCGCAGCCGCAGGGACACTTAACCCACCATTTTGTACAGAAAAAAAAGCCATTTTCTCTTTCTGTCAAACAGCCATATGTGTAAACCTTACATACTAACAATGTTCTTGTTTCCTGGATTCTCCTACAGCTTATTACCGCTCTACAGCATATAAAACAGAAAATGTTGATTGTCTTGTGTAAACCCCTCTGCCATCATATAAAATGGATGGTGTGATTCATCACCTTTAGTGGTGCCTTTTTTCTTTTTTAGATTACCGTCTTTTGATAAGGAGAAGAAAAAGGGTCATTAAAAGCTTGTTCTTTGTTAACGGCTGTTTGTAATACATATTTTTATGGCCTGAATGAGGGGCTCCCCAGCACACGTTGTTTTTAGAGACGCAGGACACTTTCTTCATGGTGTAAATTTGCCCCTGTCCTGTCCTCTTTCATATGCCTTTCTAAACGAATGAATGACATTTTATTTCTCTGAAATTTCCATTGTCCTTTTTAGTGGAATTTTTGCAATTGTCAGTGGCTTGTTTCGGTGCTTCATTCAATGTATTAACCGGTATCCTTTTGCAATTAAAACAATTGTATTTCAACTCTTGTCTTCAGTTTATTACAGTGTTATCTTCTTCAAGCTCCTCCTAAAACCTGATCTAACAATGTGTAAATGTATGACGAGTAGAAAAGTCTCAAGTTGGTGGAAAGCGTTGAGTAGCTGAAATAAAAACTTCAACTAAAAACAAAAGGACTGACTAAATGACTTGTTCACTGATGGGCTTTAAAGTAATAGAAAAAGTACGTAGAGGGTACTTAAAGTTATGGATAACTAAAATTAATTGGTTAAATCTTTTGAGTTTTAATGATTCACAATTCAAATGATTTTAATATCTAATTGTCATAAAAAAGGATAAACTAATGCAGGGTTAAAGCATCCAGTTTCTGCCTCAAATGTGATAGTATTAAGGTCTTCTGACATAAACCTGACTCAGAGGTTAGATTTTATTTATTTATCTATTTTACTCAGCTGCTGATGAAATGCCCTATTGTTTTAGAATGAAGAAAAAAACTTTTACAGTACAGCTGTGACTAAATAATATGCTAGAATCCTTACAATATTACCTGTTGTCTCTGCTGTACAAAGTTCTGTGGTCTCTGTGGTGGTCCTGGGCCTTTGAACACCTTGTCAGAGACACACAAACCACAAAATATTGAAAAATTAGTAAAAATGATAGTCTTTTTTTATTTTACAGTTGCACCAACAAACACACTGAATATAAATTCAGTGTGCTTCATTGCAATGTTACTTTCTGCTGCATTAAAACCTTTGTGCTGGGAAAATCCCATCCTTTCAGCTATCCTACTGTGTCTGGGGTGCTCCCTAAAGCAAGAACGAGTCAAATGGAGATGCTATCATCTGTAACTGTAAGGGCTTTATGCCATCTCCTGGCTGTAATGTGCATGTGCTGTAATTTTACATTTCTTCCCCAACAATGAAAAGGAAAAGGAAAAGATACCTCACCAAAATGAACAGAGTAAATCTTTTAAAATATGCCCCCCCCAAAAAATGGAAAATAAAATAATCGGTCTCGTTCTTTGAATTCTCTTTAAAAACTAGCTTTGAAGTGTTTCATTCCGATTGCATTCTTTGTTGACAAGTTTTCTGGGATTATGGTTGTAGAAACCATCATTTATGAACATCACATACAAATGATCTGTTGCTGTACTTTTAAGTATCCAAATTAGTGACGGTGGATGATCTTGAAGGTTCTGAGTACTGTCTGCATTTCTTAAGTAGTTTTAAACTGAAAACGAATATCCATCAAAATTGGCTTGTTTAGTCTAGTATTAAACTAATATTCTGAACAAAGAAACTGTTATATTTTTTCAGAATACACAGAATACACTTTTTTAAAGACTTTATCAAACTCGCGTCTGTTTGACACTGAACTCATATTTTTTCATGCGTTAGAAAATGTGAACATCATAGGGAAAAGCTTAAACTCAAAGTACTGAGAAACAAGCCTTTAAGGAAAATGCAAATCAGGAGGAAAATCTGTACGTGTGCACACATCTGTCAGGGGTTCGCATTTGTTCTCATCAGCATCTCTTTTATATCACCAGGAGATCGCATTTTTACTTTTTAACTTTTTTATTCTTTGATGTAACTACTGTTAAAACAGATCTTTTTTTTTTACTGACATCTAATGCAAATAATCGTACTAAAAATTATGTCTATTGTCCTCATCATATCCTTATTTGATGGCCAGATATAATTTTTTCCCCCTTTCTGCTCATTTAAGTTTAAATGCTGCCTGATGGGAGCATCAAAATGTGGGTGGTCAGGTTAGTCAAGAACTGACTGGGCTATTTAAGTTTGAGCCAGGCTGACTAACCCCAACAGGGAGTGCTTGTAATTGTACATTGCCTTTTGACCAAGCCCAGCCAACTCTTCCTGATTTTAGTAGCTTATTAATTTATCATGTTTAGCAAATAGAAACCAATTTACGAAACATGTGAATAAGCATGCACATATTCTAAAATTAGGGAAAACTAGTTGGTTTCCCTAGTTTTCAGTGTACCAGGAAGCACGTCAGTGTTACCGTTTACTGCTTTTTCCTTTGAAATCTTTTCCAAATCATTGTGAACAACAAAGAAAATTCCTTTGAGTCAACCTTTACTAATAGTACACTCATTTTAGCTCACACATAATTGGAATAATAAAAGATTTCTTCTGAACTCCAGCATAGATTCATTTTATTAATGTTGGCTTTTCTATAATGGTTCTTCCTCAGTACCCTTGTTTGTCCTCCCTTTTAAGCAGGAATAGGCTGATATTTTCTCAGTGTTTCGGGGTCAAAGTGATTCTGCGTTCTCGGAACAGCTAAGTCCAGACCACCGAGAGCCTGCCAACTTCATTTGTTTCCACAGTTATCTGGATGTGTCCGGATAAGCATTATCAGTCGCAGTAATTGAGCGTCATTACTGGCAAGTGAAACATCTAAAAATAACAAAAAGAAAAAAAACACAGTTTGTTTTTGAGTTTTTCATGGTGAAAAATAAATCCAGACGAGAAGGGCAGGTTTTTACTTGTTTCACCTCCGGTGGCTGAGTTGTAGGACTGAAGGTGTTCAGTTTCAGTTTCCCCTTCCCTCCCTATTTGTAATGACCATATCAGCCTTTGCACAACACCTCCTGCTGCAGGGATGTGCTCGTCAGACCGGTTTGTGGGGCTGTGTGTCTGTGTGTCGATGTTTGGGGAAGCCCTCATATCTGATACGTTCACCAGTAGAAGCAGCATTGGGTTTGAGTTCACAGTGGTGAACGGCTTTTTATTCATATTGTGGATTTTCTAACAGAAAAGCAGGATCCACTCTCACAAACTTTGCACCAGCTTACTGGGACACTGAATGAATTTTAGCTCCTGAAAACATCCTGCCAGGTGAGTGTTGCCTCAAAGAATTTCGGTTGGGTGATTTGTAAAACCCAGGCATGTTTCTCCCCCTTGCTTTTGTTTCACTGTCAATTCTAAATATATTCTTTTAATGATTTGTGACTATCTCAGTTTGACAAGCAACTTTCAGCCTTCTGTGGCCTTTTAATGTTGAACTAATTCAGATTTATCTTGGTTTCAAGTGAAACCTTTCTACAAATCTCTGTCACAACAACAACACCATTAACCGAGTTTCTGACACCACTGTCATGTATGAGCATGCATGCTGAAAATGTGGAGAATGTTATCTGCCATCACCTTAACACAAGATGAGAAGAGTAGAAAAGCTTTGTTCTTCATGTTGGGAACAAACATTCTGTACTTTACCTCTAATTTACTTTTACTTCATTCATTTAAATCAGTTTTAAGCAATAAGGATTAATATCCTATTATAAATGTATCACTTTTCTGAGCATTATGTGTGAAATAATCTAACAAACAAAACAAAGACTCAAACCTTAAACACAAATTTTCCCACTGTCAGATGATAGTTTGAGTTCTCATTTACGTGATCAGGCAGGTATGAAACGCTTCTGGTTTGTGAGTAACACAGGCACCTTAAGACAAATACAGCCGGGTGTGGCTGTGGAGCGTGCACATGGAGAAGTAGGGCTCAGGTTTGTGGGAGGGTCAGGCAAGCAGGTACAAGGCCTGGAAACTTCCATACTGTGAAGCAACAAGGAAAAGGAATCCTTAAGATGCACGAGGTACTGGCAGTTGCCAGAGTGTTCTTCTTGCCCACATTTTCCGATGGCGATTGTCAAACTAATTCTCCTATTTGTTATCCCTCTCATTTTTCAAAGTTCCTCTTCCTGCACGCTCTTTGTTTGTGTTTATATCAGTTGTACGTTCCACACATTTGATCTCAATGTGTCACTAAATGCTTGACTACCAGGTTTAAGTGTTAATAGCTTCCTGTAAATGACATTTGGAATGCCCTGATGTGCTATTCTTGGTAAAAACTGAAAAGTCAAGATGCATCAGGGACAGAGATCACAGTCCAAAGAGACAGAAGATTTGTTACTCCCCAGAGAATCCAGCTGTGCTGCTCATCATGACTTCTGTCACCATAACAGTTCTTCTATTAAAGTCTTTCACAAAAATGACCTAAATATATAAATCTATCTATGTCACTGTGTGGCGCTGCAACCCCGTTGGGAATAGGCAGTTTGGGAATGAATGGATCTATGTCCCCATGCAGTGACAAAGTGGCATTTGTGACCTGCTGTTAAATTATAAATAAAATTATCATTTTTTACACCTTCTAAATGCTTAAGGCTTGTAAGTCCGAAAATGGCTGCAAACTTCCCTTAACAGATTTAGTCATTTATGGACTGACTGTTTCCATGTAAAGCAGCAGTTTTAAGAGTGGGACTGAAACAAATGTGGAAAAAAAACTCCCCCTCAGTCCTCCCTTCAGTGGTTATTTGAGCTATTTGCCTCGACAGTTGAGCTAAGATAGCTAATTACTGCTGACTGAAATGTTTATGGTTTCCACTAAATACATACTATGCAATAGAACAACTCAAAGATACCTGTTTATTTCTGACTCTGGCAATCTGTGATTGTGAAGGGATTTTCTTTTAAGATTTGATGTAATAACTAGATGATTACGTCTTTACTTCATTACTCAGCCTCCTCTGCAACAGATTTATGTCCCTCAGAGGACGTTCACTTTGTAAACCTCCAGGACATAATATTTATAGCCACATTTTAGTGAACGTTTCAGCTTTTGGAAGACGGTTCTCATCTCATCATATAAACCCCTGTGTGCTTGTCAGCAACCGTACACTCTCCAGAGGGACTCTGGGTCACAGGTCAGTCTGTTATTTGGAAATGAAGCAGAGCAGAAATGAGTTGTGGAGCTCATCAGCAAACACTTCCCAGAAAAAGTGATCAGAGTCACCGTCTCAGCGGAAATCCTGTCCATGAATATAAGATCTGAAATCGCTGTCCGTTTTCAGTCTGCAGTTGTGAGGCTTCAGCATCCCCGCCATGTTTTCCTCGGCCGTCCCTTACAAAAACCAACACTACGATGACCTGAAGAAGGACTGTGTGAAGGATAAGAAGCTGTTTGAGGACCCAGAGTTCCCAGCTACCGATTCATCTTTGTTTTTTAGGAGACCGCCTCCTGGATTAGTGCAATGGAAACGACCAGGGGTGAGTAGCAATAAGTGGTTCATCTGTATCCATCAGGGATTCAGATCACTCACAAAACATGGACATAGTCACGTTATTTTTTCCTTGTACAACTGGCGTAGAAAGTAGACTCCTGCACTTAAAAACCTCTCATCCCTAAACAAACTGAAATGTAATTGGCTGATGTACAGTAAATGTAATTTTTTTAAGCATGACTTCTTTGTTGTGTTGTAGGAGATAAGTGAATCACCTCATCTGTTTGTGGAGGGCATCAGCTCCCATGATCTGAACCAGGGCAGTGTGGGAAACTGCTGGTTCGTCGCTGCCTGCTCCTGCTTGGCCTTAAAACCGCACCTCTGGAAAAAGGTGAGTTTACTTGGCTTCCATGTTTCTGCATTTGGGAATGGTCCATGTTTGGGTTAAGGTACCTTTTCAGCTGCTGCTCTTTTATTTTTATGCATCCAACCATTGGTGCACTAGAATCCAATGATCTTTAACAGGTAAAAGTACAGTGAAAAGATGTTTTCCTAGTCTCCACATGAAATTTAAATAGGAGTCATTCCTAAAACATTAACTCCAATGGTGCAAAATATATCTGACTTAAAATGTGGAAAGAGGACTTTGTGACACGCAAGAACAGAAGCGTCTGTCCTCTGCAGTGAGGCCTCAGAGACCTCAGCACTTTGACGGCTTTTAGTTTGCAGTTTTGATCCTTTTCAAACACAAATAAAAAAACACTTTTATGCCACCCTGTCTCATTTAATAGTCCACATCACAAATCCATATTCTCTACCAAAGCAGCACTTAATTACTTGTGACTATGCATGTTGCTGATGTGATGACATTTCCCACAAAATAGGACAACAAAAGGAGGACTTTTGTATATTTGTATGCTTCTGAATTACTTCTAAATCTGAGGTTCTGAACCTGTACAAGGGGGCATATTTATTTTTTGTATAGCTCAAACATTTGTTTAATTGTTTTTCCAGGTGATTCCTGACTGGAAGGAGCAGGAATGGGATCCTAATCACCCAGAAAAGTATGCTGGCATCTTCCACTTTCAGTTTTGGATCTTCGGAGAGTGGGTCGACGTGGTAGTGGACGACCGGCTGCCGACCATCAACGGGGAACTCATCTACTGCCACTCAAAACACAATAATGAATTCTGGAGTGCTCTTCTGGAGAAAGCCTATGCCAAGTTAGTGAAATCAAATTAGATTATTTTTTCATGAATGAAGCTATATCTCTTCCCACTGATTTGTTATAAATTGTGTTTTTGATTTAAAAATGTTTCCTCCATACATTGTGATAAAGGCAAACTCTGATACAAAAAATTCCAATAAAAAACACATTTCTTTCTTTTAGTAATCACTTGCCTGTTAAATATTTGGAGTAAGCTTATGATGTCCCTCTTCTTCTTGTGTGCAGGCTCTCTGGCTGCTATGAGTCTTTGGAGGGAGGAAACACCGGAGACGCTGTGGTGGATTTCAGTGGAGCTGTGGCAGAAACCATCAACCTGGAGGTAGAGGCTTACTATAAAGACCCAGAAAGACAGGACAAGCTGTTCGAGGATCTACTCAAAGTGTGGGATCGTGGAGGAATCATCAGCTGCTCCATTAAGGTCTGTTCTCTCTCCGCTTGTCTGCCCCTCTGTCTGTTCTTCAGATACAATAAATATTTTGCTGTTCTTCTTAGGCAGAACCTCATGAAATTGAGCTCAAGATGGCAAACGGGCTGGTGAAAGGTCACGCATACTCGGTAACTGCAGTGAAGCGAGTGCGTATGGGTCACGGGCTGCTGGCCTACTTCAAAAACGAGACCATTCCTCTGATCCGCATGCGAAACCCCTGGGGCAAGACAGAGTGGAAGGGAGCCTGGAGTGACAGGTGAGGAGGAGGAGGACGCCTGTAGGAGCTAGTTCAGCACCGTTTTATTAGAATGGCTGAAAACGTTTAGAACCATTAACTTTCGGTTTGCTAGGTTTTTGAGTCATTTTAACATCCTGTTCATGTCTGAGGTGTCTGAAGCACTTCAACAATGAGCAGCACACCAGTTGGTGCCTCTTCTGAGGTTTGGGTTCTTTCATTGAACCATCTGAGACCAATCATATTATATCATTGCATAGATGATTTTTATTTTTCAGCAATTGGGTCTTTGTTTTGTCTTTCCATTAGCTCTGAAGAATGGTCAAAGGTTGGCGACACTGAGAGGGGCAACCTTGGCATCACTGTGGAGGATGATGGCGAGTTCTGGTAATTAATGAAATAGGCTAATAAACTTAAATCCCCACATTGTGACATACAATTCCTCCTGATATCATATTCAGTTACTTGCATACAGTAATATTTTTTTTGTTTTTTTTTATCTACAGGATGTCCTTCACAGACTGGTGCAAGTTCTTCACAGATGCAGATGTTTGCCGGCTGATCAACACGTCCCTGATCAGCATCCATAAGACGTGGAACGAGGCTGTTCACTTCGGCAGCTGGACCAAGAACGCAGAGCCACTGCTGAACCGCTGCGGCGGCTGTGCAAACCACAAGCCCACATTCCTCCAGAATCCACAGGTAGGGCAGACCGTGGAGGCATTTCATCTTTCCATGATCTCCTCTCACGCCCGACTTACTGACTCCTTTTAAACTTTATTTGCAGTACTTATTTGACATTACAAAGGAGGCTGATGAGGTCCTCATCTCCCTGCAACAAAGAGACATGAAGATCCACAGAAGGTTTGGTCAGGGGGAAAATCTGACCATCGGCTTCAGTGTCTTCAAGGTAAATTCTAACCAACTCTGCCTTGTTCAAAAGAGACCACAAAGAGGCCACACCATGATCGGACATAAGGGTGGACTACATGACATATACAGTATCAATCAGTCATTCAGTCCCTAGAAAACATTTAAAGCAATTCATCCCATCCAATATCAGCTCCAATGCAAGAAGTTATTCCATTCTGAATTATTTTCATGTAAGTTATGTCTCAAAGATATTTATGAAGAAACCCTGGATGGAGGCGGGTGGACAAATTTCTAAAATCTAAGGGGCCTAAGAAAATAGTAATTAAACCAGTGACAAAGAAGACTGTTGTGTGATGATGACAAGTCAGGCCAGCGGCTATGGTGTGATGGTATTTCAGGGGCTCAGAAAATGGACTGGGACATGAGAAAGAGTATATGTTTAGGGCATGTAGGTGTTCATGACAAGACGGCCATTGTCTTAAGTTCAGCCTTGTTCCTTTACTTTCAGCTAAAAAATAATTTATCTCCATATTTAGAATTTTATGGAAAAATACTGAAACAGTCAAATATTTCTCAGGTTCTTGTGACACACTGAGCAACGATCATTGTCAGAGTGGAAAACGGTATTTGTCTGGAATGAAAATGTCAATGAAGGGTCAGTTTATTTTCTGAAAAAAAAGAAAACATTTCGCCACACTTTGGCGATCATTGCGGTAAAAGAATCTGACTTGGCTTCAGGTTTCTTCTCATTTGTTAAACATTTAAAATTAGTAATGACAGGCAGACCTTACTTGAGAGATTTATCAGAAGCAAAATGGCTACAGACTAAACAATTCAAGTTCGAAAACAAAGAACGCACATGCTTTTTAAATAGTTTCAAGCTGGCGAAAGCAGTGGAACTTGGAACAATTTCCTCTTATCTCTCGGAAAGGTGCAGCCACTTTGAATGCCTGTGTAGTAGTTCAGTGTCAATATTTGAATCTTTTGTGCAATGATAAAATCTGGTAGTTAGGTTTTAGGATTACCGCCCTCTCTGTGATACCAGATGGTAGTAAGATGAAACCACAATATCACAAGGAGCTGAAAAATAGAACAGAATCATGTGTATGATTATAAAAAAAGAGCAGTAAAAGGACTATTCGGCATAACTCAGAGAAGCTGGTATATCAACCTGCAAAGTAAATGCAGTCCCCTTTTGAGGCCTGAGTTGATATTGCTTACTGTGATTACATTGCTCCATTCAAATGAGGGCACGCAGCCATTTGCAGCCAGACTGATATCGTATTCCACACAAGGGTATTAACTTGTCAGAGACCTGGGTAGGTTCAAACCACACCATACAGTCTTATCACACGGGCAGGGGTGCTGCTAAAATTGGCTACATTCTGGAGAGCAATAAAAGCTAGTGACATCAAGAGCCTGCGATTAAGAAAATAAAACAAGCAGTGTGCTCACGGCGGTCAGAGTCCAGGTCACATATCCTCCACTTTTATCCCACAGACGCAGACTCTTTTTTCTGCAACTTCCAGTCTTTCAATAAACGATAACAGTCTTAGCCCTTCTGATTGATTTAAAAAACGACAAATTTCATTGTATTACACGACTGATTATCATGGAACATGAATTAAAACCCTAATTAGTCCACATATATGTTTTTTTTTTAATGACATAACAACAAAGCACATTATTCATACAAGTGAAAGACCTAAAGAGCGCTCAGCTTACTTTTCTGCACTCTTATGGAAAAATCCACTTTCTATTTCCTGCCACCAGGAGGCAGAAGGTCCTTTATGTCAAACATACAGTGGCATGCTATCAGTTGATGTTGGACATTGTGAGGAAACATTTGTCTTTAGGCATTTAAATCTGTGATTATTAAGCTAAATGTTCTCCTTAAAGAGTACAGCTTTAAATACATTAGATGTTCACCAGTTTATTGCAATATGATGTCATCATATTTTTAGTACTGATGGATGTTGTTGAAGCTGATCAGTTACTGCTGAAATATTCATGAGGAAAAATGGAGAGCACTGATGACTTAATGCAAAGTGTTATACTAAATTCATGAAGATGCTTTCCCCATCTTTTTCAGGTGGAGCTGAACAGGAAGTACCGAATGCATGACATCCTGACTCAACAGTGCGTGGCCACCTCCACCTACATCAACGCTCGGACTGTCTTCATGAGATGTACGCTGACTCAGGGTCGATACGTCATCATCCCCACCACCTTCAAACCTCAGACGCTGGGAGACTACATGCTAAGAATGTTCACAGATGTAGACTCAGACTGCAGGTACGACAACGAAGATGACGAACGAGTGACTCATGCAGTCTTAGTCTGTGGAAGAATGATTTGTGATTTTTATCCATCCTTTATTTTAGACACTAATGGATATTTTCCAAGAATAACATTCAAAAACCTCTTTTGGGGATGACATTTTCACACTAAATCTCTTAGGAACTAATATTCCTCTCCTCCAGTTCGAGTTTGGCAGAAAAGTTTGTTTAGACTGGTCTTGTTTTCTTTGGCAGCCCAAAGAGAACAGAATCATATCTGGTCACAGACAATGTCAGTTAGATCTATCTGGCTCACCAAAACACTTGTGTGTCCATGAGAAAGTGTAATTTCTGTGGTTTTTCACCGTGCAGATTAGAAAATAGTGTCTGAGTCCTTTTCATCTTCCACAGGGAACTGACGGAGGACAAGCCAAAGCCAAAGTGCTGGAGTGCATTTTTTGGATATCCACAAGCTGTTACTCACATCTACGTCCATGGAGCCGAAGGCCTGCAGAACCAGGACAGTACAGGAGGTCCGACGAGTTCTACAATGCTAAGGCTTTCTTCTATATACCTTCCATTTAGAGTGATAAGCCCAAACCATTTACATTATTCCCCATGTGTTTACACACAGGTGCTGACCCTTACGTCATCATGTACTGCGAGGGTAAATCAGTGAGGTCCACCATCAAAAAGGACACCTTGGAACCAGAATTTGCTACGAGTGCTATTTTCTACCGGAAAAAGCCCAGGAAACCCGTAACTGTGGAGGTAAGTCGAAAGTCTCCTTCGTATGCCAATGGCTTATCTTAAATGTTAGACCATTCTAATTATTGATTATCACCTTTGTGAGGGAGAACTGTCATAGAAGAACATGCCATCCTAATCACATGACATTACATTAGACTCCATGTACTGTGGTCAGTTTCCTATGTGTGACATTACATTTCTCACAGGTACAGTATGCATAATGCTGTAATGCTGCCATAAAAATTGTAATTCCAGAGTTAGTTGGAATATAAGGCAGCTTTTTTTGTGCAGATTCCCAGAGTATGCGCTGTTTCTTTAGTTTAAAATTGATATTAATAAAAGATACCTCCAAAATCATTTTATACTCCAGTCAGACAGTGTCTCTGATTTTTTATTTTTTTTTGCAGGTATGGAACAGTAATGCGGTGAAGGATGAATTTATGGGACAGGTAGTGCTGTCTGCAGCAGTGATGGACACTTCAGACCCTCAGAGGCTTCAGCTGAGGAAGAGAGGCCAGACGATGGCCGATGAGATGCCCGGCAGCCTCAGCCTGAGGGTCATCACTGCCACTCAGCTGATAGCCATGTGACCTCATCGGTGACCAGAGGCCAAAGTTGTTGGACATTTGCCACCATCAAAGCACCGGAAACTGCAGCAACAGCCTGTTTTTGCTACTGCTGGCTGTTCTTCAAACTTGATGTGAACTGTCGGTGAGGAGACGCTTCTGGACAGAATGAATGTCTTACGTTTACTTTTTATCAACGTGCTTTGTATTACTTTTATCCATCCTGAAATTGTATTTTGTGTAACTTAAGAAACATTTTATACTCATTTTTACCAATGTCTTATTCTAAAAAACTACACTGTGAGGACTAAAATGATGACCAACAGTCTTTTTAAGTCAGAGGTACCTGCTAAGTGTAATAAAACATTTATCATGCATTTATTATGCTTTTTAAATGCTTACCAGCAAACTGCTAAAACACATGATAACAGCATAAAGAATAAAAAATAATCAGTCAATCACTTCCCTAAATCTGGTTTTCATCCTCCTTTTATTTCAGTCCAGTTCCCAAACTGCAATATTTTGTTTTTGATTTTTTTTTTTACACTCAAGACACAGCCATGCACAATTCAAAGTTCAAAAAGTCTATTGCTTCAACCACAATTAAAAATATTTTATCCAAAACCTCATTCCCCCATCACTTGTTTTCCTTTTCCAAAGATGGGGAAAGGCCTGCTGAGGTATGCCAGATGGATCAGCAGTTTTACAAAGCTAGACAATAATAAGAGTAATAATAATAATAAAGATAATAATTTAAAAAGTAACATTTTTTGTCTTTGTTCCATTCTCTTGATACACATTAATAGAGGAATTTTCACACTACGTGTACAGGTTTACACATTCAGAAGATAGGAATGTACAGGAGCAACCACAGAAAAGGGGCACGTCAGCGGCGTCTCTTGTCCCGAATTTCACCTTTGTGCTCATAGTTCAGACCTGTACATGGGCCAAATGTCCCAGGGCCGGTGAAGCTTCCTGATAGGCCACATACATCTAACGCACACACACATACTAACACTCAGGACAGCAGTGGTACTCAGACTGGACAGACTGTGTGGGCCTGCACACAGAGCGCTGCATTCATCGGCTCTCAGTCCGGATGAGGAGTGTCGATAAAAGCCCAAACAGGAGAAGCGGATCCTGGAGTGCAGAGACAGCGTGTGTTTTGGCTTTTCTCTTTAACGATTTCCAGGGTGCAAAACATTTATTGATACATACCATAAAGCAACCTGAATATTGTCGTTTTAAGTTACATAGTTCTGAAAAAAAATTGGGGGTTTCCTGTCTATTTACATACATACATATCCTAACAATCTTAAACTATTTGGAGATGAGATACAGTGTATAGTTTGTTTTACATGCACAAAATCTTTTGCTTCCTCCTACCCATTACCACTCCTTCATCTCTTGCACATTTGCTGTACAACGGAGGTACAGTGGGACTGAGCAGCTACCCTGCACCTCAGAGTTAAAGTGGAAAATTAGAGTGAGGCATCTTCTAGTGCAGTCCGAGGTAGCCCTCTAACACACACACACATCCACTTACACATGAAGGGATGCTACGTTGGGAATGCCTGATGGAGCTACCTAACACAGATGCAAAAGAGAACCTCTATGCAGGAATGAGTCTCAACTTTAAAGAAGGTACTAGGGGAATGTTGGCAAACGTGAACCTCCGGGCAATGGTACAATCATGAAATGACACTCACTACTTCGCTCAGTGGATTATATTTCCTTACTAAAATCTGCCACACGTCCAAAAATTCACTACCAAATGTACAGACCTTATAAATAAAGTCATATAAGACACCATTTAAAAATGTAAGAAAACAATTTGAATGAGCAGCATCTTAAATAGAAGGGGGCTTGGTGGATAGAGCGATGGTCACCGCTTTATTCGGCATATGGACTTTTTTTTTGTCATGTATCCACGGTCAGACTTTACGATTTCAGTCAGAAATATGGAATCAGTGGTTCATGCTGGCATGAAAAGGGGATTTTGTACTTTCCCTCCACTTCCAAGTGCAGTTTGGAAGTCAGTGGTTTGGGCTGCATTTCATGCCATGGCGTTTTCTGCTCAGGGTTTAAGGGCGCAGGGGCAGCTCAGGGCACTGTGGCTGTGACAAAGCATGGCACTAGACCTCCACATCACAACTGCTAAATAACTCCCAGACCCTCTTCTGTTGGCCTTTTGGATTTTTGTGCCTGTAACCCAGCACAATCGTGATAATCCATCCCTCAGACTTTATATTGATCTTTTCCTGTATACGGGATTACAACAGAAAAGAACAGAAAAACAGTTTTCATTCATTTACAGTAACTTGATGGAACCTATGTGTGGATATTCATGTTTGAAATGCTACAGTCTATGAGAGCATGCATTAAAAATCATCACATGATTTTGAGAACATCAGACTTCAAAATAACTTAGCCAGTTTCACAAACAACCCAGAAGCAGGTAAGAGCATAATGTCCAGTGTTTTCAGAGACTGAGAGACGACGTTCAAATAAAATAAGAACTACTGCTCAATGATGTAAAATGATCTACTGGAAGGTGTTTCAAGTTGACGTGGGTTATATGAAATTATTCCTGACTGTTTCCCTCAGAAGCTGCTCCCCTACAAACACTCAGCAACACATACACACAGAAAACTGACAAAAGCCCCCCCCTTGAGATGTGACAATCTGTGGAGGATTAGAGATATTTCTCCACAGAGCCATGGTCATGCAGGGATGCACTGGGTCTGGAGTTGCTCTTTGTGGCCTGACCATGCTCTAATAAGGGACAGCAGGAGATAAAACCGAGCCTAAACCTGAACAGGGAAGAAAGCTTTCTTTCTCCTTCACCCCCATTTTCTTCAGCTTTAGCGAAACTTCCTTTTCAAACATTCCAACCCTTTATTTTTTTTGTCTTTTCTCGTTAATGTTTCAAAACTGACTACTTTCCAAACTATACGTGACACAAACCGATGCGCACAGTTGGTCTGCACACACACACACACACACACACACACACACACACACACGCTCACAGGTTCTCGTGATGGACTGCTCTACATGTACAGAGTGCTGGAGAAGTAAACGAGGAGACAGGGTCTTTTTCAGCAGCATGGGCCGAGAGGCTGCGAGGCCAGGTGTCCGTCCTGCATCCGAGGCCCATGGGTCTTTTGTCCTTGTGCTGTCACTGTAAGTCACACAAACCCCTCCTTGTGCTGTCACTGTCACACCACCCACCACCCACACACCCAAGCCCCCGCCGCCATGAGCCCGCACGTCACAGGCAGGGCTCCAGCCCCGGGCGCCGACAGGGAGCCCCGTCCTTAACGACTGCTGTTCTTTATGGCTTCCTTCGCAGCTACAATCAGAGGCGTCAGACTGGAGAGAGGCTTTGCCAGTTTGAGGAAGGAATGCTGCGAAAAGAAAAGAGGAGATCAAACCGTGTATGAAGGTGAGGAGAGCAAAGATTTGTGTTTTCTAGCCATTAACTAGTTATAAACAGTGTAATTACATAAAATCTCTAGATAAAGAAAATACTCCCATGGAAAATTTTAACAGACTAATAGAAGGGCTTTAATGTTTGCAGTAGATCAATACTTTTTTTTGTTTTTTCAAAAGGCCTATTGGTCAGAATACTTGTCTAAATTCAGCCTCATGGATGAACATATTTGTAAGTGTACATACAGAGATCTTTGGAAAATAGTCAAACTTGTTCAAAAAGGTTTAAGGGTCACTTTTACCTGAAGCAGCTCCTTGGCAGAGCCTCTGCGGTCCACGTCCATCTCTAGACAGCGGTTGAGGAAGTCTCTGAACACACTTGACAGCTTTTCTGGGTTCTGCAGCTCTGGAGTTCCGTTGGTTGCTATCAGGTAAAGTGCCTGCAAAGACAAACAAAAGGTCACAACCCAAAGACCATCCGGCCGGATTCTTTATCTGTGTTTACTGCAGACCTTATCTTCAGAAAACATTTTTTTATAATAAAAACAAAGCAGCAAAACATTGATTTATCAGTTTCTTCAAAGCTTGAGTACAAAGATGCATACAAAGAAATGTAATCAGTTGAGAAGAAATATTCAGAGTTACTCAGATGCTGATTACTGGGGGGGAATTCTTTAAAAAAAAGCTCTTTAGAAACTCTTGCACACAATTTCCACAACTAGATGATTAAGTTTTTAGTTTCCTCCAAGAACAGTTTCTTTCAGTCCCGTCTAATCTTGAAGGACCAAAGGTCAAAATGTTCATCAGTCATCTTACATAATCTACATAAAGTGTTGCTATAGTGAGTATTGACTGTGGACGTTGGTTGTTTTTTTTTAAATCCCCTGTTCAGGATTTTGGGGGAAAGTCTGAATTCCTCAGTATAGTGGAATTGACTGTATAATGTAAGCAAAAGTAGCCCCAATCTAAACACTAGACAATTAAATAGTTCTACTGTGATGCATTAGTGTTAGTTTAGATTATAACTAGCAAATTGTTTTGCATTCATTATGGAAATGAAAACACTCTGGTTGCCAGAAGTTGCTAAACTTGGTACATCCTCTCAAAATGTAGAAGGTCCAAGAAAAACTGAACAAAATTTAGAGAGGAATGAAGCTGAAATGTGGCACCACTGCAGATCTGGCCACACACCAGCTGCTTGCCTCATTATTCACCTGGGACCTGGTAAAAGCTTCCTGGAGATGTATGGGATTAATGAATACACCTGATGCCTGACTATGTCTTGAGCTACCCCACTGGAGAGCTCACACACCACCAATTAATGTTGGCTAAATCCCTGGGAGTCAGGACAAATCCACCATGATAATCTAAGCTTCACAGTTGAGTAGTTTTGCTCATTTGCGTGATATAGAGACCTACTTCCTTTCATAATTGATTTAATCATTCAAAACTTAAGAAAATTGCATTTTTTTCTGCTTTAGTCAGACTTTAACCTCTCTAAACTTTTGAATCAAGTTGTGGGTTCATTCAGACACGAAAGGTTCATGAAACAAATCTCTGATTTCCTTAGGTCCTGAATTGACTGAATAAAGGTTTGAATACACGTATAACAGATTTTTTGTTGCAATTTAGAAACATTCATCACAGCTAAAGTCCTAAGCACTATGTTGTAGCTGGGTTTACCCTGAGTGGATTTTCATTCAGATAGGGAGGCTCTCCTTCCACCATCTCTATCGCCATGATGCCCAGAGACCAAATATCCACTTTTGGGCCGTAAGCCTTCCGAGTCACCACTTCTGGCGCCATCCAGTAGGGCGTTCCCACCATCGTGCTGCGCTTGTTCTGCTCTGGAGTGATCTGAGCACAGAAGCCAAAGTCGGCTGCAGACGCAAACACAGGAAGGGAATATTAGTACATTTCTGAGTTGGTTGTCCTCTTCTTTTTAATCTATTCACTTATGCATGAATTGTATTGAACGCATCAATGTGTATCCTAGACTGAACATTTCTCTGACCAGCGTCTTCATGTAAAACTCTAATGGGAAAATAGACTTACTGAGCTTGACGGATCCATCCATACCCAAGAGGATGTTGTCACTTTTTATATCTCTGTGGATAACCTGGTTGGAGTGCAGAAAGTCCAAGGCTTGCAGACACTATGAAGACAGATAAAAAAAGCAATGAAGCAAAAAAAACACCAACAATCTTTTATGAAAAAACTATTGCTTGGCATCCACGTTTCCAAAGAGAAACCCTTTGTTAAACAAAATCTGGACAGTCTCTTCTCCTGGTTGTGGGATATGTTGTCCACCTGAATGTAAGGGGCTAACACCTACTGTACTGGGAAAAGCTATAGTGGTTTTGTTGGGTTTTTTTTTTTTTTTTGCTGGTGTCTGAAATTGGTGTCCTACCTCTCTGCAGACTGCAGCAATCTGGCCCTCGTCCATGCAGGTCTCTGTCACTACATCTGTCAAAGAGCCCCCGGCCAAATATTCCATCACAACCCAAAGCTCATCTCCAACCAGGTAGCTGATAAAAGAAAGAAAGGGAAAAAATCAAACCACAGAGGATAATAGTGAAAGTTAGAAATCTGTAGCATACCAACTAAAAACACTTTACATTTCTTCATCACAGAAAAAGGTGCACAGGATTGTTACTGAATGAAGCTGTTAAGGTAAGAAACCTACCAGCACAAGGAAACCATATCTGAGAGAAGATCTGATCGGGGTTGGACAATTGCTAAATTATTTTTGTTTGTTTCTTTACATTTTAAAACACTAGGGTGCAGCATTGCACCTGAGTAGGCATGCAGTCCACAGATAAAAAGGGAGAAGAAAAGCAGGAGCAGCGGATGAAGAAAACAGAAATGTAGGCATCAAAGTTTCCACAGCGTCACACTATTCACACCATCATGGATACCATCATTTGTGCTTTGTGTATCATTTTGGAAGAAGAGAGACAAAACAAGACAATAGCATTTATGGCACACCTGTTATTTTTTGTGTGTTTGTAAGTCTTAACATGACATTTGAAATTTGAAAAAAAAAGATGTGGTTTCAAGTTGTGAAATTCGAGGTTGTCATTTCCCTTACATTTGACAGGAAATAAGAAATATTTGACAAAACAGCGTATTTAACCCCTGAAGTTCTGCTATGGGTCTGTCAGAATTAATCATACCAAACATTTCACCCACCACGACCAAAATTTAAGTTTATAATGGGTTAAAGCAGGTCTTTTATTACTTCAAAACTAACCTGTCCAGGTAGTTCACTATGTTAGAGTTTTTGTTTTCCCTCATCACCAAGATCTCATTGATGATCAACTCTTTCTTAGGTTGCTGCTGCAGGTTCATCTGCTTGATGGCCACCTGAGAAATGATTAAAGACATTTTGTTATAAGACTGCTAAGAAGGACAAACAAAAAATAGAATAGAATGCGAATGTTGAAAAATTGTAAGTGCAGTCTGACTCACCTCTTGGCCTGTTGCTATGTCGATGGCAGTGTAGACGGTCCCGGACGCTCTGACAAAACACAAAATCATATTAATGACCCCTCAAAGATGACTTTGGTTTTCAATCAGCTTTTATCTTATTGATCCTAAAATATTTAATGCAATGTGATTGTGACAAATGGATTTATCAAATCATTTCTTATATCTCTTTCATTTCAGCAATATAAAAGATAAGATAAGAGTCTCTCTGTGTGATCCACTAAATGTACATTTCTATGGTAAGTGAGTGTGCCTTATAACTTAACAGGAAGAATGTAGTGAGGAGATTAAAAGCTTAATTCCAGCTGACAAAGAAATAAAAAGCTAAATTGTTAGTTAAATGTTAGTGAATACTGTAGCACAAAAATAAGGTAAAAATAATCTTGTATACATGCTGAAATTTACACTGTTTTTAGAACCTTCATTGATAAACTGGATCCACATCTGGACAACAAAGCGGTGTGCATGCAGTCTGCCCATATCTGGAACTGAGGACATTAAAGCCTTCCACTGTGAGTCTGTGCTTCTCTTCTGTTGATGTCACAAGCTATGAATAATGAAGCACATTTCCTGGTGGTAATGAGTTCAAGATAACTGACAGAGAGTAAATAGACAGTTATCCACTGTTTAAAATAGAAGCTTCCTGATCAAATAAGAAAAATAGCGCGTGATAACGGTATGTTTATGTGTTGACGAGTGTCATGTACTGACAGGCTGGCTGAAAAGCTTAAAACAAAAAAACAAAGACAAAAAGAGAGCGGGGGGGAGGATGGTCGAGCCAATATAGCTCTTGGCCTTTTTGGGATACAGTTCTCATTTCCTGTCTACTAAGTTTCCTTTATCATTCAGTCCTAATCCTGTCTCTGAAACTGTGCTTCTCAGTCTCCTGCAGAGACTTACGGTTCATAAATTGCTCTGTTTGGAGAGGATCACAGTGAGACTTACCCTTGTCCTATTTTCTCGAAGCGCGTATACTTCTTTTTGGGATCTCCCACACTCACAATACTCCCTAAGAGAGGAAAAAAGATCAATAATGACTGTCCTTTTTGTGCCTTTTTTATCTCACTGAGCACATTTCTCCATCGTATTGCATTCTGATCATTGGGCCTGAGGTTACATCACAAGCAGCGGTGGGCTGGGGAAGGTAAAAGTTGTGGGGAAAAGTACTTTTCCGACGTATCTTCTCAGTACAAAGTAATGCTGCACAAGCTGTTCTGTGCAGAATACAGCCACTGGAAAGCAGAAACTCAGTCTGTCTTTTGAATCACAACATACTGAATAATTCAGACCACACACATACACACACACACACACACAAACAGAAATCAACACATTGATATTGAGGTCTTAGCTCAGGAAACACTTGTTATATAATCTGTTAAAATTGGGGGCTATAACCGCTCAGAAGTTCACATTAAAGTTTAATTTTTTTCCTCCAAATGTTTCAAATCTTTAATAATAACTAAACAATGATGAACCATTAAAATACACGTACTGAGTCTCTCCAGGATCTCCTCATCTGTCATTTTGGACTTCTTCCTCTGTCGGTCGGTGTGGCGATACATTGTGTTGGAAGTATCCTCTGGTTGGACCTGTGACTCTGGTGGAGTCGGCACCTCTTTCACTGGTGTTGGAGGCTTTGTTGGTTCCATGACAGAGCGTGTATAGATCTGCACGAAGAAACCCCAACAAAAAGTTTCTGAACATGTCAAAGGCTTTGCAACTTCAGTGGAATGATTTCACCCATTACGCCAAACGAACTCACAGATTTGGTGTGTTCAGGTCGAGGGGCAATGACCGGAGGAGGCTCATCATCATCATCCTCATCCTCTTCTTCCTCCTCCTCTTCCTCCTCCTCCTCGTCCTCCTCTTCGGACACAGGCGGAGCAATTGGAGGTTCTGTTGATGATGTTTTGGCACCCTGAATGGTGGAGATCTAAGTAAGTATGGATGAATGTGCCATGTCATGTAAGCATGGAATCAAAAGAGAATGTGAAAATCCTCAAAAACTCTCAACAAATCAAACAATGTTTTGAGTGGCCACCCTCAGGAGTGAGCACCCTGCAAAGTCAAAACCAGCCATGTGTAGAGATCTGGCCAGTAAAGGTCCAAAAACATTTTGTGTAACATGCATAAAAGGGTATTTGTAAAAAAACACATGATACACTCTAATTCCTTCAGACCGAGAAGTCATTGTACAATGAGACATGTTATTGTCTACAATGGAATTGGCTACAAATCATTTGGGAGCAAATCAAAATAAAATGCTCAAAGTAGGAAAATGAAAAAATGATCAGGGTTGAAAGTCAGGAAAAATCCTGTTAATAGATAAGGAAAGCATTATGAGTCACGGGAGAGCT
The DNA here is from genome assembly GCA_907169785.1 of Menidia menidia. Taxonomy (NCBI): domain Eukaryota; kingdom Metazoa; phylum Chordata; class Actinopteri; order Atheriniformes; family Atherinopsidae; genus Menidia; species Menidia menidia. The sequence continues at coordinate 11,275,077 of CAJRST010004446.1, read as the reverse complement.
GAAGAGAGGTTGCATTCAGTGCAGTTTATCTGAGAGGGTTTGATAAGTGAGGTCTGTTAAGGTAAGGTGTGTCATGAACCAGTGATGAATGCATGAATTTTTAACTAAGAAAACATTACATATTTAACTGTGCAGTTGGAGATAACATACTGCAACACTGCAGTATGCAGCATCATAACGGAGGATATCTTTGAACAAAGTCTTTAGAGTATAAATGCATTTCCAAAACAGATTCAGGCATTGTCACACTGAATGTGCCATTGTTTTCCTACGTCAAAATACTCAACTTGCCTTGATTCTTCCTCCTAATGAAATGGATACACTTCATTTCCACCATCGTCATGCATAAATAAAGCAGTGCAGCTTCGTTCTGGTGCTTAAAAGGAAAGGGTCTGTCTGAAGGAAAGTCCCAGTCATTCACTCAGACAAACTGGGTCTCTGACTTGTTCCAAGGAGGACTCTGCCAAGACTGCAGTGCAGAAATGAGTGCTTGCTGCGTGTGTATTTTCTTTTCTCCCAGAGAGCCATGCAGTCTGAAATGGTGATGAAGTTGCAAGCACATTACTGGACATGTGGATCAGATTGTTAAGGGTATGAGATTTAACATGCAGTTTGACAGTCATCACAACCCTCTGTGGCATGTGCCACTACCCTGCCTTATCAGACAGCCAGCTAGATAAGAGGACTGAATAACGTGTTCTTGTTGTAGATAATAAAATACATACATAACATCCAACAGATCCAAGCATACCCCCATGAAATACCATTACAGAGAGTGATGATGCCTCTGACAAATATTTGTCTCTAATGTGCATAAGCCAGATGGCATGATCAATGTTTTCCAGTTCAAATAGTTGAATTTACCTACAAGGCCAATGCAGAGATACATTGTATGTAAAGTAATATGGAGGAGTTACCTTGTCAAATAATGCGCTGCAGGTTCTAAGGCTGACAGGAGGCCCAGAAGACAGCAGTCGGTTCTGAATGTGAAGGTTGAAAATGGGAGGATTTACTCAAAACAAACCCACACAGTTTGTAAGACTAACTGAACTTCAGAGGAGGGTGAGGTGTCCAGGGGGGGGTGGACATTGTGTCCATACATCAGCCCCTAACACACAGCATGAGGAGAGGACACTATAGCAACAAATCAAGCTGCCTGAGGACTGTCCTGTGATTGGTCTAGAGCATTGTTCTCTTCGGGACAGTAACTTCACTCATCTATATATCTTTTTGACTTTCTTTACTTATTGTATCAATGCTGTGAAGGTTTATATATACAATCAGTTGTGTTAGAATCAGTATGAGCTGTTTCGCCACCATCTTGTTTGTGGTGCATGGTGAGTACTTACTGCAACCAGTGTTCTTTTTTATATCTTCAACATCAAACTAAATCAGTATTGTTTCCTGGATTGTTTAACAAAAGTCTATTGACTTAGGTATTTTTTCTTGAATAAAATAACTTTTAGTCTTTACTTCATCTGAACTTGATTGAGAGATTGATGGGAGATGTTAGACCATGTGGATCTTTTTTTCATGAGTTCATTGGGCTGATTGTTTTGTACGTACACATATGGATCTCCATTGTTTTACACTCATGTTTACAAAGCACAGAACAAATGACGATGAGGTTGACAGACAGAATTCTAAGCATGATGAAGTAGCAAGGTTATTTATTTGGTGTGTGCGATGCATTTGAGGAAGTCTCTTTTCAGGCAGCTCCTGGCTGCTACTAATGATCCTACTTATGCTCCTATGAAAACAGAAAAGGAGGGCCTCAGTTTTTCACACTTGTGTACTTTGGCTTAACTTTGGTCAAATAAACAGTGGCAGTGTTATGAGCCACGTCTCGTGAACTTATTCTTACTTATACCTAAATTCAAGACTAGATAAGAATTCAGAGATTTTATAATATCCTTATTATACATTTGGAGGTATATAGAAATGTTGCTATTTTTGGTGTTACAAAGTCCTGGTGTTATGTTTTGTAAGAAGGCTTAAAAGAGCATGACAATTTTCTCTTAAAATCCATCACAAAAAAAAAGATTAATCTTGGAAGACGTCCATAAACCAGCTGCGCTGTATTCTAATTTTCTGTTGAACTGAACAGTAAAACACGCAAGGGATTAAAGATTGAGATGAAACTTGAGATGAAATCCACGCCACTTACATAAAAACTGTAGATGCTGTGTGTGTATTTATTTGACGGGTGGTCATGCTGTCTGCACTGGCCAGCTTATCTTTTCTTTGACACTCAAAAATAAACTTTGACGGCAAAAGTTAGGATTAGAACTTAATGAACAGCCAAACTAGAAAAAATGTCCTGGCATTGTTATAGAACAGACAACGTTAAGCCGTGAGTCAGTCACTGACAAAAGAACGATGAAACAGAATTGATCGGAAACACTGTCAGTGTCTTTCAAAACCTAAAAGTACATCTTACATATTCATTACAGTGTTGATATCAGCCCGATAGAGATGGGCCGATGTTTCTCTCAAGAAACAGAGGATCTGCGTCTTGCTACTGGCCTTCAAGAGAGCACATCCCAGTTTTCCTTAGTGAAGCGAATAGCTGAGTCACCTCCGTTTGCTGCTGAACACTGCAACAGTACGAGTTTTAGATAGTCCTAAATACCCTCACTGGATTTGCCTAGCCTCTTAGACTGACTGCCACACCCATTTGTCCTTCTCTGGCACCGAACCCTTCCAAGCAGCAGCCCTGCGTGAAGAAAAACCAGTGTAGTTTCCCTTAGGCTGCAAATCCCACCGATTCCACTTCTCCTCCTTCACGCAATGTGCACAGGCCAAAGCATTCCCAGCATAGATTACTCTGGTCAAAGCCAGGAATGAGGTCAGTGCAGCGGGGGTCCTTCTAGATGCAGCTGAGCCTCCAGTGAAGCAAGTCTCTGAGCAAACCCAGCAAGTAGATTGGAAATATAAACAAAGAGCGGCGGCGGCTCTCGTGGGCAGCCTCCGCCTCTGTGCAGGAGCTGCAAAACTGTTTGGCCCGTGTGTAAAAGCCAGGGAATTATGCCACACAGTGGGGACAGAGAGCCAGTAGAAGGGATCACGCACATTTTGCCCATCGGAGGGGTCTGTGTGAAAAGGACAGGCTTGGAAATGACACAGTCTGTTCCAGAAACCTCCAGGGAGAGTCAGTAAAAACAGTGAGAACGATTTACCGAGGTGCCGTTGGCTCTGAGGTCAAGGACAAATAAAGAAAGCCATATATAGTTAAAACTTACCTGTTAAGTTATTGTTCTGATTTATTATCTGTATGAGAGACTGTATTTTTTCCCCAATACATCACTCTAAGTCATAAAATGCGGCAAGCTTAGCTGCAGAGAGCCAGAGATCATGTGGATGTGTAAAAGTACACCAATAACCAAAGAGTTCAGGGAGATGAAACAACACGTTTCCTAGTTACCATTTCAGAGATATTGAGGATAATGAAATGTGCCATTTAGGCCGAGCAAATAACCCACAATATCTGAAGTAGGTCTAGATATACAGGAACTCACCAGAGTGTTTGCAGCTATGTAGCCGTGGGCTGTCTTGTCTGAAATGAAAAGAAAAGAAAATATACTTTATGCTGAAAATCTTCTTTATTGGACACAGCAATGAATCTGAGATGCAGGTATTTTTTTGCATGACATTTTTTGTGAGCTTTACCTCCCGAGGTGAAGCTCATGTATTTCTGATTGTTGACGGTCTCTTTGGAGTCGTAAAACTTTAACACGTCTAACACAGCCTGTGGGTTCTTCTTCTGCTCCAGCTTAGTGATGTTTGAGGTTTGCAGGAGCCGAGCCCACTGCTCTGGGATCCCCTGCACAAACAGACAAGGCATTTGTTAAAAGCTCTAAAGAGGAATGTAACCATTTCCAACATCAATCAAATGTGGATGCAAATGCTTTGGGTCAACTAGCTGAGACACTTTGCAGACAAAGTCAAAAACTCTAGAAGAGTATTCATCCTTAAGCATTTTAAGTGACTTGAGCAAACCCTTTTTCTTAATGGGCTCATTTGTAATGACACTTTCTGATGCTTTATCCATCTGAACCCCAAAAAAAGGAGAAAAAATTACTTCAAAGAGAGAATTTAGCTGTATGTATACACCATAATTCATTTGAGTGTAGCATTATGCCCAGTCTCCTAAGTAGGCAAGGAGCAATTTTCTGCATGGCTCAAGGGAGAAATCTTGATGTGAACAAGCAACCAAATTGCTTGCTATGTGCCTTCAACACAGCACTGCACAAACGATCGCGGAACTGACCGTCACTCACGTCATCGATAGCACTGAGCAAATATTTGGTAGTCAAATTGAACAGGACAAATTACCTCTCAGTGTACAGGCTGTTTCACAGGGCGGTGAAAATGACTTGTCAGGATGTAATTTTGTTCATGTGTAAGCTTGCGCTTTAGTAAAGAGACATCTGGAGAACGCCTGTTTAAAGGAAGCCCTTTCAGCAGCACGGTCAGCAGCAGGATGCTGAGATCGGCTAAATCCTGGCCTAACACAACCTGTAACAATTGACCTATTGGCCTTTATATTCCTTTTTGTCACAGACAAAAGTAACATCCAGACTTTATGAACATCCATGTACGCTTGTTTAATTATAGCCAGCATATTGATAGCTGATTGGTAGCTGATGATAAAGGACTGAAACAACACTTTGCGTGAAATACAAAAGCATAATTTAATGAGTTATCTTAAAATTCCCCACCTTTATATTATAAAATTGATACTGAACTGTCATTCACCAGTACATTCTTCAGGAAATCTGTGCATGTTTCATTAGATAGAGATATGGAAAAACTGCTTTTTAAGTCTCTCAAGTCTTTTACCAGACTCTGAGGGAGCCAAACATTTCACTGCATCACTGTGACCACATGGAATCTGACTGCTTAGAAGTGGGCAGTACATTTTAGAAGTACATCTGTCCCCATTCAGGGACCTGATTGTCAGGTGAAAGGGATACTCACTGTGAATTCTCCTGTTACAGCATCAAAGCCAACATGAATGGTGTGTTCAAAGTCTGAGGGTAGGGATATCTCGGGACGTTCCTTCTCCTTCTTCTTGTTTGCTGCAGATGATTTGAAAAAAAGATTGTGACTATTTTTATGATATCTTTAAACACCTGAAATGAGTGTAACTATGTGACTCAATGCAGAGCAGAATGTGAAGGTGGGGGTGAAACTCACTCTTGTCTCCCCCTGGGAAGATGGAGCGCAGGCGGACTTTCTTGTTTTTCTCTTCAGGAGCCATTGGAAGCGGTTTAGATGCGTGATTCACTGATGTAGAGTCTCGGGAACCACTGTTCATTCTCAAGGGGGGGGCTGGTGGTTTCTCTTCAATATCGACACTATCAGACATCTTTAGCGGCACAATGTCCTGGGGAAGGATAGAAAGAAAGAGATGCAGGAGCTCGGTTTGAAAAGTGCTGTGTATAGATCAGTCGGGGTGATAAAGCAGCTGGAGAGGAAGGTCAATGTCTCTGTCTGTAAGCACAGATCTTGAAATCCCAGCATTTTAAGTTGGATATTTCTTTTACAAAAAGTCACACTTGAAACTTTGCTCCCACTTTTTAATGATCTTTACTTATATCGAAGAAGGCTGCAGGTGATGGATCTCCGGCTTAATTCTGTTTTTGGCAGGTTGTTTGCTTTTCATTGATTAAATTCGCAGTGATACAATAACCTGTAAAATGCACAATAGTGAGAATCTGAACACCTCCCCAATTCTTCTCTTTAATATACAGTATATTGACATTTTTTTCTGCTAACACATCGTATACTTTTCCTGGCAGAATGGGATGGAAAACACAGCGCTTTTGCTCTGCGAGTGGGGGCTTGCTGGAGCTGAGGTGGAGTCTGCTCAGCTGTGAAAACAGTACCGGGGAGTTGGATCTGAGAGAATCTGGCACGAGGAAATGCCTCCATCGTTTTCATCCTCCATCTATCCATCCCACTACCATCTTAGACTTCTCCACTGCCTCACCCCGAGGCCAAACCCATCATGTGATGTGCAGCACAGCCATTCCAGAAACCGGGACAGCCAGGCTGGCCCCTTAGCAGAGACCTACATTAGCAAACAAAGACGCACTACTCGGCCCTTACACAGCGTGCACCATCTCTGACAAATTACACATGTGCCTGCACCGTGGCCTTTAGGATTTTATGTAACCATCGCCTGCACAGACAAAAATCTGCCAGGTTACAACATACTCTTTGTTAACTTACCAAAAGAACTGGTTTTGAATGAAAGAATTAGATTAGCAGGAAAGCTGTAACATGATAAGAAGCTGTAATCAAATCAAATACGTCTCCAGTAACAGCTTTTTTCCTCAAGCCTTCTGTGGATCCTCTGCACCATGCATTTCAAAAAGAGACTCCTTGTGAAACATCTGCCAGTAATGTGTCATTTCCTCATAAACCTGTTTGGGGAGGATAACAGCACCGATACCGTAGGATTGTTATTATAACTGTGCTGTTACGCTACGATGCATGTCTGATCAAATGAAACCACAAATTACAGCCATCTTTGTTAAAAGTCTGTTCACATAAATTAGCTTAGATTCTGTTTTCATTTTGTTTTAATGTCTACGTGTGTACATTCCAATGGTTTATTCATATAGATCAGTAGTTGTAGATTTTTAAGACAACACAGTGTCAAAAACCATTTGTGTCTAACTCAGTTTTATAGTTATTTTTTCATTTCATTTTGTAAGTGATGTCATAGAGAGCCCTGTCACAAAAACAGCCCTCTGAATCATCCAGTTAAATGTCTCAATAATTACCAAAGGAAGTTATTTGGTTAATGTCAGCCCCTACACTGCTGCCCTTCAGAACTGACAGAGCTGGATGCAAATTAGTTTCCTCGTCTTATCTGAGCTGAGAGGTAATAAATGGTGCATATGAGTGATTCGCTGGAATTCAAGAACGTGACAACCATAAAATGTGGAGCCTCACAGAGAAAAAAAAGAAACAAAATCATTCCTGTATCTTTTTTAGATACAGGTTACATCAGCTGTACCCACTATAATCTCCTGAATTACCAGCGCCCACAACAGATTCATGGAAAATGTGACTCACTCCTGACAGCGAGGCTAACTAAAGTTACATTTTGATCCTGCTTGGCTGGAGGGCAGTCACTATATTAAAAATATCCAGGCAGCTACAAAGGAGCTCTGTCTATATGATTATTTACTGGCACTTTTCCGAGGCCTTATGAGATACGCTGGTTCTGGGGGTGGACTGTGCTGGCGGTTTCTACTGTTCTGGGTGACTTCCAGCTGAGACACAAGGCAGCAGCCGAAAACAGGTTCCACGAGGTTGGAGTTTGGGCGTGTTACTAACAACAAAACCCTGCAAAACGGCTGTTTACAAAAGAGGGTCACAATGATGACACAACAAAGCAACAATCAGTCTGGGACAAAGCCAATGTCAAGACAACAAGAAGAGCATTGGAGGGTGGTCGAGTATGCCGTTTCAAATCTTAAGACTAAAGGAAGGGGAGAGTACAATATCTATTTGTAAAAAGCATATTCATTGGATTATGTAGCATTGATGTAGTGTTTAACCACACACTTCGCAAGGATTATGGCGGCAAATATTCAGATACCAAATAAAAAACTCTATTCTCAGGTTTTCTGTATTTCATTATGAATGTAAACAAAGTGATAAATGCATATTTGGATTTCAAATCAGTTATCTGAACCCTGGACAAAGGTTATAAACTCCTGTTTTATTTTCACCACATAAGAACTCTAAAAGCTCTATCTGGAATGCTGTAGATAAAGTGATAATTAAGTTCAAGCTTATATATTCTGTGTTGTCACAAGAAACAAGCTTGCTGGTGTAACTGGTAAATAACCGGCACCTGATTAGCAAAAAGTCTGCTTGTTTGCAGCACAATATGCATTTGCTTTGCTCCTGGTAGACTGGTTTGATTGCTATTGAAGTGAACTGGCTGTGCCTGTATTAGCAGGTCAGCACAATTTTCAGACCACAGAGCTGGATCCTCGAACTGGAATTCTTTCTGACCATCAGCAAAGCTTTGAGATGCTAAAACAAGGCCAAAGTGGAGAACAACAGATTTAATTTCTTTTCACTTTCACTTTTTTTCATCACAAGTAACAGATAGCTGACAATATAGATCTAATCTATCACATTTAGGTCAGTCGGGTTCGAAAAACTAGAAGAGGAAATCTGGAGCTACAGCTTCAAGTAATGATTTAAAGTGTTTCACTGTTCTAATTTTAGAATTCATTTTTGTCTCGAGGTTATTATGGTGAGTCATTCTGTACTTGTTTCCTTTAGTTATATTAAAAGTCCTGCTGGGGCATGAGCAACAAAGCGTGTACTTACATAAAAGAGTAAAGCAAGCACAAAATTACAAAATTTTGTAAAATTTGGAGAGGCCTGCGGTTGAATGAGATGATTTAAATAATTGATTAAACTTTCTGTAATGACGTCTGTATCGGGCAACCATTTCACTAGTGGAAGATTTTAAAACCTGAGGAAGTAAATGTTATATCACAGATCGGAGCACCTAAAAGCTGCATAGCTGTGAAGCCACTCAGCATTTAGGTGCTTTGCTGTGTTGTTGAGCGGCTAAAAATGTCACACTCATGAAAGCCCAGACATTACAGATACTTCACTCACATTAAACACTGACCTATTTACTGTGCGGGCAAGCAGTCAGTGTGCACGTTGTCCCTGAAAAAAGCAGCTCCGATTTCTACCCTCTGAACATTAAAAAGCCACAGTACAGTAGATGTGACTTTCACCGGAAACTGAGAATCTACGTGTGAGGCCAAAATGCCCCAAAAAAAGGAAGAGACACATTTCTTTTACAACCGGATTAAGATGAAAAACAGCAACTGTACAGATCTATCAGGAATTATACCCCCGAGTGATACAGGAAAGTACAAGGCTCTGAAAAAGCACAAAGCAACCACAGACACATGAGCCCAGATATTACTGTGCATGTTTTCACATTTCCCTCCCATAAAATATTTAACATGTCCACGAAGAGCAGGCATTTTCTCCTCTCTTTCAAACATTTATGCCGAATTTGAATGGCTAACACAGGAAGAGACTCTAATCTTGAGCTCATGGCAGCACAGTAATGGCCCCGCAGTGGGGGGAGGGTTCCATAAGCTTGGCTCTCCATGCCCCTGATTAGGACTTACTCTCAGTTTTACTTGGCTTTGGCTTTGGCTGGGCTTCTTTGAGAGATGCTGATTACTTGGAAGGGGAGGACAGTTTGAGGACATCCAAAGCATACGGATGAGGGGAGGGATACTCCAATGCAGCAGTTTACCATTGTCATCTCCTCACGCTTACAGACCTTCAGACACTTCCTTTGACGCACCACTGAGATTTTCTGTTAACACACAAGTTGAGCCTGTAACGGACAGACAAATCAACTCAAAAAAGCCCCCAAGACGTAAACAGAAACTTTAAAGCTGTACAGAGTTAAGGAGCAGAGATGTCAACATGTTACTGAAGCTATTGAGCAACAGCACAGATGACTTGTTATTCCACTTCATTTTTACAGCCATGACTGGGGGAGTGAGGTGTGGGGGAGTTCAAGGAGACCTCTTAAAAGTGTGATGTCAATCTGTGCAAAAGATGTAAAATGTATTTCTGCCTCTAATTCTGAGAGAACAAAAAGAAGCAGAGGAGACAGTACACACTAACACACTAAAAATATCCATGGATTTGTATGATCAAAATAACTTCAAGGTGGCACCAAAGATTGAATGAACATTAATCATCTCAAAATGAATGTATTGCTCCACCCAACCCAAAATGTTGTACTCTACTTTCACTTCTGTGGTTGGGCTCAGTACTTCATGCTGTATTTGCTGCTTATTCTCATCAGCCGTTACATTGTTCTGTGAACTTAAGAAAAAAATCAGTTCATGAAGCCATGTGAGAAATGTGTGTAAAAATGTATCATTTGACAAGTGTTTCCAAATTTTAACTGGCATTCCATTTTTTTCTTCCCGGTTAGAAGATGGACAGTTTAATTTTAGATTTGTCATTGAATACCCCACAGTCCACCACATGTATAAAAAGTATGCACATAAGCAGCTGTAAAAGCAGCTGCTAAAACTTAACACCAAACTGACCGACAGCGAAACCCGCTCGGCTTTAGTGTGGAGATAGCCCGTGCACTAATGATGGGACTTCAGGTTAGGAAACCAGTAAGCCAGCCAGGACATGACAGCCTTGCATTTTCATGACCTGGGCCAGTACATTGCAAGAGTCATGATAAGAGACTCCCTAAAAGCATTTAAGAAAAAACTGCCAGTCAGACGTTTTAGCTTGTGAAGTGACTGTACTCAGTTTGCAGTGTATGAGCTCTCATGCTAAGTTTATGCTTGTTTTCTCATACATTAATAATATGGTTTAAGGGTTATGGAGTTTAATTGATGATACAATTTTGTTTGTAACTTGCAGCTGTTCAAATCACTATTAAGACAAACATTGAAGAAGACAGAAGAGGCCTGGAGGAGCTCATTCCTCTCCATTAAACCAGTAGCAGTTAAATAGGGTCTAAATTCATAACAGTAATTAACAGGGTAGTGTGGTACTGTATCTCTGAGGTCTCAGAAAATTCAGGAGATCTATTTGAGAATGATATAAATGCACATGAATGTGCTGCAAAACTAGTTTCACTACTTCAGTATCTGGATACATTTGAACAAACTAGTCTTTTTGCAAAAAATTAAAGTGTTTATGCTTAACTAGAAGAGTTTTTATTGCACAAAATATCTTTTTAATATAATATAAAAACAAGAAATAAGAATAAATATTTAATGTTTGGAAGTGTTTGAGCTGCTAAATATTGTACTTTATCCTTTATGAGTACACAAAGATACTTTTTTTAGAGCTTTTAAGCCGTAATACAAACTTTAATCAAAAGTAAAAGGTTCACCTTGTCAAATTATTTGCATTTGGTATTTTGTTTTCCCTTTAGGACAAACAAAAACCCTTTTCACACTTCAAGGTGTTAGTTTTCTTCAACTTCCCTGTCCTGTTTGCGAGGTGAAGATGGAGAAATTAAGCGTTAGAGCTGATCCTTCTCTGAGCCAGCAAAGCTGATCATAGAGCCAGATCATGACAGGACACATCGCCCATTCAGCTGATTTCAGCTGATTCACTGACTTATACACCACGTTCCAGCCCTACTGGCATTCATGTCATTATCCTTTCTCCTTTGTCTCCACCGTTCTCACTCTCCATGTCAAATCTGGCTTAATAGAATAGCTGTGTGGACCCACATTTCAATCTTTATTTTGGATTCACTTGACACTTCTGACTACTGGTCATGATTTTCACAGTTGTATTAAATCGAGTAAAACACCGAGCAAGGCATCCACAGAGGAACACTGATTGGAAGCAACCGCTGCCAGCGGTCACCAGGCTTTACTGGCAAACGTAGACACAGCTTGACTTAGATGTCAGTAAGTAGGTTTGGGCACTCCAGCAGATAAGCACCTTGATATGCAATACCACTGATGTTCGTGAGGAGGTTTTGCTTCCTACTGATCTGATTCAGTTGGAGGCTACTATCTGATTCAGATAGTAACCATTTCTATTATGTAGCACTGAGTCAATGAATGTTTCCCAGAAGTCAGACTTTAGTGATGAATATTTTTGTCCAGTCTGGTTTAAAGTATCACATTCCAGTGAGATTCTCTGTCTAAACCCGATAAACTCTGCAAATGGAAAGACCAAGACGATGCCAAACTCTTCAGTCTTCAAAACAGCAGTTTACAAACCATTGGCTAACCTCAAAGCAGCTACATCTGTTCTACCTGGCTGGAGGCACAGATGAGTCAGTTTAGCAAAAAAAAACTTTGAAGGATCCAGAACGTGTAGATTATATTTCATTTCTGCAATCAGCCTAAATATGACAGTTATTCCAGTGTAATGGTATTGTTTCCTCTTCTGCAAAAAGAAACCAAGATGAGTGAGTTTAACTGGAACAGGAGATGACAGAAATAGGGACGATAGAAGATTTAATCTAATCTAATTATTAACTTTGGTCAAATTCTCAAATTCTGCTCTTGTCAAAAATCCACTGAGGAACTGTAACATTAAGAGAATTCCTGCAATTAAATGCAGATAAATGTAAGATGATATCATATGACTGATGCACAAACAAAGCTTTAAAACATCTAATTAAAAAAAAGAGTTTATTTCCCTCATAACTACAACCTATGCTTTTTTCAACACGTCCAACAAATAAAACTAAAATGCTTTCACCTTCTATTTTTAGCAGATCAACATGCCTTAGAGGATAACCATGAACATCTTTTAATCGTGTGGTTATGAAAGCCCTGTGCACAGTCATAATATGCCAACTAGAGCATGATTACACAATATCAAAGGCAAATAAATGAAATAGTGGTTCTTGCAAATTTCCATTCATGCTGATCAACTAGATCTTTCAGAAACTGTAGACTTCAGAATCACACTCTTTCCTTTTAAATGAATCATATCATTATATAACATTGGCTTTCACACACAGTACACTGCATGAACATATCTGATAATAAACCACTGGTTGAATAATCAAACAATCTAGACATGATAAAAAGAAATAAAGTGAGCATTACACTAAAGTTATCCTACAGTTAACTAAGTCTCACCAGGTCAAACATTTTTGAAGTGATATCAATCATCTCTTTAATCTCAGATTACTGCATTTCACTTTATGTTTGCTTATTAAGGCCCTTAGATTACACTTTAGTGTTATCCAGTGCTTATTATTTCACCTAAAACTAATGAGATTGTTATAGTATGCTGACAACAGCCTGCCTTAATCCCTCACTGGTAGCCGATTACTCTCCCACATTTAAAGGATTCGGTAGTATTGCCTTATGATATGATCCTGGTTGAGTTTTTTTTCTGTTGAGTAAATCTGGACTCACAGGCTGCTGCATCAAGTTTTGTACATTCAAAACAAAGCTAAAAAAAACAACACTGGTTGGGCCACACTCAAAGACTTTTTAATCCTCAAAGCCTACACTCTGCAGTGACTCTCATTTTACCAGGCATCATCCCTTCCTAAACTCCCCTTGCTGGGGAGGCTTGAGAGCATGCTCTGTCATTTACTATCTAGCTCTCAGAAACCTGCATCAGTGCTGCTCTCTCATGCACATTTATTCACAAACACAGACACAAACACACCCTCTTCTTAAATCCAAAATTTTCTGTAATTGGGAATGCTGAAAAGCGTACTAACGTTAACAATGTGACATTGATTTAACGATAAATTGCTAAATGCTATGAAAGAACACAGCTGCTCCCAGTGTTCTGACCGTTTGGGCTCCTCCCTCTCCATGGGCTACCAGACGAACAAAAAGGGCTCTGCCTTTCAAGGGGTTTTTTTGTCAGGTGGTATAAAATGATATCAGAATGGACAATAAGTTAGTAATTAATAAAAACAGCAGGGGTTCGGCCAGGCTGGCAAAAGCAACCAACATTCATCTCATTTTTAAGTTGCAATGCCTATCTTTCAGAGGAAATTATTCCTTAGTGTAAAAAACATCCCATTCTACGCACAGAATTATTCTACTGCTGTCTCAGCTCTCTGTAAGAGTGAGATACCTCAATTTGAAAGAGACACTTGTCATCGTGGGATACTTTAGCTCTCCCTCAACTATAATGTTCTGGTTTGAACTTCTCTTGAATTATTCCAACTCACCGTATAACCAAGTATTTTTCTACGGTGGGAAATTTTTTACAGTGTTCACCTGAAATTGGAAATTAAAGCTGCAATATGTTAGCCCTGACAACCACAGAATGTTTGGGCTGGAGCTGCAGAGATTTCAGTGCCAAACAGAGAGACTATGAACCTCTAGCAGCTTGTAGATCAAATCGAGGTTGACTGTTTTTGGAATATTTTTCCGAAAGGGAGGCTTGCTAGCTGATGTACGAAGTTTAAAAAGAGGCAGAAAACGTGGACGTTTGTTTTTAGCATGCACACAACCCATAACAAGGGGTTCAGATGAATAAACACCAGAAGAATGATTTGTTTCTCTTGACTGAACACAATTACACCGTCATGTTGCCACGTCATAAATAGTGCTTAGCCGCAGCACTAAGATTAGAATGATTTTAAATAGAACTTTTAAAGGCCCCAACACACCCAATTAATGGGATCTGATCATAGAAAATTGTGTTGGACACACTGAAAACAAAAAGGGTGACCAACATTTACAGACATTTCCGGCTTTGCCACAGCTGACCGTTGCCTTGATGTGTCACAGCCTGAGGGCCTGTGAGCAGTGACATATGTGGACAGCAAGCCTCAGGACAATGTTTAAGAGGATGCTGATTGTCTATCCATCTTTTGCAAGGACACAATTCCAATATATTTTTTAAAAGGACAAAGATATAAAAAAGATAAGATATAAAAGATATAAAAAGAGCAAGGAGGGAGTGTACATCCCCAAGGGTTTACCAAAGGTGGAATAGCCTAGCTTTTAAAAATGTATTGGTTTACATGTGTTTTCAAGTGAGCATTTATTTTAAATAGGTGAAAATTAAGCAAAATCTACCAAAAAGCAGGCGTCAGTGTTTTTATTTTTTCTATTCAAATGCCTCTTGCTGCTTTTTGACTTCGCTTGGTCATAGTGTATCATCTGCCACTCATTTTGCATTGTTGGTTTCATGTTGTCATTCAGTACGTGTGTGTGCGTGTGTGCGTGTGTGTGTGTTTAATCAGTGTAGCATGGCTAGGCTTGTTTGAGAGCCAGCTGGAGACAGGGGAGTAGATTCCCTCCTGCCCTGCCAGCTGGTGCACCTGCCCAGAATCAAGCTGAAAGAGTTAAAGTATACATTGTAATGGATCTGGGACAAGTGCACACAGCCTGGAGATCTTGCAGGGTAATATTTCTGCCAACAAGTGCGTCAACGAAAGGGTGGCATGTTGCCACACATTGTAGTTGCAGCGCTTTGTGGTTGAGAAAAAGAAACTGAATGACTGGAAACCTGCAGTGTCAACACTGCGGAGACTGATTCTCAATTCAGAAATTCTGCATGTGATCGGTTTGTGAGGAACTCTGATATATGGCTGATGGATAGCCTATTGGCTTTAAAAACTGCCCAGCATACCTTAGTGATCCACAGCTTTTTCTGGATGCCATCAATCTGACTCTTAACGCTTTCCAACCCTATAACTGTTATGACTTTTCAATACTTTGAGATCGAGTTGTATCTCAGTACAACTGATGATATTATCATAGTTCTGTATTTTATTTCCGGGAGTTTGTGACACACACAAAATAAATTAAGACTGCCTTTTCTTTTTAATGCAAATGGATATTTTGCTGAAACTTTTATATCTGATTAGGATTTTGGATATATAAATTGCTAGAGATATCATTTATAGGCACAAATCTTTGCTTTGATCTACAATGGAGCTCTGAGGCTCATCAGGACCTAAAAAAAACTTTACTTTTTGTTCAACGGTCTCATTTGTCTTTCTGTTGACTCAAACAACGGCATATTTGTATACAACATAATTCTTGGTCTGCCTACCTTACCTCCTGACCTAAATCACTCAGAGAGGTAGGGAAAGTCATTTTTCTACTATGCCGAGATGTATTCCTTTTAACAATCCCCAAGGCATGTACTGGCAAAAAAGGTATACAAGTCAGCTGCTTTCCTTTGCTTTAAAGAAATTGAACCTAAAGGAGCTGCTTTCAATAAATACATTTGTTAAATGTTGTTATATACCTACAAACTTTCTGCAAATGTTATGGGTTATTGAACTTACCCTGATATGACATGCAATGAATGATCATTTCTTATATTCTTTCACCTTTCTACTCTGATTTAAGTATTGCTTGTTTATTTTTTTCACAGAATACAAAGGTTCTTTATGTACACTGTAGAGCTTTGTGGACTGAATCGGACTAGGCCAGGAAAGTCTCCTAAAAGAGGTTGTAAATACTCTGACTCGTTACTTTTATTATCTGGCAAAACGCAGTCAAAACAGGTATGAAAACTATACATGACAAAAGGGTTTGAGTTTATAACAGATCATTTTTATCTCATCCGAATATAATCAGCACATTAACATTATATGCAACATCTGTCAGTCATCGGCAGTCTTGCAATTTACTGAAAGGCTTCCCACATTAAAAACCTTTAAATCCATATTTTTCTTTTTATTTCCTAGTTTGTTTTTGTTTCAGCAGAACACTGCAAACTATTGTCCAAAAGAAAATGTTTAATCTCTAAATAAGTATTTAAGCATCTGGAATAACTTTCTTATTGAAAAGGCTTTCACATGTCATACTTTCCGTAATCTTGAATCATCCCAAGACATTTCTCTGAATATGCTAAAGCCATATTTGCACTTTTTTCTTGAAACACTTGAAACACTTGGGAGTATTTGTTGTGTCCACAAACTGGAAACTAATACACATACAGTCACACATGCAAGTAAACCTACTCTAAGTAGCAACAGATATCAAGTAGAGAGATTACAGAGGGAGCTGTGTCAATGTGTCAGTGTGTGAGTGTTTCCTCTGTCTCTCTTGCATACTCCCCCTCCCCTTTCTAAGACAAAATGGCCAGATGGCTTCCAATCCTACATGCTAATCCACAACACACAGACTGTAGCTGTGACACACCTACTGCAAGACTGCTGCTCCACTCTATGCCCTTAAATACACACACATACACAGGAGCACCCCATACATGGGGCCACTGTGCAGAAACTGCCAACATGAGTCCAAAATGATAACTCCACTTAACAATAGCAGCATAACTCAGCCACACTAAGTCCCCGACAGATGGAGGCCTCCTTATATGTGTGTTGTGTGTCCAACTATCATATTTCAGGCAGACCAGCAAGCAGGCTACAGGCCAAGCTGAGGCTCCATGTCTCTTGCTTTTGTTAACCGAGGTGAGGTAAGACAAGCTGCATGTGTTGGGTTACACTGACCAGTGGAAAAATAGGTGAGCCCAGAATGGCTCGCTAATACTTGTGGAGGCAAAAAGGCTAGCATGATGACAATAATAAAACACTTTTACTGTACGGATGGTGTTGTCTACTGTGTTGTTTTTATGAAAAAAGACAAAAAACCCCATCTTAGGTGGACATAGGCAGGCCAGATAGTATAAGATAATATAAGATAATATAAGAAAACAAGCATTGTCATAAATATCACAGAGTAGATGAAGGCTCTGGAAAACTCTCAACTAGTATAATTTTTTTCATTTTAATCCCAGGTACATAGATAATGTTAGAATTAAATAATGTATTATTTTCAATAGGCAAAAGGCACAAGGTCTGAATTAAGCAGGAAAAGCTGATAATCAAATAATCAGCATGTAATCTATTAAATTAAACTGATAATTGAATTATCTCTTCCTGTTATGGTACATTCCTCCAAGATAAGAGCATATACAATAGTTTCTCCAAAAACTTACACTGCTGACTGCCTGTCCACTTTATAATGATACTTTTAATATAAACACTATTTTGGTGCTGCAATTCTATTTAATTTTTAGTCACACAGAATATATACTGTGCATGTTAGACAAAATGGAATTTAAGATTATGGCCGGGTCCCTTTTTGTGTTTTACGTCCTTTTTGTGCTTTACATTCCCACGACACATGCTGTTTAGCTGTAATGATATATTGACAATGTCCATTGATGTTAAGCAGTCTAACATCAGTCCAAACTGAAATACAAACTACACAGCCATTAATTGTAATTTTTTTTGGTTTTAGACCTATAAAATGAAGGTGGGGAATATGCAATCTATGTGGTCGGCGGTAAGCAAGATTTTTTTTTCCTAACCACATTTTCTGTGATGATGCACAGTGATTCAAACTGACTCTCTGTCGGCTGTCTGATCGTGACACATCAGATTACTTCTGTAGCCATGGTCTCTTTTCTGTGGAGGCACACAAAGTGCTCGGAGGCCACGGAGTTGAAGCTTTTGACAGATATATTAGATGTAAATGGAAGAGCAAGTATCAAATGTAAATCAATACAAACAATCCAGAGCTCACAGGGAGTAGCACCTTCGGTAACCCATCCCCCAGTCCCCTTCTATAACCATCGGACCCTCCCTCCATCATTGAGATGACTCCCTAACATCTCGCCTTTACGCCAGACAACAGGTTTCCCATCAGGCCCCGCTTCTCACAGGATGACTGAGCTTCCTGGGAGATGATTCTCCCACTCCCTCTACTCTGACACAACAACCGCAATAGGCAGAGGCGATAGGGAGACACAAATTCGGGCTTGTGCTGCAGTCAGTTTTTCTATCCTCATCCACCGATGACGGCTATAGAAGAATCTGAGGTAGAACAGCTCAGCTTTCATAGAACCGGCCCCCACCCCCACCCCGATCCCCAATGAAGTCAGGTGACCAGATGTTGTATGTCTCCCTCTCACTACAGCCGCCATGAAACTGCTACACAACCATGTTGAAGCCAGGACAGGGGGATCACGTCTCTGTCGTGCATGTGTACGTGTGAAAGCCATTTCTTCGCGATGCCCCCTCTAAAGAGGCCATGCACGAGGCTGTGCACGGATAACAAAAGAGCATCCATCAGCATATCAACCATCCATCAACCTCCCATCCACAGTATACACAGCACACAAACGTCCGGCTGCTCTAGTTTTACAACCCCAAAATAGCAGGGCTTCTCTTCTGCCTCAGTGTTGCCACTGCAGCAGCTGCATTTCTCCAGGACTGACATATCCACACACACACACACACACACACACACACACACACGCTCACACAGGCACCAGGCCCATACAAATGCCACCATTGATTCTAACAGCCCCCCATCAATAAGGATGCTATTTGTGAGGCACAGGGGAGTGTATACGGAGATGATGGGATGCAGGAGATGGAACATAGGGATATAAAACA
The DNA here is from genome assembly GCA_907169785.1 of Menidia menidia. Lineage (NCBI taxonomy): Eukaryota > Metazoa > Chordata > Actinopteri > Atheriniformes > Atherinopsidae > Menidia > Menidia menidia. Next base: position 11,256,149 of record CAJRST010004446.1, on the reverse strand, counting down.
CGTCCAGCCAGTCTGATGCAGGCATCCATTTCCATTTCGGCCTCACCGACAGACTGCTGATGAAACAGCTGCCTCCTTAGCAGAGCAGAATGCAGAGTGGAGGAGGAAAAAAAAGGCTACAAAGCACCCCTACATACACAGACTCCCCCTCCTCCTCCTCTCCTCCTTTCCTCTGCCTCCCCCTCCACATCCCCTTATTGCCTTACACAGAGAGGGAATTACCTGAAATATGTCTTCACATTCTCTTGCTCAGTGATTCGCCTTTGGGCCTGGAGTCCTGGTGGATTCATCGCCAGCTGTACAGTCCTATTGACAGTTTAAAGGCAGGACTGCCATTCTCTTGTCAGACCAGTTCCTGACCCTAAAAGCAAGCTTGTTCGGCAGGCTGGATGCTTCACTGGCTGCTCACTGTTCCCTAGTCCATGATGTCATCCACCCTGCTCTGCTGATTGGCTGAGGGGCTGAATATTAATGCAGGCAGCACGTCTGGGGGAGGAGGCAGCCGGCGGGTAGACGTGGTTGGTTTTCTGTGCAACATGCCAAACCTGCAGGAGATGGAGGATCACATTTCCAGCAGCTCAGGAGCTTTTCTTTTTGACATTTGAAGTACAAGTGGAGGCTGTTAGTTTGAATCAACATTTACATACATGACCAGAACAGGCTTCAAAATGCAGATTTCTGGGGAGACTTTGAAAACAAAAATCTTGAATATTCAGTTCAGTGCCTTTTTGCTAAACTTTTTCTACTGCTGCTGAGAATAATAGCTTCAATCAAACGTCTGTTACAATGTTTTGATATGAGCATCTCGGAGACTGTCTATCTTTTTTTCCCCGTCACTTCACAGTTGGAGGAAGGAAACAAATAATTATTCTTTAATAATAATTATTATTATTTTAAAAAATCATCAGCCAAACACCAGCAGTTTCTTTTTCTGATCACATAAAAGTGGAATTGGGTGCATAAGCAGGCGGAGACGACAACCAAAGTACTCACTGCGTTTGCCCTCATTTGCCTATGATGTCATCTTTTTCCTCTACCTCACCTGTGATTGGCTGACGGTACCAGCATCTGCTAGGTCTCATGGCTAGGGCTTCTAGCCCAAGGTGGAGGCCTATCTGAGGCTCAGAGAATCATGGCTGGTTGTCCTGACAACCCCTGTAATGTCGATTCCTTGTTGGGGAGTAATATGGCTGTTCTATGACAGCGTTCGCTCAAATGGAGTATCTGATGATGACAAGACTCCAATGTCTTATATTCTTATTATACGCATCACAGGGATAAATAATGAATGTTTAATCGTGAAAACTCTAGTAACTGAATTATTACAGTATTTAATAAAACTTAGGAAGATTATAAGATCTTTGGTCCTATTTGTATTCATCGTGTAAACCTTGAAAGAGAAAAAAGACAAATGCAAATGAGAATTATGCACGTATTCAAAAGAAAAGAACATCTTGTTCTGTCACTCCGAACAGCAGAATAAGCACAACATGTATTCAGTGGGGTAAAGTTTACTTAAATACTGGAAAAAAGCTATTTTGCATAAGGCATGTCCCTCAGTAAATATCTTTCTGAGCTAATTCTACAGTATACATCAAAGTCGGACAGGCAAAACAAAACAATGGTTTTATTTCCTTGGATCATATAAATAATTAGTTCATGCTTATCTCCAAATGTGACTTCCCCTTCTACTCTAGTGTGACTGCTATATTGTGGTGAGATTTCCTGCATTTTGGAAGGTTTATCTCAACATTTCTTAGTTCCTGCCAAGAAAACCGAACCCGACAAATGAATGACACATTTGCAAATGGCACCGCAGTCTACACAATGCTTTTTCTTCATGTGCTTTTTGGTTGAGGCTCAATTAGTTTTAACAGGTGAAATTAACAGAGGATTAACCCTGCACCTGGATTAACATGAATAGACTGTTCTGTGGGAAGAACCGACGTCTCACGCACTGAAAGAACAAAACGATGATGCCAACAAAGATTAAAAATGGCAGACTCTCCAGTGTGGCCGGTGTTCCCTTCACAGGCATGTTCTGTGTTGCCGTGCCCTTCAGACATTATGAATTCTGCTCCCTAATTGTGAGTTCCAATATGATGAGCAGAATAGACCATTTTAAGCAAGACAAGCAAGAAATGAGAACATTACATTCTACATTTAACATTACATTTTATCCAGGAGAGTTTATGAGTGTTGGCATTACAAAAAACAACATCAACTCTGTTGACACTGCCATTGAATTAATAAAGATTCTGCTGAGTATTTGCCTTTGTTTACTTTAGCTTAACCAAGTTATATGCAAGCTATAACCATCTTTAATACTTACAGTACATCAGACACTAAGAGGACAACTTGCTGCTGCATTTCAGAGAAGCGTGATTTACTGTTCAAAGGCTTCTGTCAGTGATCAGGTTTACATAATCATTCCCATAAATATCCTTGGAAGTAGCATAGATCTCTGTGGTGACATTTTGTTATATGCCCTGTCTGGAATTTACAACTGTCTGGTGCAAAGCTGAGGAAAATGGCTCTATGCAACCCTCTCAGGGTGACCTATATGTGTCCTTATTAATGATCAAACTGGTGTCGAATTGAAGTGCAGCGCCAAAGTCTTGAGTCACCCTTGATTCTTTAGATTTTGCAAGAAAACTTCAGACATTGCTGAAGTTTTCTTTAATTCATAAGGACACCAATTTCAGATACTGTTCAGATCTATCTTTACTACAATAAATGTATAAAGGGCGCACACTAAAACACACTTCAGTGAGCTGCACCAAAAGATTGTTAGGAATCCCCTGTTCGGTGCAAAAATAGTTAGGTCTGTCAAACTGGGATATCTTTTCTCCAAACTGGAGCCGACAAACCAGTGCAGCATTTTGCTAATATCTGCAAAAACCATCAGCACAACTGTTTGAATGCTAACTATGGTTGGTATGCTCACAAACATCAGAAATGCATGCACACTTCATCACAGTGCCACTGACACAGATACATCTAGCTTGCAATGTTACTATTCTTTTTTCCTTTTTTTTTTACATTTTTCATTATTGGCCATATAGAAATACTTACAAGTTTTTGTCAAAATATTATACAACTCATCCCCTGTGTTGTCTCATTTTCTGGCCTCTTGTCTTACAAAGTGGGGAAATCCAGCCATGAATTCCACCAAAAGAAACATCATGTGGACATACCTCTGATGAGTCCAGGTAGTTTGTTTGGTTCTGCAAGCTGAAGGAAGGAAATTAGAGATGATGGGTCATTTGGTTTAGAATCAAATAATCACAGCACCAGTCAATCACCAGTGTATCAAACATATCAAATTATGGCTTTGATGATCAGATTATGGTAGAGCTCCCTGTGCTTTGGGAGCAGGGTTAGAGGGAATATTCGAGCCTCTCAGGATATTATTATATATGAAAAGATGTGCGGCATGTGTTGGAAAATCCCAGAGAACTAACCTTTGCTTTGTACACTGGGGATCAAGAAAATCTTCCATCATGCCTGAAAATACTTGTGGTAACAGCTGCACAATTTCCTTTAGGTTTCTGTTGATTTCAGGCAGTGCAGCCTAAGGAGCAACTTTATTAAAATAGGTTGTGTTTTGTATTGTGCTTCTTTTAAGGCTGACAGACGATGAGAGAGATCAATTATGGTGGAAGTTATTTGGCTCCACCGCAAAATAGCCCTGTGATGCGAAAACGACCAGGCGCAGCAGCTATTTGGGACTATTTTGACGTCAACAAATTGCCACAGGAATGAGCATATCTAAAGTAAGCCTAAACCTTTCAGTGCTGGGGTGCGTGTGCACCATTTCATCCCCCAAACGTTTTTGTGCTCAAAAAGCTTCCTTCGGTGTACAGCATAACATTCACTGTCTGGGTTCTGATGTGTGTTGAAGAACAGAACAGTGAAGTGCCGGAACAGGCAGTGAATTAAATGCTTTTCATTTCACCACATCAGATTAATTTATGTAAGCTCTCCACTAGTAACTTCACATGTAACAGATAATAGGTCATGCTCATCCATGCTAACGCTACAATGTCTTTTTTCTGCAACCAAAACACAGATTACCCCCAAAGGAAAATAATTGAGGTTAGTTGGCAACTATTCTGATGATTATGAATAACCAATACATTGACTGACGTAAAAACAAGAGTTTATTAATCTGCCAATTTTTCAAAGTCAAAATTAATTCAAGAGCTATGAGTCAAGTATATCGTAATTATAGATTGTAGCAGAGTTTAATGGTGCACACTTAACACGTTATCTGTTTTTCCAAGAAGTTAAAGGCTGTGTGTTCAGATTGCGGATAAAAGGGAGATGCTGGATCTGTTTTGGATCCCGGAAGCAAGTTTAGAGCCATCAAATGCATTAATGCTGATAATCTGTAGCTACCAACAAAGAGGGTGATACTCATGGGTGTGTATGAGAAGACATTTTACAGACATTTAGCATTTTCAGTGTGCTCTGTATGGTAAAAAGTGTTTGACTAATTTTCCCTTTAAATTTCCTAAACAAATCTATTGTTTTTTTTAGTAGGAGAATTGAGAAATTGAACCAAATAGTTAAGCAATATCTGTTTATCCCTTTTACGTTTTTGGATGCTAACATAACAGTGGAAGAGGAAACTTTTCAAACAGGAAAATCTTTATTTTCCTAAAACTATGGCAATCTCATCCCGCTGGTCAATGTATGGTTTGTATTTTGGCAACTTTCAGGATTCAGTAAACAACAACCCTTTGGATTGAAACTCAGTCTGATAAATCCGCTCTTAAAGGGGATTTGGGATTTTTTTATAATTTGTGTGACAGTGGAAAATAAAGCAAACAAATCCATCTTACATGGTCTTGGACTTTAAAACAGGCTTTTTCTGTATCATCATGTAAAACTAAGTAGCTGAAAAGTGTACATTTAAACATCATGATCAGTATTATATTGAAAATAGGATGCAACATTTAGGGAAGCTGAACAAATGTCTCAAAAAATAAATGCTAAATAAATATGCAAAAAAAACACCATTATCTCTCGTTCTCTGCATAATGATCTGAAATTGTATGGATCTGTTTACATTCCACATTTCACAGAGTGGCAGCCGTGGCTCGGTATGATTTGTGCTGCATAACAGCTCAGGTTTATCACCAGCACAGCAGTGGGAAATCACACATTAGTAATTTAAAACCTCAGCAAGGGCATCAGCTAAGACGCTGCCAAGAAGACGCTCAGAGACACACCTCTGAATGTAAAACAGGTGTGAAGAGGCGAATCAGTGACCTCTGGGGAGAAGTGGAGGGAGGGGGGCTCTGTGTGCTGAGGAGGACGAGTTATTATTCTGGGGTTATATGACCACAACAGACGGCAAACAGTGGGAGAGAGGCCAGTGGTCAGACATGATGACAGCGATCAGGTAAAATGTAATAACTGCAGCGTCCTCAGATACAATGTGCTGTTCTCAGTCCAGACTTGTTATCATTGTGGGATGTAAGTATAGATTATTTTTAATCATTATCTTATGAAGCGATGCTGTTTTAGCAAACATGCACTTTACTCTTCCCTCATGGACATTCACAGATCAAAGAGTATCCGTTTTCACTGCACTCCTGCTGGACTTCCTGTGCTGTTACAAACCCTGATGGACTTATTAGCTCTGAATACTTGTTTGTCCTCAGTCAAACCTCGTGTCAATATGGATCTGTGCATGGCAGCGTCACGTAGGAGCTCCAATCAGTCCCCAAAGGGGAGCACAAAAGTTTTAGCCATGACAACACGAGTCTGGACAAGCCCCTCCCACTGACAGCTGGCTCATTGTGTGCTGGGGCTGTGAGGCGGCCTTGTCCCCCTTTGCGTGGACAGTTCAATAACTAATCTCACTGCAGCCAGCAGCGTGTAGCTTTGAAAATGAGGAGGGCAGGCCCAATGGAAAGTCATCTTCTGCTTACCAGTGTTGGGTAGGTTCACTGGTGGAAATGAAATGTAGCCTAAAATAAGCAAGAAAAAATATAACAATTTCTACACTTTTTTTCTGTTAACTTTTTTTTTTTTAACCAAGATTTAAGATACGTTTTTCTCTTAAATTCTGAATAATACTGACACTTTTCATTCTTAATCCTGTGGTTTCTGGACAATAATTAGCTTCTTACAAAAGTTTATTCATGACATATTTTATATTATCTTAAGATTTTAGACACCAATTTATTATGTCTTTAAATCAGCCGAGACAAAGAATTAGAGAAATGGCATTCAATCACCATCATAATTTCTGTCATTAATCTGTCACCTCTCAGAAAGCTAATTCTGACTCAACTCAGAGCAGAGGGTGCATTTTACCAAAGCTAATGTAATTATCTTAGGAAAGGCACTAAATCCACATAATTCAGTTAATTTGGTGTGGATAAAACTTTCCAGTCTGTGGACAGTGGGTATAAAAAATACTTCCTAAGACACAAACAGGTCCCTCAGTTTAGCTTGTTTATGGACTTCAGTAATATGTTAGAGTTACATAGACTGTGGTCGTATGTTTATTTTGTGCAGATTACGTTTGGGTCAAGCCCTTTAAACTCTCTTTTGTTTCTCCATCTGTCCACTACATCGCACGATAAGAAACAGACTAAACTTGAATGAATTATGCATTAAATTCAGATCAAACAGGTCAGTGAAAAACTAATCACTCACAATGTCTCTGATACAATGTGATTATGAAAAAAGAGACTTTCAATAGCAGGTTGACCTGCCAAATGATCCCCCAGCCAACGGTCACCAACAATGACGTCCCACAAAATTCAAACCCACAGGACAAACAGCGGATGGCCCTGATGCTGCTGCACGCGGGGCACGCGAGCTGCCCCCACCCTGCGTGTCACACGCTGGCTGATGAACAGCAGGCTCGTGCTCTTGACGGAGGAGCCTATAGGGCCTCAACAGCCATGTGTACTCGCCACTTTCTGCTTGGACACACACGAACAATTGGACACATCTGAAGCGCTTGGGGCCCAAACCCTGAGGAAGGGCAGATGGTGCCCGGGGTTGAGGACCGCACCCACATTAACATGAGAAAAGAGGGAAACAGAGGCAGGGGGACAGGTACCCACACTCCTATTTTTCAGAGATTAGAGAAAGGGGGTGACTTATTTACCCAGCAGTCTGTGGCATTGATTTGGAGCCCAATTAGAAGCATGCTGTCAACTCAAAACACCAAAGAACCTCAAATGTGAGGATCCTGTCTTTGAACAATTTATAGCTGTCAAAGGAACCTCATAAAAGACCACATATAATAATTTATCTTTGCTACAAAAATACCAGATGCATACGTGATTAAATGTCCAAGGCTTACCACAAAGTGTCAGTTTCTTTTTTGTTAATCAAAATTCCCATAACTGTTGAGTAACTTAAGGTTGGTTTTTGTTTTGTCTTTTTTTATCAGATATACCAGAAAGCCTAAATCTCAGATATAATAGGTATACTTGGTAAAACAAATTCTGCAGGTGGCCATGGCAACTAGAATCATAGGGAGTAAAAGCAGTAGTTAATGCTGCTGGAGCGCTTATCAATTACAGTGCAGTAATCATCATTGTGTTTAAAAAACAACTTTATTATGAGATTAAAGCTTTATACTAATTTAGTGTCATCAGTAGTCTCTCGGATAAACTGGAGAAAGATGGTAAACCCAAAACTGTGCATGAGGCATCTATATAAGGTGTATATAAGTCTTTCCACTAGAGGGATGTTTTACCCACAAGCATAAACCCTCTTGTTGCTTCAGCTGTGTGCTGCAGTGCAGGAGCCCCTCTCTGAGTGGAACGAGGTCGCTCTATTGTTTTGACTCATTTATCATAACTATGTTGGCTGTACCAGCTGAAATTACCCCCAAATTAGCCCTTAAAGGGCTGTAATGGATTGAATTTATTCCAAAATGTACCCACTTGATAATTACATCTCAACAATAACACCACAGGATTCCATTTTATGATTTGTAACAATGACTGCCATCATAAAACATTATTCACATGTTCACAACAGAAAGAAGGAAATAACGTACTGAACTGTGACTACAGACAGCCTGTCCAGCGTGTTGTAAAGGTGAACTGAGTCTCCCCCTTGTGGAAATGTACAGAGCAAGGAGATATCTATTGTAAGCTAGTAAACTGATAAGTGGTAAGTACTGCAGCACCACCTTCTGCTCAGTATAACTACCTAAAAGTTAAAGAGATGGGTATGAAAAATCAAACAAATCAAGATCTGAGGAGTAATGCTGGGTTTCATGCTGGGATGGGACCACTCTCCTGGAAGGGATGCTAGATTGTGACTGTTTTCTGATTTAGCCAAAGATCAGTTATCTGTTTTGGAAAATGACCCAATGTCACATATGTATGTATGTGTAGTGCTAAATGTTTGTTAAAAGTATGAAATTGCTTAAATTAGGATCTCGGTATAAAATAGTTGTTGGTACTTTTAAAATGATAATGCAAGAGTTTTTGACTTACACAATCCCATGGTGATGAAGACTATGGTCAGTTAGTAGGCATTTGACACAAGTGCAACGATTGCCAGGAATGAATGACCAACAAAAACTGTTTAACAGCCTGTGTAATGTCTGTAATGTCCTTGATGCAGGTTTTCCTCTTCAAGAGGAACAATACTGCCCCATACATAATGGAAATCCACATCTTAATTACATGGAAATGTTGCCTGAACTGTATTTCACAGTACATGTGATGAAACCCACAAACGTTTCAGAATATTTACATACTAATAAGATTTAAAAAAACTTCTAAACTGATTTATGGGGTGTTACTCATGTGTTATGGGTTGTTTTTTTTTCTAAAAATGCACATCAGGTAAATAAAAAGTAAATTTCTCACATAGGGCCTACTTGTATTTACATCCTCAATAAACAAGCCTGTATAGCCACGTTTTTATAATTTACTCTTTATAAAATAGGGTGCTTAATAAGCTTTAAGACAACTTGAAGACGTTTAATGGTCGTAAGCAGATGTATGGAGAAACTGTAAAAAAAATATTAACCAGAAGAGTAAAGTAAAATGGAGATAGTGGGTCATGTGATTAGCTGACTGAGTCCTATTACAACAATAATAATGGTGATTCCTGCCTATTTCATTCATGTAGCATGACGGGGGGGAAAAACAACGACTGATTTGTATGTACTTATGAACTCAAATTTACCGTGGAGTTACGAGTCGGAGTCTAGGAAGAGTTTTCACCACCTGGCGGGCTCTAGTGAGAGATCTCCGCCCCAGTCGTACTGGGCGACAGCTCGAAGCCCGGATGCGCCGCCATGCCGACTCTATCAGCGAATGGAATAATTTATTCACCAACCTGGCAGACACTAATCGACTAGAGTTGACTTAAGAAGTCGACTAGGCGGTCTGGGGGCCATAGAAGCCTTTATAGCGTGCAGACCTGCACGGAATAACCGCGCCGTGCGCGTCCGTGCTCCTTACCAGGGTTGTGTTGATGTGTAAAGACACTTGTGTGCTAGCTACGCTAACGTTAGCTCGAGCGGAGGGAGTGCGGGGTAGTGACAGTCCGGCCGGAGGCGGGGAGTACTCCACTGCGAGGTGAGACTGTTATTTTGATAGTGACTGCACTGTGTTGACTACACGCGGGGTAGGTGACCATCTGGGAGGTAGTATCACTTTCATAAACGCGACTGGCGGTTTTAGTTGGAGTCAGACGGCAGGATATCGCCACGGCTACTCGGCTGTTTGTCTACTATCGCTGTTTGGCCCGAGTGCAGCCGAACGTTGACTCGACGTTTCGGTGCTCTGGCCCGCGATGTGGAAGCTAGGTGCTAGCATGCTAACAAGATAACTGGCCAACACTGATTCCCAAACTTTTCCGGTCAGTAACCCGCGAGTGGACTGGCCTAAGGTGTAAGGCTACGAGTTTGACCGCGGTTTAGTCTTGCAGAATAGTTGCCTTTGAAAATAGTTCGTTCGCTTTAGATAAAATACTATTTTGGGAAAAGACAGTGGGAAGTAAGTGTTTGTTTTATGCACTCTCTGCAGCAAAGACAAAGTTTTTCACTGAGAAGAAAACTATCTTCTTTTCTTTTGCAAATGTCGGTAGAGTCCTGGGAGGTGAAGGTGTCTTGACGCAATCCTGGGCAACCCAGTCTTAATGTCGGTCAACTTTTGCAACTTATTGACTAAACGGACATTGGCGTGCATCGTTGCCGATATTGAATCAGATCGTGCTGAAATATAGCCTGTAACCGGGAACAGATAACACCATTGTTGCAGTCGGTATCTTTGTCACAAATATGTTTAATCGCCTTCAAAAACCAATATTCCAATTCTGCTTTTAATTAAACATTTTTACAAGCTTCTTTCACAAAAACTAAATAGTAATCCGATATTTTAGCTGCTACCTATCTTTGTTAATATTATTGCACTCCTAATTGAATGTATACTGATGACAAAAAAAGTATTTAGAATGACTGTGCACCATGTTCAAATGCTTCAGTAGAAGTCGTGTTGTGCTTTCTCACGTATCAACTGTATTCTTTTTGTTTCAGAACCATAAAAAAATCCATGTCTTTGTGAGCTCAGAAAACTAAAGAAGATGTCTGTTGATGAGGAAACTGCAAAAACTGGCTGCCTACAGCCCAGCTCGACATCACCCCTGCATCTCTCCGACTGTACCGGAGGTTACAGCGGTGTGTCTGTGATGATGGAGGGAGAGGCAGCCACCCCTGACTGTGCAGCGGCTTGTCCCGTCCTGGGCACCGCGGCCTCCCCAAAACACACCAGCACGGACAGTGCCGGACAGAGAGCCAGAGGGAACGACAACACCCTTAACCGAAAGAACAGCTTCCATCATTCCAAACCCCAACAGCAAACCAAAGTAACAAAGCGGCGCTACACAGCAAATTCGAGTTTCAAACATCCGACAGCTGGCAAGAGGAGACGAAGGGCCAACTCTGAGAGTGACTCCGTCCTGCCAACCAACTTCCTCTTGGGTGGCAATATTTTTGACCCTCTGAATCTTAACAGCCTGCTGGACGAGGAAGTCAACCGGGCGCTCAATGCAGAGACGCCCAAATCTTCCCCCCTGCCAGCGAAGAGTCGAGACCCTGTTGAGATTCTCATCCCCAGGGACATCACAGATCCACTGAACCTGAACAGCGGGATAGCAGACAGCAGCTTTTTGGTGTCTCCCTTCAAGAGTGGTGGAAGGAGAAGACACCGCAACAGACACCATGGAGGGGGGGGCACTGGAGGAGGAGGAGGTGGTGCTGGTGGTGGGAGCGGGGTTTCATCAACACAAACGAACATCTCAGAATCGGGTAAAAGCGAGGTTAAAAGTAGCAGCTCGGCACAGCTTCCAGGTATGCCAGGTTCCTGCTCTGCACTCGATTCTTCCAAAGAGTCCGACAGTTTTTCCAGCGTCCCAGGAGATTCGCATGAGCACACAGCTGAAAGCTCAGCCAGCTGTAAGGAGGAGATGACATCTGTATCCGTAGAGGATGCTGCTTCTCTCCTGTCAGGAGGACCACACCAGCACACAAGCAGACGCAAGCGAAGGCGAAACTCGGGCAGAATGGAAGCCCCTGTCATTCACTCTACTCCCATTAATAAATCAGCACCTGGAGACAAGAGCTGCGGTACAGGGGCCCCACGAAATTCCTTCCACACACCAAGAAGTGGTCCCAAAACGGGCCCTGGATTTCGCCAGCACCAGCACCCCCACCCCCAAAATCAGTCAAGAGAACACCAGAAGAAGTTCCAGTATGGCAACTACAACAAATATTACGGCTATCGTAACCCAGGCTGTAGTGAAGACCCTCGTATACGAGTGCTGCGCCAGGAGTGGTTTGAAGGGAAAGATGTACTGGACTTGGGCTGTAACTCAGGCCACCTAACACTCTATATTGCCAAAATGTTCAGACCCACACGCATATTGGGCCTTGATATAGACGGTGGTCTGATCCATGCAGCGCGTAAGAACATCAGGCATTATCTGTCTGAGCTGCAGACCCAAGAGGCCAGGCGAGCTGTTCAGGAGAAAAAGCCCCCGAAACAGGAGGGGAAGAGCGGAAATGAGAGTCACACAGGAACAGAAAAGAAGCACAATGAAGCCAAGAGCAGGGATGAAAACGGGAACGCATGGAAAGGACAAAGTGGCCCTGCGGAGGCTGTAAATGACGGCGACTCCAGTCACACAGACGGGATGGGCACCCAGGGGCAGAGCAGCAAAACAGAGGAAATGGAGCAAGAAGACTGTGACAGGCCCCCTGCCGATCCCACCGTTAGCAGCTGTTTTCCAGTCTCCCTGCGAATCTCCAGGGGGCCCATCGCTGCACCCCCACTTACAGAATCACCCAACGCTCCGCCAGGGGAGTTCCCTTCCAATGTGTCTTTCGTCAAGGTAAGAAGGCACTCAATGTTTTAGTACATAACAGGGTGTTTAGCATCACTCCAGTCTTGGATATCAAACAATATACTTAAATTGGGCCATGTCTATAACAGATCTCCATTTTAGACCTCAATACTTGGCAAATATTTTCAAGTTTTCTTTTATAAATGTTTTAATAATATGCTTCAGTGTCTTAAGATGCTTGGATCCTCTGTTGGATGTAATGATTGAAATATTTTTTTGCGTTTAAATTACGTAGAGCAGCGTCTCTCTCTCTTAAGCAACACACACACACACACACACACACACAGACACACAGTTCCTCCAATGCAAAACGAAGAGGAGCATAAACAAAAGCCCACAGTCTGACTTAAAAAGCATAATGTTCTCCATCTAAATCCCAGCATCTCTGTATTTTAGTATTTTCTGAGTCATTCAGTCAGACATTTTGACCAAGTCCTGTTAAAGTGTAGTGTAATGCAATGATTGGAATACTGTTCTTTCCACTTGGGATTGGACCCGACCATGGGCATGAGGGTCACTAAGGGGCCTCAGAATTAAAAGAACACCGGTCAGTGGATCAGATGTCAAATCAACACCTGAAGCCCCTTTTTGCCAAATAGTGCTTTCAGAATCTATGAATGAAAATAAAGTTAGAGCCCTCAAGCAGAGTTCCACAGACGTGTAGTCTCAGTGTTGGTGGTTGCCAACAAAAGCAGAACTTATGCTGTGATTTACAGGATTAGTCACCTCCTCACCATCTGTTTCTGGCACCAATCTTTAGGGCTCATTAGCTTACTGTGAATATTTATTTTGAATAATCCTCTAAAAACAACCTCTGTGCCTGGAACCATTTGCTTACTTCAACAAAATGACAACACATCTCTTATAACATGTGGATTATAAAGTGCTCTGTAATAAAAACATTCTGTCATAGTTCCAGTGTTATTAGATGGCAGTCATTGTGTAGCTGCTGCATCTGTTGTTGGATGCAGGCAGTGTGATGCTTCTGAATTAAATCAGTCGCTTCGTCCTCCGTTCGGCTATTAGAGATAATGGCTGCATAGCACAGACCTCTTTCTGTAAATCATCCCTCAGTCTGTACAATACAAGCAGAATCTGTGGGTAAAATTACTGAGTGTACGGATGTTACAGAAGCACCAGTCACTCACTTTGCCTTTTTGTCTACAGTTAAACACACAGTCTGCATCACACAACACAAAAACAACATCAGAAGATCTATGGACTTATGAGATTTTTGTCTGAGATAATTGATTTCAGAAGGATTTTTTTGGTGATGTACCAGGCACATTGTAAGAAAGAAAAACATCAAATTAACTGGACACTTAGGCTGTTCACCTCTGAAATCCCACCAGTTAATCTGAAGGCTGTTAGGCATTGCTTCATTTGAATATGGAGTGAGGAACTTAAATCAGAGGACAGGCCACATTTGGACGCATTACAAAGCGACTGATAGTTTCCATTTCTGATTATATGACATCATCATAAGTTTAAATGGCACTGCTAAGATTCTCAGACTCAAGGATATTTTATTTTACTTTTTTTTTTTTTTTTAATAACCTCATGCTCCATGTTTTAAATCAGCTAAGTTGAATATTTAATTAAATAAATTCTACTATTATGGGGAACTTTTATTAATTATATATTATTGATTTGGTATTCATATCTGAATTGAATGATTCAAATGTTCTTACAAAGTAGCAGTAAAAATATTAATGTATTTCAACTTTGTAACACCTGTTTTTAGGTTTGCTGTAAAGCTTTTATTTAGCTCAGATGTAACTTCTGGATCTATTCATGTAGTTTCTCAGTGTGGAGGAGTTATGATTATTTGTCTGTTCCCAAAAATTTGGTTTCTTGCTCTGACTAAGAGTGGTTAGTGATGTGAAATAATGAATGATCTATTTTTAGGTTTACATGAGCATCACACCTCTCTGCTTTGCAATAAACGCCTGGCAAAGTGTTGGATATTTTCATTAATACATGTTCATTTAGCTTTTTAATTTCCACTTTTTTGCCTGCAGCCCAGCTGTGCTAATATTGTTTTCTTTTGAAAGGCTTTGCTTATTACTTTTTCAGTGGCACTGAAGTTGTTTAACAAACGAGTGTGTATTATTTGCTTGTTTAACTCTCAAATTCTTTCCTTTAGGCCAATTATGTACTGGACAACGATCATCTTCTTCTCACTCAGAGGCAAGAGTATGACGTGATACTGTGCCTCAGCGTTACCAAATGGGTTCACCTGAACTGGGGAGACAGTGGTCTGAAGCGACTCTTCAAGAGGGTGTACAGACATCTTCGACCTGGGGGCATGTTCATCTTGGAGCCGCAGCCCTGGGAGTCCTATGTGCGGAGGAAGAAGCTCACTGTAAGAAGTCGAGATGACTGCACTGACAACGATTCTTGTTTGTTTGGCTGAAGGATAACAAATGTTTGGTCTTTCTCTCGTCCAACAGGATAACATTTACAGGAATTATCACAGCATCCGGCTCAAACCGGACCAGTTTTCGTCATATCTCACGAGTGAGCTGGGCTTCACCAGCTTTGAACACCTCGAGGCTCCCAAATGTTCAGTAAGAGGTAAATAACTTGCAGGATTTTTTTTTTCAAAGGTTTTACATATTTCACCAAAGACATTAACCATATTTTATCTCATCCCAGGTTTTCAGAGGCCAATTTACGTTTTTCACAAATGACCTGTCCGGCCTTGAGCACCGTTGAATGTGATTAGCCGGATCTACCATCACTCATTCGAACCGCCCAGCCGCTCTGGACTGCAGGACATCCTTCCTATCAGTTTTTTCAGATGGAAATCTACAGAAGAGGGAAAACATGGGACCAGAGGTGCAGCCACTGATGTAAAGCTGAGATTTAACAAATCCCCTGTGACTACAAACTCTTCAGAAAGTATGGTGTGAACTTAGAGAAGACTTCAGCGTGTAGCTGAAAACATGGAGACAAGCCAGGTTTGACCAGACGATGGAGGACGTGCAAATTTGATTATTTCCTTTCCTCTCCAAGTTTTAATGATGCTCCCGAACAATGCATGGCCACAACCTCTGTTTGAATATCTTTGGCCATTCTTCATTGCCTTCATAACATTGTTTTGTGCAACCACATAACCAGTCTTTACACATATTAGGCTTGTGCGAATGAGCAGATTAATTCAGTCACCATCACTGTTAACAAGCCAGAGTGGTTACACACATCAGGTCTGTGTTACGTCTCCAGAACAGCTGCATAATGCTTAATTACAGAGCCGTTCAACAGGTAGCATACTGAAATATCATTTGAAAAGCCACAATAAAGTACAGGTTAAAATGTTTTCATTCATTGTAAAAGGCTGCAAAGTTGTTTTCTAAGCGAGTTCTACGGGCAGCAAAGAAATCTCACATAATGGTTCAATTTTTGCACTGTGTTTTAAGCCTTAAAACTTTGTTGCAGGCAGCATAAAATGCACATAAGATGGCGATTTAATGATAAAAGGCAACTATCCTTAAGGTCTGTTTAAAAAAAACATCTCCCCTTTTCTGACCCTATTTAATGCTAAATATGGCCGAGATCCGAAATATCTTCAAGAGTGAGCCTTCTGCAAACTTTTGGACGTGTCAACTTTCCCCATCAACTATTTGGAAACAAGAAGTCACATGAAGGGTTTTAACTTTTGACATGTATGCTGCTTCTGGATGGTTGAGGGCATATTTAAAATGTAATGGCTCAGCTCAAGATAAGGCGGAGACCACAAGCTCCATAGTGAGAGCTACATCTGTAGCGTGCCGTTATCTGTCCCTCCAGTTAAGCCATAGTCGCAACCCGGCCTGCTGCCCGCTGTGTTTTGGGAGGTGCTGACAAAGGAAACGACCGAGCAGAAATTTTGGCGCCGCAGCATCTTCAGTGCCGTTTTACTCAGACACAAAATGTTGTTTTGTCACCACCGGATGGGGATGAATACAGACTGCTGCAGTGCCCTTCTAGTCAGACGTCACGTTTGCAAGGCTGAACGATGAAATTGCATTGAAAATTGTCTCAATTTAAAAAGAAAAACAAAAGACATCCATATGGTTTTCTTTTTAACCAGATTTAAATGCGTAGATGCTATTTGTACCGAGCACTGCCAAAATGTTTTATGGGTCTTCTCTTCAAGTTATGCCTACACTCTGTGGCTCTCCGAGGACAGGATGAGCACCTGGTTGCCAGGTTTTGTGATGACGTTGTCACTGATGTGCACTGAGCACCATTCATCTCCTGAGGTGAGTGAGACAGGACATGTTTCCCCTTTTTTTTGTGGCTGATGCGCGGCATTGGCCATACCCGGGTGGATGAGATGTTTCTATTTCGTTACGTGATCAATGTAAATAAGTTAGCAAATTTTATTTTGATATTGTTTTTGAGTTAACTGCTTTTGTAATTTTCATGTTTTTCTTGTTTTCTAATGTTTGCTGCCAATCATTCATTTTTTCTTTTTGTCTTTCTGGTAAAAACGGATTGATGATCCTGCTTTGTAACAAAGGAATGTGTACGTTGTTCTGCTGTTTCTGCTTTGTTCTCTCCTGGGAGACACATGGATTGTTAGATTAGTGCTTTCTTTTGTTTGAATGTTTTTTTTAAATATATATATATAAATCGTCGAATTGAGTGACGGTGTCTGTGCAATCTCATTTCCTTTTCATTTGAAACATTCAATTTCACTAAAATATTAAGGCTTAACTTTTTCCTCCATTACTTTTTATTTTAGCTGAGCCGAAACTGCGTTTTGGCCCATCAGACATGCCATTTTCTGCTAAGCTAAGACAATCGGACTCTCAGGCTTAGATCAACCCACTGCTGTGGCTCAAAGGCATTTTCATTTCTGCTTCTGTCTTGCGTTACATGATCTCAAGCTGTCATTTCAGAGAGCCTGTTTGAAGTTAGCTTGTGCTTTTCCACTGATGTGAGCGATGGCACCTTAGTGACTCAGCTTCAGGTGTTCAGGTAAAAACGGAGGAGAGGTCACTTGCTGTCATTGACAGTGCGCTGTAAACTATTTTTACTCCCCGGGAAGTTTTACACAGGTGCTACGGTGGTGTAATTTGCATTAAACTGAGTTATGCGCAATGGTTTAAGGGCAAGGTGGATGATGGTCCTCATTGTGACTTTTTTATTGCCAGTGACAGGTATCACTATTTTAAAAACGATAACAGTTCCACGCACGTTTAGGTTGTAGTCATGCAAAGCATAATTCTATGCACTATTGGCTTTATACTGCTCTATTAGCTGGATTCCGATTAAAGATAAGACTTGTTTTTATGATCTGTGGAAGCTCCAGGAGTCACCATCTTTTTTTCCCGTTACTCTTTTTATTTGCACTCACAGGAATAAAAGGAAATAGTTAATAGGTTATAACAATTCCATTTAGTTTTTCTGGCCTATTGCTGAGATACACGGGTGAGATTTGATCCATTAGTCCTGCTTTATGCACCCAATAAACGTTGACGCTGTGCTAAAATTTCCAGAGAGTTGACATATTCTTGGTTGATTTATGTCTGAATGTCAGAGCTACAACCTGATGATGGATTTTTAACTGCATTACCATTGAAGAAATAGTTTGTTACGAATGCCAAAAAGAACTCTTGAGACTGCACCTTACCAACTAATCTAAACTCCAGAAAGATACTGATTCTCTTAGGTACAACAAGGACAGTAACTCGGGGGGAGTACGGTTTTAGAAGGCAATGAAAACCTCTGTTTTATTTTGAACTTGCACTGATACAAACATGGTAAACTTTTTTTGCGTTCTTTTTTATTTAGATGTCCCTTAAATGTCCTGAAATGGGTTTTCTTTATTAAGGATTTTTCATACGTTTCCCCCTATCAGGGAAAATGAAAATTTACATGCCTCTGAACAACAAAATATATCTGAATGTTTCTCTGTGTTTGCCATTTTAATTGATTAAAACTGATTCTGGCTTTGGTGGCTTGGTATTTGCTCTCGCAGCACCTTTGAAGGGTAATCTATTTCACTTGGTATGTTGGAAGCCTGGTTGTGGCTTCTGCTCTTAAAGGAAAAGAGATAAACAGTGTAGTTTTTGTCTCCTTTATTGGTCAACATGATTGTAAAAGGTAGACCTGCCGTCCAAAGATTGCATCCTGTCATAACCTTTATTGCAGGACTATTTGCCAGAGGGCAGATTTTACAAGCTTAACAACACCTTTGAATCAGAAAAAGATGGTAGCATATGGTGGATAAAACCATTAACATTTTTGGAAACCTGAACTTTAGAAATCAACGAGTGTTCTTCTCTATTAAGGTCTGCTGGTGTGGGCAAAGCAGGAATCACATCTCTGAGGAAGAATTCCAAAACGAGCTGCTCCAGTCGTGTTATCATCAGTCCACAAACAGTCGATCTTGTTTCCAGAGTTCAGAGGAGAGTGGAGACAGGAAGCTGATGCATAAAGTGCTAATATAAACTTTGTCTTGAGAACTCGCAAGGAACCCGAGTGAACCATTTTGCCCTTTTTTGTCTTAAAAAAAGAAAAAAAAATTGTTGGTTCAGTCAGAAGTCTGGAGTTGTGACTTCAATGAAAATTAGACTGTATCAAATCTGTTTTCTTGCGATTCTGTTTTCATTCCAGCAGAATAATCTTAAAACCAACTGCATATAATTGCATTGAAATGGATCTGATTGAACAAAAACGCACACAGCCATGCAGCTGAGAAGTAAAGCATGTCCATCTAGCAAAAAAACTTTCGGTTTTAAGCCGTTGCTGTCAGCTTTGTGACGACAGGCGGGTAAACAGGTTTCGGGGGGTGTAGCTCTTTGTAGTTTAGTCACGCCGCACGGCCCGACTAGTACAAAGATTTGACCCTGAGGACAATGCAGAGCACAATGCATCAGCCCTTGTTTACAAATAGCAACCATGCCTGTAATGCCTGTAGCTGATTGAGGGGTCAGATCCCTGCTCAGTCATACCCAGTTGAATAATTAGATAAATTGTTTGTTGTTCAGACAGATATCGTTTAAGAGGACCCACCTTTTCCTGCCCTCTCATGGTGTTGAATCACAGTGGCTGTTTACGGCTGACGATTAATGTGCTGCCCGAATAAAAATAATCATGATAATGAAAAAAAAAGATGAAAATCCATCGGGAAACACGTTTCACTTTACAGTCAGATGCTCGCAGGGAACGTGACAATACATTTGCTTTGCAGTGGTGACTGGTGTATTGTGACGTTGTCTGTCTGTTCCAGACAGTGTTGTCCTGACAGACAAATGGTGAGATGACATAAACCCAGACAAGGGACATAACACTTCATTCACAAAAGCTCAGCTCCATCACAGCTATTTGGGTCAGTCACTTGACCATTATTGTCTCTCTTCTGTACAGCACTCAGCAAACGCATGCCAAACCCAACTCAGACTGCTTTTGATGCTGTAGAAGTCAAGCCAAGTTGGGCAGTAAATGCTCTTTATAGAGGCTTACGTGTTTGTTTTTTAAT
Source organism: Menidia menidia (assembly GCA_907169785.1). Classification (NCBI taxonomy): domain Eukaryota; kingdom Metazoa; phylum Chordata; class Actinopteri; order Atheriniformes; family Atherinopsidae; genus Menidia; species Menidia menidia. The sequence goes on along the minus strand of CAJRST010004446.1, from coordinate 11,236,273 downwards.
TGAAGCTTAATTTGGATTATGTTTGATATGATTAAAGCTGAGGAGGACTACCCACACCAACTAAAAACAACAAACCCAACATCAGTAAGTCTTTTTTATTGCCACTTTATTTAACTTAATTTCAGATTCACACCAGTAAGTTTAAATGTGAGGTCCAGGACTGGAAATGTGTGGTAAAACAGGAGCAGATGACCACTTCAGAAACGCTTATTATCAGATCAAACAAACTCAGAGAGCCAGAGGAAAGGGTTGGGCTGTGGTCAGATCATCCACTGGGATCCCAGGGCCCCAGCATCCAGTACTGAAAGCTCCCACCTTATGTTTGAGATGAGGCAGGCATCATTTGATGACCGAGAAGGTGCTAAGATCGCATAGCACAGCACCTGAAAAGAAGCACAGACCAACCCAGGTTCATCATAAAAACAATTACAGGTAGCTTCTTTAGAGTGTGTTTAGTTTATTTCCTGAGTCATCTATGAAAGTGCAAATGAACAAAGTTTTGAACAATCCTACAAAGCGATCTTGAAAGGTCTACCTGTATCTCCGAGGGCAACCATGATGGCCAATGGTATATTCCTGAGCATAGCAGAACCGTCTGCAGAGTCCTCTATACCCACAGGTCCAGTACTGCATCTCTGGATCCTTTTCTATGGAAAAATTAACAAAAATATATATTTTTAAACTTCAGCTGTGCGACGTCTGATGGCAAATGAGTTAACACAGATCAAATAAAACTGAAACTAGGTGTATATGTCATTCATCTGCTCCTCAGAGCCAGACAGAGTAGTCTGCTGCAATTGTTTTGTTTTTTTGTGAGGTGAAATGTTTTGATCCATAGCTTACCCTGCCCAGCTGCGAACATCAGGAGAAGCACAAGGAGAACCAAGCTCAGACCCTTCATGTTTGAGGACCAATAAGCTTTCAGAGAGTGCTGCTGACAGGCTGATGCTGCATTTATACAGTATTTCAAGCACGGGGGAGGAGTCCGTCGTGCTCTGCCCAAATCACAATAACAGAGTATCGCTGAACCATGGGAGTCTAAGGGCTCGAGGTCAGATCAGGACTAGCAGCTTACTTAACATAGTCAACACCTGCAATCTCTTGAGAATTGGAAATATTTATTTGGGACAATTTACAGTGGAAGTGTTCTGTCATCTGCACTCAGTTGAACTAATTTAACTAAAACACCAACACCATGAAAAAAAAAGGGACTGTACTATTGTACCGTACTTACATACACCCTTAAGACTGGACAGGTGAACACTGACCATAAAGGACACGTAATACACCCAGGAAGTAAAATAAAAAATAAGCCCAGCAAAAGTTAAAATGACTGTTGAAGCTCTGTTTGTTTAGACACAATAAGCAGCAAAATTCCACCTTTTCTACTGTGTTTTCAGCCCAGCCCTCTGTTCATCCAATCCTCTCCCCTAACCTGTATATGGCAGTAGTTCATGTGTTATTGCTGATGCTGTGAAACTACAATCACATCGCACAAAACACACAAACCCCGTGACGCAGGGAAGGATTGTTAACGAAACAATAAAAAGGCATGAACACATAGAGATGTTCTGGTTCAGCTTGCCCCCTAGCGCTTACCTAAAAATGTTTGTGTAACTCGGTATTTTTTCCCCACAGGCCCGTATATTATCTTAACTTCATGAGCCTGTCAGTCTTTTTCTGTCTTTGTTCTGACACCCTCAAACAAAAAAGGGCTCGTGTGTCCCACAGACATGCTACAAGTAATAAAAACAACAATGTAGAAGTCATAGTTTAAAGGTTTAGGAAGAAAAGTCTATGAAGATTTTAAGTGGTAATCTTGCTTTACTTTTTTCCCTCCTACAAAATAATAAATCATCAAAACATAGCAATCTTAACAATGTCTACTTTTAAAATGTCTGAAAACTGTACTCCACTGATTACTTACGTTGATTTAATATAGAATAACTGGATATTAGACAATGTTTCTACAATTATTTCCACAAATGTGTAATTTGTACTTTTGATTCCCACTACTCTAAGAGTAACCGTGCTCCGTCTTCATGCAGGGACTGCAGTGGCAATACCACTTTCTTAGACACGGTGGCGGTAAAGATTTCAAAACTACTTTTTCACCACAGCGAAGAAAACTTGGATATCATACGCATGCGTAGACAGCACCAGCTGCAAACAGCAACAATAGTCTGGAAGGTCTGCGCTATTATTCCAAGATGGCGGACCTCTTAGGCTCAATTTTAAACTCGATGGAAAAGCCTCCCACAGTCGGCGACCAAGAAAGCCGACGAAAGGCACGAGGTACCCAACAGATGGTTTAGCTAAAACATCAGATTATGTTTAAATACGGCTGTTACAATGAACGTTGTTCATGATTTCGATGAAGGTATAGTTGTAAAGGACAGGCGTCGGATCATTTCTAGTGCTGCCATTGGCCAGTGTAACTGTCAATCAAGGTCTGTTGGGTCCGAGTTTGGGATCGCCTGCTTAAAACACGCGGCTTCGCTTGTCTGGGGCCAGTTGCGGACGTGAGTCTGGGCAACAGGCAGTTTGCTGCAACACAACCCTTTAAACAGCCCTCAGTAAACATCCTGCACAGTTTTATTTGCTGCCTTTCTCGTGTGTTAACAGTAAAATTGTCTCCTCTCAGCACCGAAATCGCAACTATCATGCTGTAATTTCTCATTACTTCCTGTTGTTTTAAATTCTGGACATATAACTCACCGCCAATATAACTCACCGCCAATAAATGACTAGTTTTTGAGTTGCAGTAGATGCAATGGACTTTCAATAAATTGAAAACCCTTTATTTGACTTGTACTCACCTTTCTAAAATACATTCAAAACTACAAGCAGCTGTTTCCATTAGACTTCATTATTACTCTATAAAATCCTGTAAACCAAAGCAGGCATGTGGCTCCAGTAAAACACTGGATACCTGGAGCACTTTGTATGTTGTAATCGTAGCTGTAATCCTAAAAATACGTTTATGATTTCAAATGAAAATGATTAATTCCTACTTAAATGTAAAAGGTACACACAACAATAAAGTATTGTCCTGCCTGAAACAGATGATGGCATGTGATGTGAGTCACTATATTTGAGTTTTGTTCCCTGAATGATCTCGAAAGGTGTTTTTTCAGACTATGGGAAATCTGTCTTTATGGCTTCTATGTGGCTCCAATTATTAAAAACGAGTAGGCCTGCAAAAGCCGTAATTCTTAGTGACTGACTACAAAGAAACGTTTGAGTGCTATCAGAAATAAACCCTCTCAAAGAAAACATTTCTCTTCCATGAAGAGCAAGCCGCAAAGCTGAAGAAGATGGAGGAGGACGATAAACGAAAGAAAGCAGAGTTCAGGAAAAAGGTGAGACCAAGGATGACATTCATTTAAATGTAGTGCCAAGCTCCTGTGGCTGTGCTTTAACTCTGTGTATTTATCACTTTTACACTCAGATGGAGAAAGAGGTTTCAGACTTCATCCAAGACAGTTCCCAAAAGAAAAGAAAATACAATCCTATGGGGAAGATTGAAAGGAGCATTTTGTAAGTGGTCATTAGATGAATGAGTTAGACATCTTCCTGGTATAATTGTGAATCGTTTTAATTGTGACTTTCCTCTCTCAAAGGCACGATGTTGCAGAAGTGGCCGGTCTGACCTCTTTCTCTTTTGGTGAAGACGAGGACAGCCGCTACGTTATGCTTTTCAAAAAGGTCTGAACACTTTTAACGAAACGTTAGGGGTCAAAACAAAGCTTTATATTTAGAGTTATCTAATAAATTCCTACTATTAACCGCCTTGTCCTGCGACAGGAGTTTGCTCCGTCAGATGAAGAGCTCGAGGCCTATCGCAAAGGAGAGGAGTGGGATCCCCAGCTGGCAGAACAACGGCGCCGACTAAAAGTAGGACGAGATGCTTGCTCTGGTTTCAGAAAAGGCATATGTACCTAATTCCTGTTTTTGCCGAGACCTGGATGACATCTTTGTTTTAATCACCTGAAACAAAGTGCAAATGGTTGTGAAACTGCGGGGTTCTTGATATTTCAAGATGAGAAACACATTTCACAACTATGCTGCAGGATAGGTGTGATTGAAGAGAAACCCTCAATTTCTTTTTTTTAAATTCGGGCTCACAATTTACCACTTTCCCTCACTGCGGAAGCTCCTCCAGCTCTGCGGAGCTATGCTTCAAATGCTGTGTGCCAACACGAGGGGACACAGCAGGGGCCTGTCGCTGCCTCTTGCTCTCGATGTGATCTGGATAGATCAGCGATATGTGAGGCCTCCTCCTCTTCCTGAAATGAAACCTCATTAAGATCAAGAATTAGTCCGGTTGGTTGTTTTTGAACATTGACCAGGATGACTGAGAATCTACACACACTCGGGAAGGATTGTGTGATCATCCTCCACCCTCCTCTTAAAGGACATGCAGGTCTTTTTCAGTCATGTCCAGCTTACTGTCGCTCCAGGCAGCTGACTCAGCCTGACAGGCTGTTTCTGTTTGGTAACGCTGCCAGAGGATGGCTTGTTTCAGTCACATTTAGAGATCAGTGGACTGCAGCTTGTGACTTCACAGCAGGTTCTCGCCTGTACCGGATCCACACCTTTTACCTTTCTAATTGGTGAACAGCTGCTTTCTTCCTGGCTGGATGTGATTTACACTGAAATGTAACGTGAACCAGCAGTTTGAGTCCTATTTTTCTTTATTTTTTAGATAACTTCTGTTTCTTACGGCAAATACATCAAGAAAAGATTACTTTTGTTCAAAGCCGTAAATATTTTCACAAAGCTCTTAAAATATCAAGTTTACGTGTGGGGTCGGCACCATGTGACCCCTGGCAAATCAGGTTTTCCTCATCTTTAGAATTGACTTGAGGTCGGGGTAATTTCCTAGACGGTCCCTCACTCTCTGGCTGGTCACTGCAGGAACAGGCCGCTCTGGAAGAAGCAGCTTCCACTCAGACAGAGAAGACGCAAGCCTGTCCCAACTCCAACTACAGAGACAAGTACAGCCACCTGATCGGCACGTCGGCTGCTAAGGACGCGGCGCACACCCTGGAGGCCAACAGCGCGTACGGCTGCGGTGAGTGGACCAGCTCTGGGGCGCACGGCCTCAGCTCCACGTGACCGTGTCATGAATGAAAACGCTAACTTTCTCCCCCCACAGTGCCCGTGGCCAACAAAAGGGACACTCGCTCCATAGAGCAAGCCATGAACGAAATCAGAGCGAAGAAACGGCAGAAGCGCGAGGACGACACGGGGGCACGCACCAGCAGCAGCTCCTGAGCCCCCACCGGCTCTCTGCCGTTGTGTGTGTGTGTGTGTGTGTGTGAGCACACCCATCCTATGATGCAATACCCTCTACTTCAAATATTTAAAAGTGTAACTTATAAGGCAGGTCTCAAATCTTGTACATGTGGACAAGACTGTGATTATTACTCCTGTTCAGCATGCCTGGTGCAGGAGCGGGCGTCTGATTGGTGTTCCATTAGCCTGGGACCGTCTGTTCATTCGTAGGAACACACACAGAATTGGACCATTGCAATATGACAAACCTGTTTTTAGATTTCTTTTTTTTTTTAAAGGAGTTTAACTACATAAAGCAACCGGAAACCACTAGACATCATTTTGAATAAGAAAACATTGCCAGTTCGTTACTGTTTTAATTCAGATGTGCATTTTAAGCATGTGTGTTTTATTAATAAAATCTTGATCCTTTGGCTATGCAGGAGAACGTTTTTAAGACCTGATTTAAAGATGCCGTTGCTAAAAAGGGCCCACTGACAGTGTTACAGATATTTTTACATGTTTGTGAGTACAGACGCTTGACCTTTTGTGTATCCTCAGAGAGACCCCATGTTAGAAAACAAATGTCCAATTTGAGTTCCTTTTTGAAACTATGTCATTAAGTCTGTGATTTTTATGTTTACTCTACATCTGCATTGACTTAATTTCGTTTCACTGGCTGTTTTTCTTTTTTGTGCTCAAGGCCACAGAGTGGCTTATAAAGAGAATCATGCTTTTAATATGGGGGCATGATTTCCAGACTCCACGTTCTTCCTTTGTCATTGTCAAGCATTCAGCTGAGCGAGGAGCTCCTCGGCATCTCGATGTGAGTTTTAATATGGCTGCACTGTTTTATCCCTGCCCTGTGGTAATAAACGTTAGTATTAGGCCTCTGTCTGCATGCGTCCCCTCATTTCTGCAGACTGCGAGCAGAGTTGTTAGGCTCTCCTTAGTTTATTCTGTTTAAAGGTACATTGCTATAGACGTGAGACATAAGATTGAGTTATTCTATATCTCAGTTTGAGCAAAACCAATAAAAAAATGTAGCTTGAGCTCCAGCGCAATCAGTTTTCGGCGCGTACAGTTCTGTGTGTTAGTCATACCCAATTGACGATATACCTGTCTGACAGCCAGTTGTTTATAATGAGGATAACTGGGAATAAAATTTCATATGGTTCAATATCACCAAGTTTAACTTTCTTTTGTTGTGTCCAATCACAATGAATTTGTGTTTCCAAGCAGTGCAAAAGAATGTGCCACTCACACTAATCATTTTTCACTACTTGAGTAGTTCTGGGATCTACTAGATTGGATGCTGTTTATTTACTGTTTCAAGGCATTAAAGTCCGATCGCTTCATACTAATAATGAATATTTTACGAATGATTTTACAAACTTTTAAGCACCACTGAAATGAGGCATTCTCATAATGATTGCTTGGTCTTAGTCTATACTTTTTCTGTCTTGGAAAGTTTTTTTTTTTAAACTAAAAACAACTACTAAAGAACTTTAACGGGTGATTATAGTCTCCTCCTGTTGGAGTCATATCTTGATAGTGGACATAAGTCTGGTCACTGTCTGATGAGGCTGATGTGCTCTATCCTCTGCGTCCTGAAGAAGGCGCCACAGATTAACCAACACAAATATTAGATTTTTTTTTTTTTAATTGTCCTTGTTTCACACTGTCCTGTAGTTTCGGTCCCGTTGAACCGCATATTTATTGCGGGTTGAAGAATCAGTCACGCACGCGTGAGAAAATGAAGTCCCTGCTGCTGCTGCTGTTGTGCGTCTTTTGGCCTGCGGCTGCGGAGCTAAAACCCCGGAAAGGTAAGAGCAGACAGTTGGTTGCTGATGCTTATTCTGTCCTGACCAAACGTGTGGAGCTTAAAAGGAGGAAAAGAGTGGAAGTGTGGCTCAACTTCGACTCCGCCACAACTTTGACGCACGTCTCGGGCTCAGATCCGCAGGCGCTCCCAAACAAAAGTGCGGCGTTTTCTTCCCAAGTCTGATCAGTCCCATGCTGTCACAGAAGTATTCTACAGTTTGATCATATTTGCTGGTGTCAGTTTTTTTTAAATGTATTTTTATTTATTCATATATTTAGAATTTTTAAGCGTTTCACTCAACGTTTCTTTACTCTGAGGGATTTTGGCGTGAGGAGATGTGTTGGTGCCCAATTAAACGACTTTATGTTTTTTTTTGTTTTGTTTTTTATCACCCAGGCTCCGGGGTGTTTTGTACGTTCAAAGACAGGACCTACAGCCCAGGGGACAGCTGGCATCCCTATCTGGAGCCTTTTGGATTCATGTTCTGCATGCGTTGTGTCTGCACAGAGGTACATTTTAATGTGAACAAACTAAAGAAAAAATGACACCAGAATTTTGTAGCTGTCTCTGAAATTCTTGAGTTGCTGAGTGCTTGTAAAGTTTGACATTGCTCCCTCTTAGACAGGCCATGTGAAATGTAACACGATCAAGTGTCCGGCCCTGTCCTGTGAAAACCCCGTAGCTGAACCTCAGAGGTGTTGTCCAAGATGCACAGGTAGGCCGCCTGTGTTTGGCCACCAGTGTTTGACCGCCTGTGTCTGGCCGCCTGTGTTTGACCGCCTGTGTTTGGCCGCCTGTGTTTGGCCACATAATCGGCTGTCAGCTCACAGCCTCCTCTGCTCTTTAATTTGATCTCCTCAGATGAGCCCCGGGTCCCCGCAGGACTGAGAGCTTCTGTCAAATCCTGTAGGCATAACGGGACTATTTATCAGCCCGGGGAGACCTTCACTAAGCACGACCTCTTCCCGTCCAGGCTCAGCAACCAGTGTGTGATGTGCACATGCTCTGTAAGTTATATCCAGCTCACTGCTTCTGTCTTTTATTTTGTTTCTATAGAACAATGTTCTTGTTATTAATCTGCAAAGAAATAAGGGAGAAGTTACTACTGGCTTTATGCTCAGTTGGAATACAAAGATTTGGAATCCTTCAGACTCTTGTCAGGGGAGCTGTGAAGTATTTATGAATTCCTTACGGTGTGTCTTCCTCTGGGAATTTTTATTTTCCACTGAAACATAAGTCTACTTTACTAGATCAGCACGAAAGCACGGAAGGAAATCAATGAAAAGTGTTTAATCCCCAAATGTCCCAACTGTCTCCATAACAGTGAGGAAATGCATGGATGATCCTTATATTTGGTTAGCTTTGTTTACGATGCTGGATCTTCAGCATTACGACCACATCGGGGCCATTTGTTCAGTATGCTGCAGCTCTGCTCAGGTGTCTAAAGCTAGAATTGTGAGATATAGCTGTGAGAAAATTAGTTTCTTGGGGTTGTGCACATCTGTGCTTGTTATGGCGCTAAAGGGGAAGTGCTTTGATCAAATTCATTTGGTTTTTAAGAGGGTAGCAAACATCTCCTCTTTGTTCTTTTGTTGGCTGAGCTTGGTTGCGAGCAAAGTATGAAAAAGCAGAGCTGAAGCCAACACTGAACTCAATAATTGGACTTTACAAGGCCTCCTGATGTGAAAAGTTAACAAATCTACAAGGAGACCGTACATGCCAATAAACTTGGGTTCATGTGCTCAGATCCTGGTTTACTGTGAAAATCACACGGAATACGGAATAGATCTTTCTGTCAACACCTATTTGGGGTTTATTTCCACAGAATGGAAACATCTTTTGTGCTCTGAAAACATGCCAGCCCATCACCTGCTCCTCACCAGTTTCAGTTCCAGATACCTGCTGTTTGGTGTGTAAAGGTAGTAAAACTCCAGTTGGAGAAAAGGACTTTTTTCTGTTTCCAAACACGAATGCTGCTCGTAAAGAATGATACTTTTTTTACGGATTTACAAAATGGGATAGTTATTGCATGAATGCAAAAGATTATTAAAATGACAAGATTAGTGATTATTTCACTGAACTTTATTCAACTTTAATGGACTAAATTGGATCAAATAGGACAAACCATCACAATCTGAATGATAAGTAGAGGATAAGATGCCACGTCCTGCCGCCTTCACATTTGGCTTCCTTTTTTGTTTTTTTTTGTAGATCTTGGCACCAGTGGCTCCTCATCAAACGAGGATGGAAACCAGCAACTGAACAGAGGAGTTGTAGGTTTTTTTCTGATGTTTCAAGTGTGCTTGGTACTTTGCTTTGTGAATGTTTCCCATATTTAAAAATACATTTTAGTGCAGTGCAGGATTGGTTAGTGGGGTTAGTATTTTATCTGCTAACCTAAAGGCAGGATTTGGTTTCAGATGTTACAGGTACATTTTACCTACAACATTGGGATTGTTACAATGGTTTCAACTTGTAAGTGGGGATCTGTAGATTTCTCTGCATAACAACAGCTCTCGGTTGCTGTGTTGTTCTATTTTGGGCTGTTGGAAAATCTGAGATGTCTGCAGTGTTTCAGATGTGCGCTGCCAGCACATAAACTTTTTGATTTAGGGCACGGTTTTGAGCCTAGCCGAGCTATCAGTCAAGGAACTGCGAGTAAAGCCAATACGTGAATATCTGAAGGCTAACTGTTTTTTGTCATATCTGTGTGGACCAGAGGCATTCAGTGGACCGGTGTTCTACAGAGCAGGGCAGGGAGCGCTCTGACCGGGCCTCTCCGTCCAGGTTTAAGGCTTCACCCAGGAGCTTGAGTTTCAGCAAACTTAACCTTAAAGGAGGTTCAGAGACCACTGTGAAGATTTTGTTGCAGAGGAAACACCAGAGAGGTGAGATGTTGTCTAGACACAAAGACCATTTGGAGCTATTTGATTTCCTCATAAATTTCCAATTCTTTCAGTTTGTCACCCAAATGTACTTTCTTTTTCTTTTCTTTTTCTTTTCTAGTCTGTTTATACAATGGTAAGACATACTCTCACGGAGACGTGTGGCATCCAGTTTTGGGGAAGGTCCTGGAATGCATCCTGTGCACTTGCACCGATGGCCTTCAAGACTGCAAACGCATCACATGCCCCAGCCAGTACCCATGCCAACATCCTATAAAGTCAGCAGGAAAGTGCTGCAAGAGCTGTCCAGGTTTTTGAAACATTTCTGTACCTGCTTAGACGTGACACCGATTCACTGTCTAACGTTGTACACTAAACTTCTCTCTCTGTGTCTTTGTCTTCAGAGAGTAAAGCTGAAAGCAACCAGACCCAGTGCTATATTGGGTATAAAAACAACCTCATGGTGTATAAAGTGGACTCATCCTTGACAGTTGATTCACCAAACACAGTTAGGATCATTGCTGTTGAAAGACAAAGTACTTCTGAGATTGAAGTGCAAGTATGGAACACCATTGAAGGTACAGTGAAAAAAAAAAAAAAAAGTTTTGAAGAAAATGCTTGTTCACTTTCTGACTGACAATTAGACCAGAAGAGAGCTAAGAATTACCCACATTTGCTGGGAGGTCTTCAGAAATCGTAGAGACAAAAGAACAGCTGTCCAACAAGGGGAACCACTATTTACGAAATGTGTTGATTTTAGACAAACGCACAGTACTGTTAGTAACATTTTGGATTCTCACCTGAGTTCTTTGTTCGCACAGGTGCTTTACAAATAATGGAGATTGGCGACATTCAAAGAAAAGACATTATGGATCATCCAGAAAACTACACACTGCTTACAACGCTTGATGAAGGTTCGTTCTTGATTTGCTCTTTAAACTTGTTTCATGATGCAATTCTAAAGAGACGTGACAAATGACTGGTTCATTAATAATGTCAGGCCCCAGCATGCTACAGTATAAAGGAAGTGTTTTGTGGATTACCTTTTTTAAGCTTTAAATGCAATATTTAACTCTGGACAAGCTGCTGTCAGAAGTAACTGAAAGGAAGGTAATAGAAGAGTGCATTCCTATGTAGATGGAAATGGAAAATTGCAGCCTGAAGAACACAGTGTTCATCTGCTTTATTCTTTTCTGTAAGCATACAAGCAGAAAAAAAACACTTGTGGTGATTTAGTCTCCTGTCTGTATGTAGATTAGGGAGGAATTGTCATGAGACTGATTTCCTCTGTGTTTTGATGTAAGATCCTTTATTGATGTAAGTTCATTTTTCAGGGATGTGGAAAAGATTTAAGGAGGAAGGAGGAAATCTAAGCAAAGCTGCACAGGCCACAATCTGTGAAGAAGGCATTCGGGAAATAGTGACGTTCCTAAATCCCAAGCACACCGAGGACATGTGCGCGCCCTAATCGCCATTCCCAAAATCAGTGTTCCCAACGAGAATGTGGCTAGCATATGTAATCGGTTGATACTTTTTGCACTTGGATTTTATTCATGCAAGGGTAAGCTCTCCTTCACAATGATTGTTCTTATTGGTTGCTTTTGTACATCATTGTCCTTCATGTTTTAATCCGCACATCATTTTATTTGTAAGTGATTAGGCTACAAAACCCAGGGCACAGTGACATGGTTTGTTGTTAACTGTACTTATTTAATTTGATTTGTTATTAGATTTGATCAATTAATGTTTGAGCTCGAAGTGAAGATGAGAAGTCACATGAGTTTGTTTGAGCAATGGAGACTGTGGACCGTTATATTGTCATGGTCATGTGTTTATTCAGCGAGAAACATCATTGCAGGATCTTTTTTTCCCTCAATCTCTTTTTATAACTATAAGAGAGAGGTACGGATTTGTGAATATGAAGGGAAAGAGCCAGATTTAGTAAAGAATGTAAAAGTTTTTTTTTTTTTTTTAAAAGGATTATTTCTCAACATACTTATTGTAAATAGGAGCTGCGGTTTTGCCACCTTATTTAAAATGTATATGTTATTTTGAAATTTCAGTGTACATAAATGTGACTGATTTTTTTCTCTCATGAAGACGCCAGTGGGAGTAAATACACAGCGGTTTGGAGCTGTGTAGTCTCTCTGTGTCTCTCTTTATGATTTGAATCCTAGACATGCTGTTGCTATTTTTTTTTTAGCAGCTGCAATATTTTGTGTATTTTTCATAGCCCGACATTTTACAGCTATGCATAACTTTAGTGATTGTATTTACAGTGGACGAAGTAGATCTGGCTGAGTGCATCGTGTATTTCTGCTCTCAGCCATGAAAAAACTATAAAGTGCTCCCTGGTGTTTTACACCATTAAAACACTATTTTCTGATTTGTTTTTGGCTGTTACTTGCATGTTTAAGATCAGGCACTGTAGCAAATACACAGGGAATGCGTTCTTTAGAGAAGACATGCCTTTGCACTCAAAGCTGTTCTCAAGAAAGATTTGCTGATTCATCAGTGGTCTGCATGTTGGCTACAGCAGAGCGCTCCTGACACCGGCATGGCCTCAAGGCTTCCATTAAATAAAGCTCTGGAAGTCTGGATAAACTGAGTTCCCACTGCAGATGAAATGTTATTGAAGGCGTGGAGATCAAATGCAGAATTTGTGGAAAACCCTTATCACACTCAAAATTCACAAGGGCCATGAACCAGCATTTTCATGTTCCTTGTAACGATAATTTTTGCATCAAAAGAGCCCAAACGTGATCGTCCTGCTCCACCTCACTGCCTTAAATTCAGTCTCTGTAGCTTTAAGATGAAGTTTTTTAGGAAGAAAGCGAGACGAATTGAGTTGAGACTAAAAAATCTCTCAATATGAAACCATCTGTTATTATAATAATACACTGGATAGATTTATCATTTATATCTAATTATTTTTCAGTGGAAAATCTATGCTGCAAATTCTTCTAATACCTACATGTCATTAATGTTTTACTGAACTACTGTGACCGTGTATATCACAGAAACAGCATTTACCCCATTTGTACTGAACTTCAATGTTTCTTTGAGCTGGTTGGTTTTACATATTATGGTCAATTCTTATTCACCTCTATCCCAGAGGCAGCTTTAAAACACATTGAAAAAGAATGAATGAAAACATTGCTGTAACTTTATGCTTTGAGATGTGGTGGGGATTCCAAAACTGTTCATATTATCATAAGGCGAAGCCGTCTATATCAATGGAATATTGAATAAGAATAACATGTTTGATAGTTGCATCAGTATCACATCAAAATAAATGCAAACTCTCGGACAGCAGGACGATGGATCGTGTAGCCCGGTTGAACCAGGCGGATCTGGAAAAGCAGCCCTGTGTGCAGTCTTTCCGCAGGCCTGCTTGATCAACAGGTGTCAAATTATCGCCGAGGTTCCCATGACTCAGTCTGTGTGCAACTGTAGATTTGGTTGACTGAGTGGGCTCTTCAGAATAATATTGCTTCCCTCCTCTGTGAACTCCCGACATGCTCTCTGTCCCCTCCCTTTAGACAATGACCCATTGTGTTTCCTTCACACTTTGAGCCAGACGGCTCCGCTCATCTCTGACTAAAAGGACGAGACAATATTTGGAAAATGACACACTCCCCTTTCTTTTGTCTTCATTACTGTCACACAAAAGCTGTCATATTTTTCTTGTAGCTGTTGGACCTGACAGTTTACAGCAATGCCTCCCTCCGTTGCTCAGAGAGGTTGTTCCAGTCTGAAGAGTGGAGAAGGGGTTCTCTGCTTTGACTCTGTCATTTTAAATCAGACAGATTAGGTTTACATCATCATATTCCCACACAGGACATTAAAACACAGAGTCTAAATGCTCACTGTTTTTTTTTCAGTAAACATGCCATGTCCATGAAAAGCATGTTTTGATATCTTTATCTGTCATTTTTTATGGAAATCCCATCAGTCTGCAATTTGTGGAAGTTTGAATTTGTCCCCTGGGCTCATTCAGCTATGCATGCTTAGTCTTGGATCTGGCAATTGTAACAGCTGGGGGCAGTCAGTAGGTATAAATCATGCGGCCGGTCAGCTCTCTGTGTATGTGTACTCCACCCTGCTGCCCATGCAGCCCCGATTCAATGAGAAGTGAAGAAAAAGTTGGACTCTGGGTCACAACTCGGCCCTGGCCTGGAGGCACTTCTGGGCCAAAAACTGTGATATTAATAAAGCTGTTTTTGAGCCTCTCCTTAGGTGACTTCCTTTGTGAGACAGTCATAATTCTTTAATTGGCTTGAAACCAGAACATGTTAGTGTTCGGTGCAGAATCACTTTTTGCACTTTTGACAGAGGAGCTGAAAACCGTGTTTTTTTCTTAATCTGCTGCAGCAAGTAGTTCCTCGCATTAGCATGTAGTGTTTGTGGGGAACTGAAGCATTGCAAATCTATTGGGCAGTCTTTTGATTCAAAGGGAGCCAAACTATGTTAAGTTAATTAAGTCTGATAGATGTGTTTGCTTTCATAGCTGATTAAGGTGCTCAGCAGAACCCCTGAGTTTACACTTCATCCAAATACTTCCGAAATCTATCAAGAGCTCTGTTTTTTACACCCTTACCATCTCATTAATTAAGTTGCCCCGATCATCTTAGCTGATGATTGGAGCATTTCCAGGAAAACATGAACAATAGCAGGACACATCTCATGGATACTTCATCCTCAAATCTGTAGCATCTGAATCTAAATGGCCAAATTTTATCTTGCAACGTCTGTAAGCTGTTAAAGACAGGTCACAGTAAAAGTGTTGTTTTTTTCCCCCTGACAAGATAATTTGGAGGAACAACAACTTCACAGTTTCTATCTGTAATTAATAATGGGCTCCATTCAGATGTCAGCCAGAGTATCTGAAGCCTTTCCAGGATTACATGATAAGTGTGTTACAGTTCAATTGTCCATCAAAAGAAATAATGAATAGTTCCCGTCTGCAGTGAGCTCATTTGGCACTTGAGTAATGAGGAGTGTTGATGAGGTATTCAGGCCTGTGTTCGTCCTGAGCCAAATTTGGTGTCTGAGTCTCCACAGGGTTATTCTCAAAGCTTAACTGATGGCCTCCAATTCGAGAGTCAAACAAATCATACCCAAACATTTCTCAGCCTTGATTGCTGTGATGACTGCTCCAGATGTGAATCTGTGCAGTTTCGATACAAGAAAAACATATAGATATATAAACACAGATTTGCCTTCCTAAGGCACAGCCTACCGATGCCTTTCTTCTCCTTGTAGTGTGTTATTTTTGCTTTTGAAGGGTTTCCTGCTCTTCTGCCAGATTTTGTTATATCACCAAGAGCATGGATAGAAATGTGTTTCCAGTTAATAACTCAACTCACTGATTTTTCATGGTAAGAGCAAAGGAGGTTACGGAAGAAAAAGCATCAGTGAGCCTTTTTGTGTTGATGTTAATGCGAGGAAGCGTCCAATGAAAATAAAAAAGGAATGATTTTCCACTGGCTTCACTCTACAGCATGAAGTACGACTAGAGCTGAGCTTATTAAAGTGAATCACTTTCCAATTTTTGTGGAAATAAATTACGCTCGGGTGTGTTGAATTTCTCCATTCTTTAAGTGTTTTGTCACATCTTGAGACTGTTTTCACTCCTTTAGCATGCACACAACCAGGAGAACAGCAAGTGTGAATTTCCCTAATAACTATGTTGAAATCTCAAGACATAAAAATAAATGATGGGGCAGGAAACTGTCATTAAAGTTCTGATTTATGAGAGAAAGTCTATTTTACAAAGTGGACCTGAGGGATTTGAGTGCAATGTTAGTTTCCATAAAGCTGCATTGTGGGAAGAATGGAATCCAGTCATTTTTAATTAAATCAATATCGCTTTGACTTTTACTAGTCTGTTTTTCTTCTTCCCTTTGAATTCAGAGACTGTCTTGATATGTTGCAAAACATAACAACTCAAGGAAACTCACATGCTTTCATGAAAGCAACGATTTTGATCGGAATTTAATTTCTATTTGTATTCAAAATAAAATGTAATCACAAAATTCATAAACCGACATTTTATAAATCAATAAGAAGGCATCAGATGTTAAAATAAAAACATTTGACTACTTGATGGAAAATATCTGCTCATTGTGATATTGATGGTAGTAATGCATCTCAAAGGACTTCGGATGGGCGCCGCAAAAGGCTGGAAAAGTAAATGACAATGAAAGGAAACAGCCTGAAGAACATGTTGCTGCTAATTGGGTCAGTTAGCAGCAAGTCAGTAACATGGCTAGGTTTTCAAGAGCACCCAAGGGATGTAGAGTATCTCAAATGTGGGCATGGGCACATGTAACAATGCGTTAAAGAAACCGTCTACAAAACAGAATAAACATTTCTGACAAAAGTTTTATGTTTAAAGGTTATGTTTTCCATAACATCTCTAAATGTCTAAAAATGTTTTTGAAGTTCGTGTTGCAGATACTTATAGTGATTCACATCTAATCAGAGGTATGTTGATATATGAATGGGAATTCCCAAATGTGCCAGCCAAACCAGAGGCAAACTTTGGTGTGTCTATGCACAAACAAAGAATAAAAGAAGGTGGTTAGCGCTAACTACACTCATGGCAAAAGCTAAAAGAGAACCATTTGTCTTATTCTTCACCAAATTGTCAACATAAGAAGGAAATTGCCTCTGTACTGTTTCTTGAGAGTTTTGTTAGCTTGTGATGAGGTCAGTGAATGCTGATGCTGTACTGGGAAAATAACACCCAATAACAAGAATGACTACTCCCCCCCAAAAGAATGGAACAGTTACATTATTACAGCCTGTTGCACAATATTGGGCGTTTTTTCTTCTTATTCATCATTATTATTATTATTGTTATTATTTTTGTAATGTCAATAAATTATAATGCAACCGTCGATGCTTAAAGTGTTTACCATTATCACTTCATTATTACTTCTTCATTACTACTTATAATTGCATTCTGGCAAAGTAATTTCATGCCAGGACATGCTGGCTTTGAAACAGATGCATCATATTACTAGACAAATCCTCCAAGGGCTTTTACTTGAGTTGCCCAAAGCCTGGAAAGAGCAGAAAATGGAAAATATGTTATTGAAAAACAAATGTCCCGCACAAGTGTGATAGATTTGATGCACATGCTGCAGCAGCATGTGCAACCGTGGTGACAAAAACTGTGTGATGTGGTTGAAACACGGAGCGGCTCTGCTGAACACGGCTGAGCTCCAGTGGGCTGGAAAATCCTAATAGTGTAGCAGAGTGTTTCTCATTTGGCATGGCCCCCTCATTGCCATCAAATATACAGCTGAAAACGGAAAAGAAATAACCACATCCTCTGAATGAAGCCCACGTCATCAGAAAGTTGCTGAGCATGGATGATTTGAAGCTTTCCCAGATCAATGGGACTTTTCACGGGCAAGCAAAATCGTCCTATACAAACCGATAATGGATGGGTAAATAAATGTTTGACCCAATGTTTGTCACTGCCGTGAGTCACACTAATTATCATCAGATATTAAATGGCTATGTATGCCATAACATGCATATAATGTTTTTTTTTTGGCTATGTAGAGCTAGCAGTTTGTTTAACTTAAGCAAAACAAAAATAAACTATTATTCACTTCAGACACAGGAAAATATCTCAATATGACTGTAAACATGGAAAATCCCACAGAGTGCCCACTGATTTATCTCACTAAGGCTGAATGTGCATTCCACATCTGTAAGCTGCTCTGAAGACAAATAATGAAAATCATATGACCAACAGGGCTTTGAAAACCACGGGGCGCACAATGGAAACAGAATATGACTAGAAATGAAAGATAGCCACAATTTAAATCTGGCAGTGGTGTGGCACATGGCATTCACAGTTTTGGTTTTAAAAGAAATTATTATTATTTTCCAGTTATGTGGAGCGTAAATCATGTTGAACTGCACTGGTATGTTCAGAGTATTAAAAAGCTGCATGTCGGCTAAATATCCGTGTTTCTGTCAGGACAAGATAATACACATCCAGATGATAACTGTGATTATAGAGAATACCTCATTTGCCGTAAATATGAGGGCGTCTGAAGGCCCTGAAGTAGGCAGGCCACTGCTTTTAGCTCCTTTAGTGTCTTTCTTTGTTCTACTTTTGAGATGTGTGTCAACCTCTGCCAGATGGGGAGAAATCATCTTCTTACCAGCCATAATGTTACCCATCAAATCTTCAATTGTGACATACTACTGAAATGGTTTTTTTTTCATTGCTACCAGTCATTACAATTATCTTATGTTTCTTCCCTGATCAGAACATCAGAGTAGCAACATAAAGAACAATGTTTGTTTTATTGGTCAGCACCCTTCAGGAGGCTTACATGATCCCAGTATAACACTCATTAAATCAAACATAGAAATGAATTCAAAGTGACCTCTGTCCACTCAACAGATGGTCAACATCTCACCCGTGCAACTGAACCCTGGTCCTTGCAGAGGACGCAAACATGCTGGATTCATTCTTATCATAGTTGTGGTGGTGCAGCTGCTCAATATCATCAAACTCACAGCAGCATATTATTTGGAGATGCCCCCCAGTTTCAGCTGCAGATGCTTGCACATGCTTGGCCTCATGGAGTCTTATCTCTAAGACCTCTAGCTAAAGTGGACACTGGTAATCATCCACAACATGGATTTGGTTTTCTGGACATCACAGATTTTCTTTGGGAACTGGGAAGCCTCAACCTTTGTTAATAGGGTAGTGACTGGTCTGAAGTTCATTTTAATCACATCAATGCCAGGAGAGAGTCGTTAAAGCCAAAATGAAAGCACAGCTCAGCTAAGAGCCCCAATGAGAATTAAAGTGCTTGCTGGGGCGGAGGTTCAGGCCCGCCTTGGTCTGGGATTCTGTCGGGGTCAACGCTGGCCACTTCTTTGATCGTTTTCTCATGAACCATCATGTACTTTTTCTTCATATCGCTGAGCAGAGAAAGAGCCTCCTTACATTCCCCCGCGTTCCCGCCTGTGCTGTGAATAGCGCTGCCTGTGTGGACAACAGTGGTGAACAGAGCAAGGTGAGGCTGTGGCTGCTGCGTTGGCTGAAAATGGTCACATTCTGTATAAAGAAGACATGAGCCAACCTAGGGCGACTACTTTTCTGGTACCGCTTCCTTTGATTTCCTCGATCATCTCAAAGACCCTTTCAGTGCGATGCTTTATGGGTCTCACAGGCGGCATTTCCTTTATCTGTGCCCAATATAACATTAGGAGGTAGCAGTAGTGAGAGATTCAGAAGACACTGAAAGCGGCGGTGCGACTGTGAATCCATTGTGTGCATGGAAAAATATCTAACCTTTTTCTCCTTTCTTTTGTACAATGTCTGGATGCTATCAAGTTTTGGTTTGGATTCTCTGTAGATATGAAGATTCCTCACTGTGTGCTCCAGCATCCGAACAGCTGTCTGAATTTCTGATGAAAGAAAAGAAAAACAGGCATCACTGCTCTTTGTGGTATGGCTTTGTAGCCAAACAATTGTATGTAGAAAATACAAGATGGCTGCAGGGGAAACTAGATTCACTCCTCACCCAAGGACTTCAAAACATCAGGAATTGCTTTTGCATCCATCATCACTTCAGAGCATGAGGACTGTTCGGGACCGGTCCTGCATTTGTGCCTGTTGTCAGCAGCTTCTCTCTCTCCAGATGAAGGCTCACATTCAGACTGAGGTTCATGGTCTGCCTACGCAAGACAAACCAAAAGAAAACAGACCCATTTCAAATGCTGAGACAAAGCTCTTTTGTACATAGTTATGTAAGTAAAGTTTTTAGTTGACCCAGATGAACCTGAACAAGACATAAACAAACCTCCGTCATAAAGAAGTGCTCTCTGGTTTCTGGAACAATGCTGCCGCTCCTGCCCTCAAATCTTGGCGTTATTTTGACATCCGTTTCACATTTGTCCGTCTGGGTTTGTGTGGGACAAGCTGTGCTCACTGACAACGGCCTCTTTGACACCTTTGGAATTTTCTCTTCCACCTGCGATATAGAGATTTCTAAATAAATGACATTTTTAAAAATCGCTTCAGAGTGTTCCACTCTGCATAAGCAAAAGTATTCACCTTTGGTCATTTCTATTCACTTCAGCTATCCACACCAAAACCAACCTTCCATTTTGAATGAGTGGAAACCTTCAGTGGAGGCTTCTGAACCTCAGGGGCTTGCTTCCGCTTAATTTCTATCCCCAGTCTCTCATGGAGGTAAAAGGTCAGAAAGGGAGGGTCCCCTGTGTTCAGACGGAGACACGGGGCTGATTTCTACATTTCTTCGGCACCCTGAAATAACTGCACCACTGAAAATGGGCATTACCACTCCTCTGTGTGGTCAGGGGGTTGGAGTGAATATCTATTTCCCGCAGCTTCGGAAAAAGAGCGGCAGTAACCAGAGCTTCCTCTGTGGCAATCTGATAACAAACTATTGATGAGACATCTTTTTTCATAAGAAAACAAACAAAAGCAGGATGGCTATAACTGGCTCTTCATGCAGCATAACAGTGCACCTTGTTGTTTGCTAGATTGAGCAGCTGGAGTTCTGGTAGCGGTGCACCAGCTCCGTTACACTCCTCCTCCAAACTGTCTGTGGGGAAAGTCTCGATTGTCTTCAAATGTTCCTCAGTGTGAGGGTCTGATTTAGGGTTGGCCGGGTTGACGAGCAAAAATGACCATGTGAACAGAAACAGGAGGATGAGTAACAGACTGATGTACAGCGCCATTTTTAGTTGAAAACAAGTCACATTGAGCAGGTGATGAGCGTTTACCCTTCTCTTCTTTGTCAGATATCTCCACAGATTTTGAATAGGTGGTCAAGTACGGGATTTCAGAAATGCGGTTCCCCTGCAGGTTTAGATGCTTAACCCTGTAAATGGAAATTTAACAACTCCGTAATGTACAAGCATGAGTTAAATAACATATAGCAGACTTGAAATCTCCAAAACACCTCTTCAGATTTCTTAGACTGTAGAAGACTCCAGAGGAAAGTTTGTTTTCATCAAGCATCAGGACTTCAAGAGCTTCAAAGCCTCCGTCTCGATCGGCAGCCGGCCTGAAAAAGGACAAATGTTAAGAAAGATTTTAAAAAAGTACAAATCACCAACAAAAAGGAAAATTACAGCTACTAAACAGTCTGTGCTAATCTTCTGCTCTGCTGTAAGGCAGGTGCATTAAGTGTGGCCACGTTTGCTACGTGTGCGCCCTCTTCTGGTCCGTTTGGAAACTGTTCCAAACGATTTGGCCTTTTTTAGGAATTTGTAAAAGAAGTCCTAATAGAGTTTACAGACAGGGATCATGAGCAGCTACTCATAGTTCACTTGCCGGTGAAAACCACACTGCAGATACAACATTTTCACAAATATACAAAAACAAAACATAACAAAAACAATTGTAATATGCAGAATGAAGACTTTTTTATCCAGTTGAATGGATTTTATTATTTTGGCCACTCCCACAAATTGTGCCAAACCGACAGATGGTCTTTACTTCAGATATTTCAGTGTCTACAAAGAATGAAAGTTCCCAAAGCAAATGAGTAGATTTTTGGATTAAATGTACATCAGCCTTTGATAAGAAAAATACAAAAGCTCTTAGCAAGGGCATGTGAAGTTATTCTATAACAGCGGAATTACTCCATTAGAAGCAAGAATGCTGTGAAGCGTCCTTCTGTGGTCCTGATTTGTGTTAATGACAGTACTCACAGCTGAGTGTGGTCATAGCTCAAAGAACCCAGATCAGGAGGAAGATGATGGAGCTGATTTCCAGTGAGATGAAGGACTTTAAGTTGTGGAAGCCGACTGAGAGAGATTATATCCTTCCCTGATAAACTGTTGTAGGACAAATCTAAAACCTGTCGGAGTTTAAATGCATTATTCATAAGGACATGAGGACTTTGTGAAGACAAAAAGAGACTACCGATAATTATTATTTTGCTGACCTGCTCTGATGCTATTTAATTTAAAAATTCACTCACTTTCTGTCAGTATTGTTCAAATATAAAATAGTAACAGCTATGCAGGACCTGACTTTACACTTCATACCTGAAGATGTGGGAAATCAGAAGCCTCAAATGTCATGTTGCAAATTCCATTTAGAGACAGAATGAGTTCTCTCAATGATGCAAAACAACTGAAAGACCCTGCAGAAAACCAAAGGACATTTATGATTCAGCTCATCCCAGATACTATAAAAGCAGAAGATAAGAAGAGGAAGGAAAACTCACCTAAACAGAGGGAGTTAATGGATGCATCGATGGAAGCTACATTTTCAAACTCTCTTAAGTCTTCTGGCTTGACCTGTGTGGATGAAGGAGAGCGTCTGAGTCCTGTTCACCCACAGACTCTCAAATGGAATTGAGCAAAATGTGGAAATTCTTACAGTTTTCAGTTTCTGCTCACTGACATTGACTGAGCAGAGCTGAGCCGGCTCATCCACACAATGCAGCTGCAGCTGAATCAGGAAATGAAAAACTGTCTGCCACTGAGTTTGCCATCCTTATTCACATTCTGACACTTTTAGACGTATGATTCTTACCAAGAATTGTCGATCTAATGTGAAGCCACAGGGTGGGTCGGCCTTCTTTACTTCTTGACAAAAATTCTCCTTTACTCTCCTGTGGGTGGCCCTGTTCGTCTGCTCCTCTGTCTCTCTGTATGCCATCAGCCAATGACCTGCACCTGGCACAAAAATTACACTTTGTTTTCTTACCTTGTTCAAGTAAGAGTTACTGTTCATTATAATAGTGATTATCTATCAATAATACTAAACCATAATCATACTAGTATGGCTACTATCTGCATGACTGAGTCTGACTTGCAAAACTAGGCTAATCTATACATTTAAAGTGTTACATAATAACATATTACATGCAATCTTGAACGTAGTTAGATTTCTAAAAATGTATTTACTATTGTTAGACAACATCATGTTAAGTCAAAATGTTACTATAGACTACATGAACATTGTCAAGGACAACTTTAGTGTCAAACTATTTCTGTGCATTTTTATCAAGTTAATGTTGTTTCAAAGATAATTTTTGTAAAAAAAATTTATTTACACTGAAAATTGACAATGAAGGCATTGAAATAAATCAGTTCATTTTATTGCATTACAGAAGAACAATTTAGTTAAAATTGGTGGGGCTTCCAGTTTCTCTTATGACGAAATATTGTTAATATATCATTTGGATCTGAATCAAAAAGATTTCAGTTGATTTTGTGATTCATTTATTGTCAGTGATCAGTACAACTGTCATGGTATTTGTATTTAGGACAGACATGATTAGGCTCATCCAACAACACCTGAACCTGATTAGCAACACCTGAACGCAACTTCTGTAGACACAATCATTCACCACTGTAACAGAAAATGTTAAATGCCTCTCCATAGCCGTTATTTTAAGGAAATGTATTCATTTCCAAGCATTGCAACTATCATAAAATGGCTTTCTGAAATCCTTAAAATTCATATAGGTCTTATTTAATCTGATGTTGCCTACCCTCTTTTCTTCCACGCTGTAAAGTCCCGGTTGGAAAACATTTGGTAGGAAAACTCTGACCCTCATCAAATTGCCAAGATGCTGAAGCCATCCTTTTTTCACGTCGTTTATCTCCACACAACTTTGTATGCAAAAAGATGAATGTTAAAACCTGCTGAAAATATTTGTTGTGGTCTTGGAAAAACCAAACCGGTCCGACTGCTATACGATCCTGAGTGAGGCCGCTCTGTATCCTAGCAACAAGTGAGATGGCAGATTCCCCTCCTGGCCGACAGGGGGAGCCAGCGGCGTTTCCCTCCAGACGAGAAGCGGAAGAGGCCGTTCAGAAGAGCTTGTCAAAGCTTCATACTGATGTAAAGATGATACCCCTCCATGGCAACGGGACGGGATGGAAGAGATACTGTTAGGTTACAGTTATTAATATTCTTGAATTTGATTGATAAAGAGACAAATTACGCTAGGACTGGTTTTAGAGGCTTAGCTTGCTTAGTGCGAATATGCTTTTATTTATGTCATCCTTGCTATCTGTTTACTGCAACCTAAGTTATAATTTCGTTATTGAACGCGCACAATAGAATCCATTCTGATCAAGGCCTTTAAATCCAAAGCGTAGCATTGCGAAGATCAAGTTCTTCGTGTCATTTTCATCAAGCGTCTAAACGAACACGGAAGTGTGGGTGAATGTTTCTCTTGTATCAGTTTCGTCTTCGTTTTTGGATGAACCTACGGGATCAGTGTCGTGAACATCAGAGATCCGTGTTTTCCCTTCAGATGGACGCCTTATTCCGTTGATCCTGGGTGGCACAGGTAAAGAGGGACGAATGAAAGCTAAGGCCTGTGTTATGCATGCGCTGGAGACGTTTCAGGCTGTGTGCCCTCATCTGTGTCTGTGAGGAGCTCCTGAAGTGTGAACTCTACCTGTAAGTATGAGCTGTAGAGGTTGTTGCAACAAGATTACAGAACTAAGTGAAAATGTTCATGTGTGTGGAATATTTCCATCTCAGGCTCTCTCATCCACCATGGGAAACCGCTCATCAAAGAGTGACGGTGGAGAAGAACCAGTGAAAACAACTTTGTTTGAAAGGGAGCCGAGTGGGATAACCTACAGGATACCTGCTCTCCTCTACCTGAGGCACAGCCACACATTCCTTGCCTTTGCTGAGAAAAGATCCTCCCGCTCTGATCATGACGCCAAAGTTCTTGTTATGAGAAGAGGATTGCTGAAAGAGGATGGCTCCATCCAGGTTATTATTCTGCTCGATATCATCCAATAAGCTGATGGGATTTAATGCTAAAGCCCATCAACATTACAGGCTCTTTTTAAATGCTGCATTTGATCCTTTTTCTGCAGTGGTCGTCCAGTCAGGAGCTTTTAACTGCGTGCCTGCCTGACCATCGCACCATGAACCCTTGCCCGGTGTATGAGAAACACAGCAAAACGCTGTTTCTGTTCTTCATCTGCGTGTGGAGGAACGTCACGGAGGGGAGACAGATCATTACAGGTAAGAACAAGACGCGTCTCTGCTGTGTCAGCAGCACCGACGACGGGCAGACCTGGAGTCAAGCAACGGACTTAACAGAGAGCGTGATCGGGGAAGCTGCCCTGAAGTGGGCCACGTTCGGCGTGGGTCCTGGCCACGGCATTCAGCTCGAGAACGGCCGACTGATCATCCCCGCGTACGCCTATTACGTCCCCTACAGATGCTGTTCATACCCCATTCCCTTTACAGTCTACCCACGCGCACTGTCATTGTACAGTGAAGACTTTGGACAAACGTGGCATATAGGTAAGATGCTCCAAAGGAAGTCATGTGAATGTGAAATGGCTGAGATTATAGACCATGAGGGCAGAAGCCATCTTTATTGCAATGCTCGCCACTCTGGGGGGCACAGATGCGAAGCCCTGAGTGAAAACAGCGGGGTCTACTTTGACAAGCCGCACATGGCTCCGGAGCTGGTGGAACAACCTAAGGGTTGTCAGGGCAGCGTCATTGGCTTCCCCGCGCCCGAATTCGTCCCCAATGATGATGCCGAGAGCAAAGCTTGCGGCACCTCCCTCTTGTCGCCAGACACCCAAACCTGGCTCCTCTTCATGCACCCGACCAATAAGTCCTGCCGACGCGACATGGGCGTGTACCTGAACCGGTCCCCGCTGCACTCGTCGGGCTGGGACCGGCCCCGGATCATCCACACTGGACCCAGCGGCTACTCGGACCTGGCCTACAACGTGGACAAAGACCAGTTCTCCTGCCTGATGGAGTGTGGGAGGGAAAGCGAACTGGAGCAGATCGCCTTCACCTCCTTCTCCCTTAATGATGTCATGCAGACAGGCAGTAAGAAAGACAAGAAGATGCGCTGAGTTGGGGTTGTTTTTATTTCCGTGTTAACAAAGCTCTTTAAATATTATCTCGCATCTATGAAAAGAAAACAAACCTGTGCAAAAGCCACCCCAATATGCTGTGCAGTAACATTTGTCCGTGTTTACTGTTGGTCCACATTCCGGAGATGATAATGCATGCATGAGTCGTGTGTTCTCTGGTCTCCTTGTTTACAAAAGTTATTGAAGTCCTATTATTATTATTAATATGCAAGTTGCTATTTTAGAAAGGAAGCTATTTTTAATAGGGGGAGTGGTTGTCTTTAAGCATGCTGTGAGGGACTGTCATTCTTAACACGGGCTTTGCGTGTAGCATGTTTGATGCGCACTACATATCCGTTCCTGCATCTTATTGTACTGTCAGTTTCTCTGAGCAGTGGTGAGATTTAGCCTACCTCTTTTTATCTTCCTATGGTGTTCATTGCTGGCCTTTTAAAGCAGATGTCCCTACTTACTCAGTCTCTTATTTACAGTTAGTATACTCTGACTCACACATGCCTTTTACTCTATGGTTTATGCTGAAGCTGTGCAGGGACATGAAGTTGCACAACATGCGGGTCACAGTGGTGCAATCAAGCTGTAGGTACAATAGTAAAAAGGAAGGCCAAACGCATACCTCTGACAGCGTAAGAGTTTTGCCATAGAGAGACCCTACAAAAGGATCCATATCCCTGACTTTAAAACTGAAGTACACTGTGTGAGGTTTGACGTAGGACATGGTGGAGCGAAGTCATTGTTCTGTTTGCCAATTGTCTGATCTTTATTCTGGACTTTATTGGGAGCCAGGGAAAATTTGTGAAATAAGGTGTCTTTTGCTGGTTATGGTTGAAGGTTTTAGATCCGCCACAGCGTTTTCTTGGAGAACTGGATACAAAGAATTTGTTATATTTTGACCTACAAGTGAAAAACATGCGTACTGCTCTTTCAGCATCAGAATGAGACGGATGATTTACCACTGATCAAAGACTTGTTTTGTGTACGGTTCAGCAGAAGTTCTACTGTGATTAACAACTGTGAACACCAGCTCCACATAATCTGACCCACAAATTGTGGAAGTCACTGGTTCTTTCTGAATAAGAAATGATCTTCACAGTGAAATGTGATTACTCTACTACGGATCCCTGTGGAACTGTGGTCTAACGGGTGTTTGAAGGGTCATTGTTCGCTTGATCCAACAACGAAACAGAGCTTTTTGAAATGTGTTTTATCATTAATAAATAACTAAAATTATTATCTTTATGTATTGGCTAGATGAAGAATGAAAATGGTTTTCTCCTGTGTGTTTTTTTTTCCATACACTGTATTTGTTCTGACATATCTGGAATGCACTGATATTAGCCGATACTTTCCGCTGGTTCATTGTATTCTCTCATGTCTTTTCTTGCTAATCACATTCAGCATGATCCTTGTAAACATGCTTTTTTCCCATTTATCATTTTAAAATACATTTTTGACCAAATACAGTAAGCTTGCCGTGATGGAATGAAAGCTAACGGCAGATAAGACCCAGTTAGTCAAGTCACTGTTTGCACATGAACCTTCTGGTACTGGGGGACTTTAATGTGCTCATCGTTGCGAGGTAAAAAGTCTCGAGGTGGTTATACACTGCTTTTATTGTGTTTCTGTTGACTGTTGTGGAAAAATGACAAAACCTGCATGAAACATGTATTTTAGTACAGAATAAAAGTAACCTGTGATCACCTGACTCATCCTTCGCTCCTGTTTTCTGCACCTTTTTCCCCCTGCTCGCATTGTGAAGTAATTACAGTAATGATTACTCTGAACACCTGACATGTAAAACAATAATCAGCTGTCGAGGAGGCTACCGAGCAACAGGCTACGCGTGCATGTGCTCATGAAAAGCCTCTAGCCAACAGGAGCATTTCATTCCCCCGGCAGCCAGCCGAAGCCTTCTGCATCATTTTGCGAGCCGAAATGATGTTGAGGGCCTCCGTTGTGAAACAACCCACGGGGAGCTGGACATGAATCAGCAGATGTGCAAACGGGGGGAGGACAAATTAAGGACAAACAGGAGCGTTTTAGGGAATGACTGGAGTGCCTACTTTCTTTATTTAGCAAAGCATGACCGTGACAGTATCCAGGAGTGCACAAACAAATAGATTCTAGCTTCCGTCAGAAAAGATTACGTGCTTAATAACTTGATTGAAGGTTCACAAGACAATGCATTAGGCAAGACCCCCACAAATGTTATAGGATAATAATAAAGTTTCTGCATTGCTGACGTTCATTAAGATTCTGATGAAAATGAAAAATTTAACATAAAAACCAGGTCATAAAATGTGTTTTTGCTTATATTTAATAAGCCTGTATTATTTTCTAAAGCTAAGGTCACCTTACTTGTTAAAGAGATTTCTATAAAAACAGAATTACTCTGTGTTTGGGGACCATTCTCAGCTGTGAATTGATTCACGTTTGGGGCTGCAGTGTCTGAGCAACGGCGCGTCTCACTGTGGGATAAAAGCAACAGGTCACCCGTCATGATGGTCAGTGCTCTGCAGTTTAGCTATAACACACCATTTTTTCAGCTATCTGTTGAAAAGATTCAACCAAAATGTTTACTTCACGCACTTGTTTTCCATTGACTTGAAATATCTGCTTTGGTCTGCTTGGGATTCCGTTGGCTGGTCACATAACAGGTGGGAAAAGGACAAACGGGCAAAGTGTGGCACAATGTTTGGTGGTTGTAGTTCTCAGATGTGGTTCATAGCAAGACGGCTGCACCTCAGATGTTCCTCATCACCTTCTCCACGACCTGCGTCTGATGAAAGGGCAGACTCGTGAAGAAAAAAAAGGCTTCTCTCTGATGTTGGGTGGTGAGGCAGTGGACATTTTCCAGCACATATGCTTTGCCACTGTGGCGACACCTGGACATCCGGTAGCAGGGAGGATGCAAACGGAGGCGCCACAGATGTTTGGTCTTTGTGTTCAGTGTGTGTGTGTGGGTGTGTGTGTGTGTGCCATCCCAGCGGGCGCCACTCGCAGTACACACCACTTTGATGTTGTTGCTGCAGCGTCCATTTGAATGACCCAGGGGTACACAGGTGAAGAGGGTTTGGAATTTTGGGCGATGTGAAAATGACAGGAGGATGGTCAGGCTGTGATTTCCTTTTTTTTTTTTTTAGCTGGATGCCACCCACATTTTTGTAACTGAAGAAAATGAGCTCACCAAGTAGTGGTGCCATTGCCATGCCCTGTCCCCTGCAATGTCCTGTTGCTTTCCTTTTCCGTTGCGACAAAAACGAGTCACTCTGCAGCTACAACACTGAAGTATGAGCCTCTGAGGGCAAAAAGGGGTCAACAACACTTGATAAGTTTCAGTGGAATGTCCTGTGCTCTGAATGTTATCTACTCAGCTAGTTGAGGGTATAAATGTTGGACGTTGAATTCTTTTCAAAGTCTATCAGCTGTAGCTGAAAGAATAGCTAACATTTTACTTTGTATGCAACAGATAAATGAATATCTACATTCAATTGAGCTATATATTTATATAGATACAGACATATACATTTATAGTGTGGTTGTGTGATTAGCCCATGATTTATATGTGCCGGTGATAAATTCAAAAGTCTTGTCTGACTGCATTTGTGTCCATGAAACTTTTGTTGACTCTTGTGTCAAATCACTATGTTAATATTTGCATGAATGTTCTGTGTGTTTCCGTTGAATTTCTTCGATCACTGAAATAAAGAGTTGTTGGAATATGTTATGCTCTTTTTCTCACATTTTGGTAACAGACAGTACGAGTCTTCTCATTTCTTTTTTGGTTTCTGATTGTTGCAAGGCAGTTGAGTATAAGACAAGTCAAGTTACATTTCCGCTGTTTGACTTAAGCTTCGCTGGACCTGTGTTGTACATCTTCAAGGAGTCCTGGAGCGACGCCTCTGCAGACTCTCCGGGAAAACTTTCTAGCTTGTGCCACTAGGAAAAACCTATTTACAGAACAATGTTGCCTTGATGTCAGCTCCAACAACTTCATTTCCTTAAAATGCTGTGCGGGTTTTCATAGGAAATCACAAAAAGGAAAAATTCTCCCCTTCCTTAAACATAACTATTAAATAAACAAAACAAGAAACAACATGAAGTCGGTGTGCATGTGTGTGTAAGTAATACAGAGTACTCCCAGGCAAATATGCAGTGAAGCTGTATTTTTAGGTTTCGACAAAAGAAAAAAAATACATTTGCTAAATCGTACCTCAAGTGACCTCTTACCACGTTTGGTTAACTCTGACTACTTTGTTTTTGATGATTTGAAAAACGACAGCTTTACCACAGTGTGTCCAAATGTTACGGCCAGATGACCAGAGACCTTTCTGTACACTCCGACTGTCTCAAGAACAGTGACAATATTCACAAGAACTGCATCATTAAAATGTGTTGTTAACATCTTCCTATACTGTTTAGGACAATATCGAGATTATATGACGGAAGGACACAGCCGAGTCTGCAGGCTGCTGAGAGGACTTAAGGAAAGGGCCAAGCAGTACAGGTGCTGAATCAAACTGCTGGACGAATCAGAGTTTGAAGAAAACAAGGCGTAGAAGGGCACTGCAAATTTACATAAGCCATAAAAGCCATGCCACATTTACACCCTGTCCGGGCTGTTCTTTCTTAAAGGGACATGCGCACGGTTTACGAACATAGGAGGCAAAAAGTCTGGTGGGAAAGCCGCAGGGTTGGGAAATCTGCTATCAAAACCTCACCCTCTAGTGATTTCTAATTCATTGTTGTTGTTCTATTATTGTTTTAAGCACTATTTGAATTCATCAGTCATTTTCAGCCCAAAATAATTTGTTATACGAGTATATTCGTAATTCTCTTAAAAACAGTTTTTTGGTGTTAAGATCACTGCAATGACTACAAGTAATCTATTGTTCCCAACCCGGTAAAGCAGTGAGCGTAGCAGACCAGTCACATGCATGTTATGGGAATAGCTAGGCTAGACACACAAGTACTAACCTTTGGCTCTCTGGCTGCTGGTTACAAAACATCATACAGAATAACAAGCAGCTGCAGAGGGAGGAGACTCACATGTCCAGTGAAAGCACCATTCACGCAGTAAAGTTGCATTTGAACACACAGGTGTGGTTTCTTTTCCGCTTCAGAACATCTAATTGCACAGTCAAATCTGCTCGGATGGCAGTTAAATATTTTCAAACTCCTTTTGTCCGTAGATGGCAGAGACCTGCCACTCTGTCCAAGCTTCATCCTCCTTCTGCTTCAGTAGAATGTGTCTGTGAGACAGTGAGCGATGTAATCAAATTTTTTCCCCCCAAACAATTGAAAGATTTTCTCTTTTTTATACATGAAACAATATACTGCGCAAAATGGGTCTGCGCACATATTGGAAGCATAATGTTGCTGAGATCATGCAAGTTGAGTATACAGCAGAGCAATAAGCGATGTTTTCCTGTGTCGTCATATTCTTCTTCTTGTAACATCATCTGTCACTCTGATTTGCATCTTCAAGCACGAGACTCTTTCTTTGCATGTGGTTTATTTCCCAGCAGGGCATCAATCTCAGTAATGGTTTGTGGGTTCATTTG
Source organism: Menidia menidia (assembly GCA_907169785.1). NCBI lineage: Eukaryota > Metazoa > Chordata > Actinopteri > Atheriniformes > Atherinopsidae > Menidia > Menidia menidia. The sequence goes on along the minus strand of CAJRST010004446.1, from coordinate 11,204,819 downwards.
GGATAAAATCTGAAATAAAGGAGGGCTTCGATCAGTTTGAAAAGGGGATTTTTGTGTGTATGTGTCGCACTTAGTATCACACACAGTGTAAGAAGCTGTGTCTTCTGGTTTTAACAATGTGGCTCAGTATATCTGGGAAAAATGTAGACAAAAAAAAGAAGAAGCATTACCCGGAGGGCACCAAGGTTCTCAAGTAGCTGGTCTGTGTTGGAAACACCCAGAAGTACTGAGCTGACTCCTTCACTGCGCAGACACCAGGCTGTGGAAAAGATGAAAACCAGGAGGCTCAAGACACAATTTCCTTTGTTAATGTCATGTGTTGGGAGACAAAACCCAAAGGGAATCATTCATATTCAACAAAAAGTGATAAATACTGTGATGGAATCAAAATCCATGGTTGTTTCTGTCACAATATTTTTAGTTTTTTATGCTTTTTAACATTTATTTATTAAAGAATAAATAAAAATGATAAATGTTTTGTAATGTGTGAAAGTAAGTAGGTGCGTATTTGAACTCCCTGTATCTGTTGTGTTGGCACAGTAAAGTCAGTTGATTGGTCAGGGTGGTACCTATGGCTAACTGAGCAGCCGTGCAGCCCAGTCTGTCGGCCAGTAGATGGAGCTCCTTGATTTTAGCAAGCTGCCTGCGGCCCTCCTCACTGTTCACCCGTTCCTTTAGCCATTGGTATCCCTTCATCACAACCAGGGTGGAGAAAATCAGCGTTAAAAGACTGATTTAGCATTGAAATATTGATAAAGTTGAGAACTACAAGGCTGATTTTGAGTGAGGAAAAAATCCCTGACGAGTGGCTATTAAATCAAGCTGACCTTCATGGCTGCTCTGGAGCATTCTGGCACACCATCGCTGTACTTCCCTGTGATTAATCCGCAAGCGAGTGGAGACCAGGTCATCGCTCCCACACCTGTGAGGATGCAATGAGGGTCAGAGAAATCATATCTGCTTTCCACGAAACACTGCTGAGCGAATATAGCTGCAGGACTGAGAATGTCTGACCGATCTTGTGGTAGAGTTCAGGCAGCTGCACCTCCACTTTATCCCTCTGGAAATAATGATATTCTGCCTGCTCGCACACAGGCGGTATCAGATTGAATTGCCGCGCAACCGAGTACGCCTCCTGGTGCCAAAGAGATGGAACCAAAATGCTGTTGTTACATATTTGCATTTAGGCTGACAGCACAGAATTAGTAAAGATCATGACGTCAAAGTCACAGTTGAATATTTATCACCATGATCTCCATCGCACTCCAGCGCGAGGTCCCCCAGTACATAGCCATACCCTGGTTTATAACAAATGTCATGGCCCGAACGATCTCTGCAAAACAAATATATGAGGCAAAACATCTTATTCGAAATGCACATTTAGAGGCATTTTGTGACACTTTGTTTGATAACAGATGCAGATTACCAAGGAAGACACATCATTTCAGATGTGTGAAACTCACCTTCCATCGGGCTGTTCACGTCATTTCTGTTGGCAAAAACTAAGTCCACATAATCTAACTGGAGTCTTGACAAAGATCCTCGTAAACCTGTGATGAAAAATGATTAATTACTTGATCAGATGTTTGTGTCAGACAATCACAGATGTGCATCTGCAACTCATCTGTAACTAAGTGAGTTGCAGATGCTTTTAAACAAAAACAATAATGTCATAATTAAAATCCCACTTTATGGCTATGCACGCAAGTGTATTTCTCAACACATGTCATCCTAATGAAATGTAATGTAATGTAATGTATCCTGTGTTAGGAAACAACTGGCAAACAAACACAATACATAACCCTGAAGCCACATCTATTTTGATCACATGGTTATCTCAGTGAATACATACAGTTATGCATCGGCTGGTTAATTGCCTTGCAAAACCGTCACAAGCTGTCAGCACAAAAAAAGCACACACTCCAAAAGAACAGCATATAACATGTTAGATTTTTCTGAATGAAAACCATTCACATAAAATAACAATCACACAAAACAAAGAATCACAAAATAGTGCCAAAGGGATCAGAGCTCAAAACAGTATTGTTGTTATGCTCTAAGGTACTTCTTAAAATATAGATGAAGTTAAACGAATATCCTAAACAAGAATGTGAATGACAAACCCAGAACTATACATGCATCCAAGCCATTACTGGCGTATTGTCCCTTTGAGCCAAGGAGACACGGCTCTCATTAAACTAACAATTTCAGCGAACATTTGAATACAAGTCACAGCTTTGCTAGAAGGGGGATGGGGGTGGGGGGGTTCTGCTGGTTCAGGCAGGTTGGGACAGATAAGATAACTTATGCATAACGTGACCATCATGCTAAAGCTTTAGAAATGCACTATAGATTATACTGTCTTTTTTTTTCCCTTGTTGGCACCGTAAAACACTTTGAAAATGCTTGCTAATTTTTCATAAAATCCCTGAGGCTACAGAGATGATGTTTGGATGGCCCTGAGAGATGATGATGATGATGACAGTGCTCAACAGAGCATGCCATTGATGAACGAAATATGTTTCATCTAGAGGTGAACATTTCATGTTAGACTCAGACCAAAAGCATAAAGCCTAAACACGTGAACCGTCCTTTAGAGCTGCATGTAGTTAAACTAATGTGCAGCGACATGGAATCAAAAGCTTCGCAACAACAACAACAACGCTCGAATAAGCCACTCGGCTGGATGGTAAATGGGGGCTCAAGGGCTTTACCACTTCAAGGACAAACTGAGGTGTCCTCAGACAAGGATTATTTTTGGGAGCGGAGACTGATTAAGTGGCCGTAAAATGACAGAGCTGGCATGCTATTAGCGCTCAGCCGCATCCCTCGGTAATCTCTCGCCCTGTGTGCTTCTGTATTTGTTTGATGCGCTCCAATGTGAAGACAGTCCAACACTCCCAACTGGTCTCCAGCGGTCAATCTATAGAGCCATCATTTCGCCTTCAACTTGTGTGTCGTAAATTCTTGCCGTTGACATGAATTTACTGGTACTGGTGAGAGCTCTCATCCCCAGCTGCAGAGACGCTGAGAATTGCGCTTCACTTTTTGGCTTCTTGATGTAATTTAGAGTGCCATCAAATGAGCAAAATTACATACCGTGATTCATCACAGCTACTGTGGTTGAATTTTTTATGTTCATAGTTCAGGTGAATTGTAGAACCACTTTTGATGAGTATTCCTACAACTTAACGACGCCCCAACAAACCTTTTTTTTTTTTCTTGCTTGACTGATAAAAAAATGCTTGATCTACCTTCAATAATGTGCTTTCTGGAGAGCCCTCTCTCAGTTTCTGCTCTGTGGAGTAACAAAAACACACAATATTGATGAACTATTGAAATGATAAGACAGAACTACTTAAACCTGCTGTGTGTAACTGTTATACTTACTGGCCTCCCCAATAGATTTTTGTTGTGATGACAAAACTTGAGCGCCTGCCAAAGATATAGATGCGTATCATTTAAGAATGGATATTTCTAGTTATATGTAATGCACAGAGACTTTTAGCCATCACATTTTTTAGATTTGCTGGTCAGTTCTGGTATGGTATATTAGAAAATAAATTACCAGACCACTCCTTGTTTCAGTGGCTCACAGTGAGTCAGCTACCAAATATAATCTGGGAGTTATGTGCACTTGATTACATTCTTGTCCTTTTATAGTCTTTATGAGGCAAAAGCTCTACATTTTTTGAAAAAGTATGAATTCCCCTTGAGATAATTAAGATGGAGCAATTGAAAAGTGCATTTAACAGAGGGATTAATAAGGATTACTTAGAAAACATTTGTGGTCTAATATTTAGAAAGCTTTTTATGTGCATTTGATTAAGATAAAAAAAAGAGTAATGTCACCTCCATCCTTTCTTCTTGATAATGTTCCCCAGAGTGATTTCCGCTCTGTGGAAAAAGGCATTATTGACTGAAATGGGTTTCTTGCTAATATAATACTGTGGCGCAAAGACATTAAAACACTCAGGAAAATCTCTAAATACATCATGTGTTAACGGCTTAACACCATCACTTGAAGAGAGATGGTAAATATATGTTTAAACAAATCTACTGAACAATATGAGACGCTTTCATTGACCAGTGGAAGAGGACGGTCTGACCTTCCGGAGGCGTACACCTCCGCCGTGTCGAACAGGTTCACTCCATTCTCATAAGCTATGGTCATCAGGTTCTCAGCCATCTGAGGCAACAAAAGTCAAGAGCAGTGGATGAATTCTCCAAAGACTTTTTTGGGAGGGGTTATGTGACTGAGGGGCAGTGTATCAGAAGCAAAGTGAGTGAAAGAGCTGAGAAAAAAACAGACGCCTCACCTCATCAGAGATTTGCGATCCAAACGTCACCCAAGTGCCTGAACAATAAGAAAATTACAGGGATGGTTTCATTTGATAGATTTTTTAAAAAAAAGGGATTTTTCCCATGCATTCGAACTAACTCACCTAATCCCAGGCAGGACACACGCAGGCCGGACTTTCCCAGGTTCCTGTGAGGGGGGAAAAGGTCTGTGAGCCTGACGGAATAAAGCTCTGCAGCTCTCAAAAATACACAAATGAGATGTATTTGAAAGAAGAAATAAGATAGATTAGATCTTATAATGTGCTGTTACGTACTTGACAGTTTGTCAGGGGAGAAAATTGTGTACAATCCTTTTTAAATTAAAGTGTACCACTTGAAGTTCTGATATCCTCTATATAGAAAGTCCATTTCAAATGTTTCTTACAAATAATATGTCATTGTTGAATATTTTACTGGACAAATTATAGAATATAATCACAAAAAGAAATATTTAATGATAAATTCTGTTCATCAGACCACCTTCAGATAATGTACACATAAAAAAACATATCCTGAAATGGAAGAGGTGGGATGCTGTAGAGAAAGTGACGTGCAGAGCGGTCCATTGTGAACAGAAGACGATCCTCTCTGTCTGGGCTTTAATGACTCTCTGTGTCTAATCAGTTCTTCATACTTTATCCATCTTATGTTACAGGATGCGTGTGTTCCAGCTGATTGGTGGGAAAGAGCCCAACTCCACTGGTGTCCAAACAAAAACCCTTTGAGGTCTGAGCGGTAAATGGCCAAAAATTCTCAATAAGAACCAAAGCGGAGTCCAAATTGCCACATCTGATTATCCAGACAGCTGAATGTTTGAAAGGCTGTCAGAGAGAAGCAGAGAGCTGCTTTTCTGGCCCCGGCAGCATGCGCGGCTAAAAATGATGTGGGCTTTCTTCCCTCCTTCTCCTCCACGTTTGCCCCCCCCCCCCCCCCTCCTCTTTCCCCGGGGGGGGAGCTGGGGGGGCAGCAGAGCTGCAGTGCAACTCACTGCTCGCCGTCTTTTCATCTCCAGCGCTTCTCCCCTCTCTGCCTGTCTGCCTGCGTCCACCACAAATAGCCAAACGCAGACGGACAGACTGTCACGGCATTTAGACACAGTCAAACGAGCCCTGCCTTTATTTTTCCGTTCTATTTTTAGCGCCGGACATTCTGCTATTTTTAGATTCCTGCATAAGTAAGCATTTGTGTCCCACCGTGTGTGCTGTGCGGGGGCATGGGTGCTCGCGTGTGCGCGCTGCGTGTGGGCGTCAAACGCATATGGGTTGTGTCATTACATGAAAACCCTGTCAAAATAGCGCACAGGTGAAAGGTCAAGGATGATATATAAAGGGAAAATGTGTTGTTGATTCCTTGTATGGTAATCGGGTTGTTGTTCGTCGGTCAGTGACAGCTCTGCATGTTCTCTCACACTGATGCTTACTTTCAACACTTGGAGCACATACAAATCAATCAAAATGAGAAAACACATCTAACAGACACGTTTCTTTTAAAGCCTTTTTCATATCTTTTTTCGTCTTAAATCAGACTTCTTTCCCATTGTTGAATGTATTGTGACATCTTTCGTATGATGCTTTTTTCCCCTTCACTTTAAATCAGGGACAGCTAAAGATTTTTTTTTTTCAAACAACATTTGACAAGGTTGGACCAATGACAGCAATCCAAAAATATTCCCTGCAGCTTTGCTGTCTTTGATCAGGATGGCTGCTGTGTCTGAGCCCTGGGAGGACTTAAAACGATATGATGTGCAAACGCACGCATCATGCATTTATTTATTTATTGTCAGAACAATTTCTTGAAAAAAATGGATTAAAAACGTATTAATCTTAAGAATTATGCACGAAAAGCCATTTCTTTCAGCCTGAGGCTGTTTTGTCATTGGTAAAAATGTGAATCAATTAAATTCAATCCCTGGTGGGTTTTTTTACTGGTGTCACAACTTCTTTCCATACTTCTCCCTCCAAATCGCACCACCGTGGCAAACTGTGTGCAAAAGCCACCGAAACACAACGGTGAAACATGAGTCAGCACGAGGAAAATGTCAAGCATCCACAAAAGTCACCGGCGGTGACACACGTGCGTGGCTTTCTGTTTCAGCGTGCGTATGCTTTTAAAGATCGAACGTGGGACTGGGTCATTATTTTGGTTAACGCTGTCAATCAATGCATCTCGCCTGGAGCACACAACAGTCTGGCGCGCAAGCTTGTTGTGTCCAATCAAATGTTTTAGTGTGTGCTTGCTCTGGGCAGTGGAGGATGTCATTGTTTCTGTGTGTGACAACTGCCGCCCCCCCCCCCTTCCCTCCTCCTCTTCCTCCTCCCTGCTCTCAACTCCACCGCTCTCTGCAGTGCTGCAGTCTGCTAAATTACTATCTGAGAGTCTGGAGAGACACATGCTCACTCTTTCCTCTCGCTATCTTCCTTATGACAGTCTTTACCACAATCTCTGTCTCGCGCACACACACGCGGACGCGCGCTTAAACACAGACAAATGGCCTGTATTTCTTCGGACGCCGGGCCAAAATGGACAACGTCTTCAACGTTGTGACGACTCCATGTGTACATTCACGCTCGATGGGTATTTCACTCCAGTGCGAGGACAGATCTGCATACGGACACGCATGAATGCTCCCGTGAGCAAGGCGCACAGGAGCACAGATGCTGCTCTGTGGCCTCGATGAGCAGGGCTCCCCGCATTGTCTCCCGCCATAAATCACGATCTCAAAACAAGGTGATTATAGGGACTCTGCTCCTCCGTCCATACATTATTAACCGAGGAGAGGGGAGACGCACAGGTGCACTGTCATGGTGTAGTCAGCATTTTAACCTGTGCTGACATTTACAGTTGGTTTTCACCCGAGACAGAAGGAAGACACTGTGTACAGATGGTTAGGTGCAGATGATGGAGTTTTTTTTCCGGCGCTCCTCATAAAATGCCACGCACAAACACACACACACACACACAGTCTACAGGCTCTCCTCCAGAGGGAAGCACACCTAGATATTAATAACACTCACGTCAGAGTTTTCTGAACACAAACTGTGGGAAGATGGTGGACTTACAATAACACTGTGTACACTGGTTCTTCTGAATCATCACTTCTATCGGATTAAAACAAACTGATTTTCACCAATAGTAAGGTCTCATTCTTATTATAAAGTAATTGCACTGTGAAGTGAAATGTAATAATTTTTAGAGTAGGGTCAGAGTCAGCTTTGAAAACTTAAACAAATTTAACCGAGTCACAGTATCAAGTTAAGTAACAGCTTTAAATAGCTGAACTGAGCTCTTCTAATACATGTGACTGGATCCCCGTTTAGAATCAAATATCAGCCTTTTAAATGCCCTGGGTCATAAAACATGCTGAATGATTTTATTTCTGAGAAAAAAACTGCAAAGAATAATTGATACCCATGCTGGTTACATGCACATTTGATGGCAGTAAATGGGAAACAAGCTCACGATAACACAAAAGTCAAAACACAAAGAGTCAGCAAAAATTTCTGGAATGTTGGATTCAGTAGCAGAAATATTTCATATATTGTGCTGTGATTTAACTAAAAACTGAGAATACATTTAATGTCCTGAGACTGTTGGATGATTTAAAAATGAATATGGGCTAACTACGAGCAACAACATTTTACACAATTTAGAGGAAAAAATGGCAACCTTATATGTCTTTTTATGGAAGTGCGCAGGAAGAGGAAAAAAAAATCTCCCCATGTTCATATTCCTTGTTAAAAAGGTCTTCAATTTACCGACCCGTGTGCATTTAACAGTTTGGTGGAAACCGTTGTCACTCCCTGGCGACAGATAGAGGAAGGGATGGTAAAACCACATAGATTGACAGACATACTTGTCTGTGGGCCAATCTTAAACAACTCCTTGAAAATGTGGTTTTCTGCCCAGAAATGTATGGGCTGTAATGTAAAACTCTGTGACCGCTCTCCTGTTTGGTATAAGTATAATTTAATAAAGCATTAATGACAGCTGGACCTCTGGAGGAATTCATACTCTCCAAGATCTGTATGACAGAAATTGTTTGATTTCACAAAGAACGGTATTCTCTCCCCGGGTGTCCTTGGTTTCTGTATCTCCAGTTGAGATCAGTCATCCGTGCTCATGGAGTCCTGTGTGATTTACCGTTACCCTCTCATCCGTTGGACATACAGATTCCCTTTCAAACACCCTCTACATGATTAGTGTCAGTCATTTACAATGAACTGCTATCTAAGAGAGTAAAACCTTTTGGAGTGGTCAGTTCTTGGAGTCGTGAACTTGAGGGCCAGGGTTATGATTTTGACAGGGACAATATTTGGACAAACATACCCGTCTCATCAAGGAAGCCAGCACATCAGCTTATTCTTTAGAAGTTTGTGCACACATTGGATATCACAGACGCTTTACCATGAAACTGACAGATAATCCCAACAAAATGTGATCAGAGCACCGTTGGTACATATCTCCATATTTTCTGGGAGTGTCCCCCTCTGCATGGTTTTTGGTCCAAGGTGCAAACTTGCCTTGACAGTATTTTAGGATTTCCAATTCCTATCCACCTCCCCGTATTTCTATTCAATGATGACTAAATTCTTAGTGGTAATACCAGATTGGCCCAGAGGAAAGTTCTATTCGCAGGACTGACAGAAGACTAGAATACACTCATGGTTTTCTCCAGACATCCCATCAGCAAAAGAATGACTAACTCACTTTAGAGACATTGCTATTTTAAAAAGGTAATTGGCAACAAATTGCAAATATCTACTGTGCAAGCCTGAGACGCTCTCAGCGGCTCTCTGTCTGAGATAATGTTGCTTGCTCGTATATAAGGTGTTTTCTGTTTACGTTTTCTCTGTAAGTCAGCTCACTTCCTATCCTACAACCCTTCCTTTTTCGCTTTAAATGATGTGTAGGGTCTGTGTGTATTAATTTGCATTTAATATTTTCTTTCTCTTTAAAAAAATCTCTAGTGGTAAGGCAATGACACTGGTTTTGTAATAGAATGTTTAAAGTGTTCACTAAAAAGTTTGTCACAGAAAAAAGGTCTCCAATTTGTTCTCCAGGCTAATCTGTGCTAATTAACCAAGTTTTAAAAATGTGTTTATGTTAGTTATTTATTCATTTATTCTTCTGGATATGATGATAAAAACAGTCTTCATAAACTTTCATAAGGATGGGTTATTGCTGCTGGCAGGAAAGCAGTCCTGTGAACGAATGGGTAAAAATAATCCACCGAAGCAGAAAAAACCAGCACAGAAAAACCTCCATGCAAATGTGGCTGCCAACTTTTGTCTGGTATATTCTGGAGAATCGCATTTATCACACGTGATTTTACAGAAACAAATAAACAATAAAAAAAACATAATAATGTCATGTGATTTACCAAGGTAGCCCATTAAATGAACCTGATGTGTGGACTGTGGCTCAGCTTGTCATGTGCCTCTCTGATCAGGCCAGCCCATGGCTGCTGCCATCAACAGGAAATGATCCACAAATTGATGCCTTGTTAAACAACAGTGACCCAGAGGTCATTTCACAGTTTGAAGAGATGAAGTTATCTATTCGTAAACTTTACATAGTGTACCATCTATCTAACATTTAAGTGCATGAGAAATGAGAGCACTTTTAGGTGGTCTCATGACTTAAAGGTAGAGGTTTCAGACATAATTCAATAAAATCAATAGGATTTATTCTGGTAGTGAAGTAGGCTGAGAAAAAGCAAGTAAAGATACGGTGTGACTTTGCTTAAGACTTGTTGGGCCTTGTGGTGAATCACTAATCTGTTCATCCAACTGGAAACTCAGCAAAAGCAATCCAGAGGGGAAGAGAGAGGAGAGCTGAAGGGCATAAGTGTCTCTGTTGTTCTCCACCAAGCTGCACACCACATTTGTTCACAGTGATTACTAATCATCTGAGCAAAATGAAGCCATATTACTTCATTATGACTTCATTAATAATAATGATTCCATTTTGTGAAATGCATTTTTTTCCGCTGATTGGGATTTATGTAAAATGATGACCTTTATGTGCAAATAATAACAACTGGGGGATAACGTGGTTGTGCCTTTGGAGCATTTAAATAAGTAAAACCATATTCTGACAGTTACAAGTGGGTCCCTTTCACATAAAGCCTAATGAGAAAAATAGATCTGCAAACTCTGGATTTAGACTGTATGAACAATACTGGATTTTAGGGTTTCGTAATTCACTGTTCAAGTGCATTCTGTTTGACAGCAGCAGGTCTGTGCACAGTTGAATGTCAGACCACTTCAAATCCTCATGCAAATAACCTTTCAACTGACGTTTCTCTGCTCCTCTCTGACAAGGCTTTGCTTGAGGGAGCAGTAAATCCTAAATGTTTGGTAGAAAAACTGTAAAGGAAAAGATATTAAATAACTATGCATCTACGATTACAGAAAATCATAATTTAAGGTTTGTATAATATCATTCTAGATATGCTAATATCATTATATAAGATAATATCAAAAGCGTATATAGAAAATGCAATCAGATATGCTTCTTTTGCATTTAATGTCCATAGTAAAAAAAAAAGATCTAGCCGGAATTTGTTATTCTTTTTTACTTATTGCTTGTTAAAGTACAGTAAAGAAATACACAATAGGCAGTGATGTGCTTCCTTGGAAACAGACTGAAAACTGCCTCACAACCAGAGATATTGGAGCTCAAGGTCCTCCAGCCAATTTTTCAGAGCACGATATGTAGTTCTTGGGAAAAAAATCTTTTTACATTCCTCTCTGATAGCAAATCAAGCTTTTAACCTTGTTAACATTGCGTGCCTGGGAGTTCATGCACCACCTCAAAAAAATCAAGGTCTCTTCCTATCTTTATGTGACACTGGAGACACCAAACCTGACTAATTGCTGGGTGGAGTTGAACTGCTAATTTGCATGTGTTGTGAAGAAGGTGAAATGGGAATGGTTCGAGCTAAAAAGAATGTTACCCAGTGGGGAGAAAGTGCTCACTTTGTTTTGCTCGCTTTACAACGAATTACAACGACTGCATACGAAGTTTCTTTTTATGCGTCCCACTGACTCAGAAATACCCAAACAGCTTCCTGGCCTGCAGTCAGGAAGCTGTTATTTTTTCAAATAATATGGAACATGTCCATCTGCCATGTCTTAGTATTGCAATATTGTATACAATTCCTCTGTTCAAAGTCTATCAGTACACTAAATTGAGGTCGGGTAAGGTGACATTACTGATGTCTGAGACGTGATGCTAATGTTATTCCCTCATTGTAGTCGGTTACTGAGTATCCCAGATGGACACGACAGATTTAGCAGAGCAGAATTGCATCCTAAGTTGTCGTCTCATGTGAGCTTCTCCTTCTCTCTCCTGTTGCTCTGAAGTTGTTTTATAACCTTAAAGCCGACGACGTTTCACACTTGAATGACGTTTGTTTCTCATTGGGTTGGATGCTTCCCTGTTTGTGCGCTTAGCCTCTCATTCAGCATCAACGCTGATGCTTCCAGCTGCCTGACAGAATCTGATAGAATTGGCTAAATTGGCAAAGAACAATTGCGGACGCAGACATTCTCTAAAAACTGCATTCAAAGAAATACTTTGCCTATCGTTTTGTGAAAAATGCAAGCTATTTTTTTGCAGTTTGGCAAAAGAGTCGTCGTTTAAAAACTACACAACCCCTATGACAGCCATTATACCCACACCCTAAATAATGCTGCAGTGAACTGAGACCAAACAGAAGGGGAGGATTGGTAAAAAAAAAAAACCTTTGATCAAAATGCTGAAGATCCAACAGAACAGGCAGCGACGGACATGATCTGACACTTCTGACAGTTGTGAGTTCTGAGGGTATTTAGCCGGCAAACTGGGCCAATCATGGCACAGCTCGGTGCCAACTAGAAAACAGATTAGATCTAATTCAGTCCCAACAGTTCACTTTTGCCACCCTTTGGTATTAATTTGGCTTCAAACACGATCACGTTAACCCCCCCAAACACAGATACACACACACACACACACACACAGGTGCTTACGTTTTTTTGCCGACTGGGGCCGGCTCAGACAGACTCACCGCTCCACCTCGCAGAGACTACGTAAAGCTGGGCTCTGGAGCCTCGAGCAGACTGCTGAAAAGAGCACTGATAAGCGACAGCAGTGCTGGCTGATTAGAGGAGAAAACAAAAACTAAAGGCAATGCCTGGGGAGTTGCCAATGGCAACCTAGCTGGCCATATGCTGCGCAGACTTATTGTGCTGCTGCACTCGCTATTAGTGACACTTTTCAGCAGACAGCAGCACAAGCAGAATAACCCCGCTACGTCATAAATGGGTATACATCTTATAGGGAAGCGATAGGGCCGGAGACGCACCAGTTTTGACTTGAACCTCGTTCCCTTTTTGAGCATTCAGTTAATTGAGAACAAAAATTGCCTGAAGAGAATGGCAGGAATTCAATCAACCTGATTACCGGGGAAAAAAGGGTCATTAAAACTCTTCTCCTAGTTATTGAATTTCTAGTCTAACTGTGAGAAACACATGGCACGAGGCTATCCTCTGCAGTGACATATCAAAGTGCACGTTTTGTGCTTTCATGTACGCATATCCATACAAACAAGGATCAGTTTCCACTGCTTTGAGATCCCATCAAAGCCGCATGAGCCGCTGTTCTCTGCAAGCCAAAGCTCCAATCCATCAAGTTGTGGTGAACCTAACACAAACAAGTCTTTTCTCACCGTATAGCTGCCGTGTTTTTCTTTCCTACTTCATGACTCAGACCTGGTTTGTGCGACATTGTTCCTTTTTTATTGTAGTGCAGAGGGTACTTGGCTGAGGAGCTATTTTATGGAAATGAAATGCGTTTAAAGCGAGGTGTCTTCCGGTGATTTTCAAAAAGCTGTTATTGGAGGGAGGCTTGTTTTTCCATTAATCTGTGGCGATGAGCAAGAGGCCAGGGGGGTGAATCTGCATCAAGGAAATGCCCATATATGCATACTGTGTGTTTTAGGGTGATAAGACTATGGCTGTTTTGTATGGATTACATATATTATTTTAATCTATCCAGCATTAGGATTTCTTTTTCTTTCGAAGCACATACTTCTGAGGTGCTAACAAGCAGTAGCAGGCACCTTGGTATCTTTTCAGCTCACCAGAGATGAAAAGAAAACAGGAATAAGGATGCTCATGCCTTGTCATGACAGGAGACCTGCCCTCATCATCTGTGACGCTGTTTCTGGGGGAGTATTTTCCCACTGATGCTGAGTGTGATAATCTACTACAGCGGGATCGCACATAAACGAAAAGGCCATCACTATCAGCGCCGTGCCAGTCGGCTCCGGCTCGTGTGTGAGTGGGCCGTGTGGAGGCCCGGCTCCCCGTCTCCTCCTCGGACCGGTACCCACCTGTACTTCATACTGGTGTGCCGCCCGATGGCCTCCTTCATGTGGGCATGGCCCTGTGGAGTCTGGCGGGACCCGGGGGCCTCCCTGGTCTTGACGGAGCCTTGAGACATGTAGTTGCCATTGCTCCCCTGTCCACTGCCTCCTCCACCTCCCCCTCCACCGCCTCCTCCACCGCCGCCACCACCGCCTCCTCCACCGCCTCCCCTCTCGCCCCCGCTGCTTCCCCCGGGAGGGGGGGCCGTGCGAAGTCCACACAGCCGGTCCTCGCTGCGACTCTTAAGGTTGTGCTCAGTGCATGCGAAAGACACCTGCATCCTGACTGTGTCTTCTGATGTGTCTTATTTGAAGAGTCAGAGGTGTGTGTGTGTGTGTGTTGTGTGTTGTGTGTGTGTGGGAGGACTCTTTGGAAAGTCACACAAACAACAATGTCTACAAAATACCGGTGCTGCTGGACTCCCGTTCCCTGTTGCGCTGTTGTGGCAACACGCAGAGATGCTCATACACAGGAGCTCAGACAGGGCAGGTCAGAGCTTTGGGATGGGAGCTGGTGGGAGCTGGTGGGAGCAGGTCCAGCCTCTAACACGTCACACACAGAGTTACCGTCTGCTCCGTCTCCCGTCTGGCGGTGCAGAAAACTGGCCAAAAAAAAAAAAAGAGGCTCTGGGAGTTTTCACACTTAGAAGACGCATCGGGGCTGCCCTCCAACAATCATCAGGAGGCTTGTAAGCTCTCAGCGGTCCTCAGACGAATTTGGGGATGTGGCAGTTCTCAGCGTGATAGATGCGTCCCTCCCGTGAGAGCGTCAGTCGGTCGGCCTTTTTTTTTTTCTCCCCACACACACACATACATGCACCGGCTCGCCTTGGCTCAGGTCGGGTGATACAGCACTTGCCAGCTTGCTGATTTTTCTGTCTTCAGTGGAGGTTGGTTGAGTCTGTGTGGAGCTCGGGAGCTCCGGAGCGTTCCGCAGCGGGAGAGACGCAGCCGCAGCTGCGGGCATCCTCAATCCGCGCGTCCAAATGAGGCATGTTTCCTTTTCTGTCGCAAAGCAAGAAAAAACAAAATACCACCCCAAAAAAAAAAAAAAAAAAAAAGGGAAACTCAATTACTGGAATTTACATTCCCGTTTAAGGGGCCAGTCCGAACAGGATGCAGAGGCTTGATATGAAGCGTATTCACCCATCCAAACCCCGCCGATGCATCATCGCCCCGCAGCCTCACGCAGGATCAGAATTGATGCAAGAGAAGGGAAAGCGGCACCTAAAATTCAACAGACAACACGGAGCCGGCTGGCGTTACCTTCAGGGCTGGCAGCGGTTCACGCACCGGCAGCTGTGTAGGTCTCTCCCGTTATTCGACACAATCTCACGGTGCGCGCAGAGGGAAAAAATGCCGGCATACTGGCCCAAAAATCAGCTGCGGCACACATCCGGATCGCTCCGTGTCGCCTCCCGGCACTCCTTCAGCATCGTTTCTGTTAGCCCACAGTAAGCCTTTTCTTTTCTTTTCCCTCTTCCAGAGGCGCCAACATGTTCACGACACACAAGCTGTGTGGGGGTTTGCAAGACAACTCTCTGTGCATATGTGTGTGCGTGTAGGCTATGTGTGTGTGTGCGTGTGTGTGTGTGTGTTGCTCTCACTCTGTTTCTATCTCTCCTCTCTCTGGGGTGTGATCACTACATTTTTCATCACACGGGCGTACACAAATTTGTTCACATTAAGCCATTAATGGAGCCACTGGGTTCTCAATGTGGGACAAAATGTGCTGTTTTTTTCTCCCCTCGTTAATGATCATACTTTCACTTTATTTTTCACTTGAATAGGGAGAGAACCTTCTTCTTCCACATGTGGCTCCCCCTTTCCGTTTGCAGATGATTTTTCTTTCCACCACACCCATAATAAAGACAGCCATCCTGTTTCTTCCATGTATTTGACAAGAACTAAAGTCATTATGAAACCCTCAGATTGTCATTTAGAAGTAAGAGTAGGCGGGCTTTATGACAGCCACATCATAAGATGGCACACTTTGGCATTTCACATTATTCTGCTTGATATCAAATCAAATCAATATCAAATGTGCTTGTTGTCAGTTTTCCCGGCAGTGAAAATAGTCGTTTCTGAGCTATGTTTAAGATGTTCAACTGTGCTGCCGTATCCTTGGCAAAAACTGTAAATCCAGCAGACTTCAGCCTGAGCTCAGTGTTTGCCCTGCTGGGTCTGCTCCCCACAGCGCGCAATCTGCAAAACACCTCAGATGTGCATAAGAACCCACACGCACACATGCACGGCGTCTGTCAATATGCTCTCAGATCAGATGCAGAAGGCTTTTTAAGCAGCCTGTGGTCCCAGAGCAGACTGTGGGGCAATCAGCTGTCAGCAGAATGCAACTTTGATCAGCATCTCTCACAGCTTTGCAGGTGCACAGGCCACCCAGTGTGACTCTCCATGCCTCCAGATGTTAACAAAGTTGTGATACCATTTAAAATGCAAATACGACTAGAATCCAGATATTTGAAAATGCCATGAACCAAACATTCTATTAACAATATAACACAGAAAACAGGGTAGAAGTACATTTTAATATTCTTAATAAATATGGTCAAGCTCAATTGGCAGTGATGTATTAAAAGAAATGGAAACACGAGCAACCAAAGGCTGGGAAAGGCAACATTATGTCACAGACCTCTGTGACATAACGCGGTCTGAAAAGAGCACACTGGAGAAAAAGCATGTGCAACAACTCCATCAGCAAATCAATAATGGTTGAGGAATGGGGGCCTGCCCAATACTGAATGTAAGAGAAACATGATTTTGACATTAAAAACCTTACAAGGGATCAGGAACATTTCTAGACATCCTTTACTGTGGGCATCATCCACAGAAGAAGGTCGAAGCATCTGCAAATAAGAACCCACTGAGCTGGTAAAATGAACATGGAAAATAATCTCTGTGGCTTCCCATTTGCAGCTTTTAAGTCCTTTCAGCTGAAACAGAGAATCCTAGCAACTGTAACTCAATATGATCAGCTTTTTTGTCATCTAGTTTTAGTTCTTGACAAAGCAGTTCATTGGGTTGAAAAGAGCCCAGTCACTAAATACTTTGCAGATTTCAACTGATATGACACGTTTTAAATTCAATATGTTAGATGTACCTAACTTTGACACGCTATTGAAGCAAACGAGCCCTGATCACCTGCCTGCCGAAATTCAAGTATCCCTTTCCCAAAACTGGGATGCTCAGCAGGTTTGTTTCCAGCAAAGCCAGATAAGCAAAGAGAAAGGAGACGTCAGCCTCTGTGTTGTGCTGCTCTGGGAAAAGCAGCGGCTTTTAGAGGGGAGGGGGTTCACTTCAGGTGCATATTCACGCAGATTGACTGAGGCCAACATATCACCTGCTCGGAGGCAGAGGAAATTGCTACCATTACAGATTTTAAGAGCCGGTTCAAGTGCTCGAATCAGCTCTGCTAGAGGCAGATTAAGCAGAATCCCACTCCGGTGAAACAGCATGCTGCCACTGACTGCAGCATTTAGGGAAGTTATCCAGCAGAACGTACATGAAGCATGTTTAGCAAAAGCCCAAGTGTCACATGATGTCCTCCAGGCTGCAGTCCTTTCTCCTCTTTTATGTTTTGCTTTTGAATCTTTGTGGCTGCCTTCTCATCAGAGTGACGCTGCCACCTAGAGGCACTTCACGTGGATCCAAACAAACTGTGTGAAACCAACGCAACATGGGGGACGATTTATTTTCCAAACTGCTATTCATCAGCTGTATGTGCATCATGAGTGACATCTGATGAGCACTCCACACTGAAGCAGTCAGTAGATATGCAGCACCTTCCTGTTTATTATCTAATCCAATGTTATAGCGCTCGTTTTTCCTGCCTTTTTTCAATGTTTTTAGAGATTTTCAGGTTTTACGTGCATAATATCTGATTGGACATTTTAAACAAAAGACACAAGCAATGTTCCAACCAACTGTGTGTCCCTTGCTGCTCACTTCATGCATCATTAACCCTCAACTTCTGCATCGGTGATGTTGACCCTGTATGTTTGGAGGTTGAAATTAGACAATGACTCATGTATGAGCCCTATTAGTGATCCTGAAAAAACAACAACAACAGATATTTCAGCTGCATTTATTCAGTGGCCTTCTGCTTTGAAATCTCATCAAACGCCTGATATTTCTTTCTAGGTCACCAGTGGAGGAAAAAAAAAGAAAAGACTGCAAATATAGTCCTTATTTTTCACCCATGAATGATAATTCCTCTCCCTGCCTTTGGTCACTGTCTTCTTCAAACACTCAACATTAAATGTATGCGCTGAAAACAAATAAAAGTAATATTAATTCTATTATTTGAACGGATCATCTAAAGATAAATAGATTTGTAGAATGTTCCAACATTCTCTTATGGACTCTTTAAGCTTAATTTACGTTTTGTGAACACATTTACCATCTTATCATAAATATGGTAGGTTTTGTGGATTAAATAGAATTTTTCCATTTTGTAGAACTACCATCAGTTTTAATGAAATAAAGACAAATGTTTACCTTCGGTAGTTTTACATTGGAACTTCATCACACGTTGTTCAAATCTTTTTTACCGTTACACTGGGCGGTGGTCTGATGACCCCCGTCCCTCTCACCTGTACGTCATTGCAGGGCGTGCAGCCTCGAACTCAGCCAGGGAGAGGCCACATTCCCTCAGGTACAGCTCCAGCCGGCGCCGCTCCACCATCCGGTGCGCCGCCTCCAGAATCTGAGAGGCCAGAGCCTCCGACTCGTTCCTCTGGTCCGGGGTCTTGCTGCTCCGGGCTCCAGCCTTGGCCACAATGCTCCCCGAGGAGGTGGACGCCTTGGGCTTCTTACTGATGCCATAGAGGTCCTCCACGGAGTATTTCCCCCCCTTCCCGCCTCCGGTGCCGCCACGACTGGCAAACATTTTTATTTCGAATCAGGTACTGGATTGATTACAAATCGCACTTCCTTCCTCCTTAGCTCAGTTTTCCTCACTACTTCTACTTTTGGCAATTGCTGCCTCTGAGCTGGAAAGCAAACAACAAGGCAGTGCTATTTTGATAGAGATTCATGCAGATTTGGAGCATCCAGCCCGTGGATGTCAGACATCAAATTCTTAGAAAACAAGAGCTTAAAGCACTTGTGAAATATCAAAAAGTGTCGGCTCTTCCTTTGAGCAGTTTAAATCCAAAATAAAACAAAGGCAGTCCTGACATGTCAGCAGCGGCTCACAGTCACAAATAACGGCTCCTGCGGATGCGAGGGGCTCCTTTGAGTTAAAAACGCAGATAGGGAACGTAATCAGGATCTTTCTCGCTTTATCTCTCAAAGGACGGACAGTGAGGGGATTTGTGAGCTTACATTTGTCCAGATTAAGAGCCCGACCGGAAGTATCTGCACTTCTGTGGTCACTGTGTAATCAGTGGGGGCCAGTCAGATCCCAGGTTTGTGACCTCGCCATCTGATCAAAAGAATTTGTCATTTTCATTTTTACATTCATTTTCCCCACCACCACCCTACACCATAACCTGATTTTCTTTGCCAATGTTATCCAAACCAGCTCTCCTGCTGCCTCCCAGCTCAGTGAACGTGGCATCCTCTCAGAGCATCGCTGTGACTTCAGGCCAAGTTAATGTGCAAGCCAAGACCCCCCAGGGACTGCTTTTCACACAAACCATAGAGGACCCAGAATGTGCGAACCTCTCAACAGTGGAGAGGGAAGAAGCATGTCTCATTAGCAATGTCATGTTCAGAAGTAAGGACCGGACAGTGTTCATTCAGCAGAAGAAAAAAAACTAAACAGACATAAAAACAGACAGAGAGTGGTTTAAAATATTGATGCTGATAGAGAGGATTAATTTTTGACAGTGTCACAAATCCACCCTCTAATCTCTTTTGTGCTTTGTTGTTAAATCTCGCGTTAGAATAAAATTCTGTGGGGAAAAAATTCCCCTCTGCTGTCAGAACGATGACTTGACTCTTCCGCAGATGGAACAGATGTGAGCCATTCATTTTCTTCTCTGAGATGATCCAAATGTACCACTACCGTTTTACAGGTGCCATACTGAGCAGCTTTAATGGTTAGATAATCAGGAACGGAAAAAAAAAAAATCAATGAGTGAATAAAAGTGCATCGACACGCGGTTAAGCTCACTGACAGCCTGACGGGCGGCTGATGCATCTGTTTAATGGCCCCTGCTTCTTCTGTTTTTCCAGCTGTCATGGCCACCAGGCATTACTCTTAAGTCATGCTCCTTCTTGCCTCTGCTGCAGTGGCTTTTAGAAGCAGAGATCATCTGGGATTAAGCTGCTATAATCACTCTTTCGATTGACCAGAGTCACACTGGCAGCTGTTGGAGGGCAGCCTTCATGTTCCCACTGTAAATTACAGTAGACGGCGTTTCCACGGGCAGGGTGGGTACATGCACCGCTAAGAAGTGGGATTAATTCAGAGTGTGATGAAGAAAGATGGGAAAAACATACTTTTGGTTTTCCATTTGAGACACTGATCTTTATATTGTGTAACCGTCAGATTGCTGGGTCAGAGCTGTGAAGTTTGTTTTTAGTGATCTGTTGCGTAACCGTGCAAAGATAGATTTAGTCAGTCTAAAGATATAGAAACTCAGGGGTATAGAGCACACAACCACCCAGGAATCCTACAAATTTTCTTTTTCCCTTCAACTTGTACATACTGTACTATATTATGTGGGTGGTGAGCTCAGCTGTGAAAAAAGTGAGTTTAGTGCTGATGGAGAATGTCCCCCTTTGTCTACATTTACATCCCCTCTGCTCAGGATCCTTTCAGTGGAACCTCCCTATTGATGGATTGTTTTTTTTTTTAGTTACGGGCTTACATGGCCGGCTGAGTCAAGAAGAGAAATGATACAATTAGGAAAACATCAATGGGATTGTCTGCTACAATTCAGTCATTTGTCTATGTTCTCACTGTTTTTCTTTTCTTCTAATTATTTCATTTTTGTGTGACTGTTTGGAGATGTCGGATGATAACTGAGTATTTTTGAAGAACTGTAGTATTTTCTTTTGTTAGGTTTATTCTAACACCAGTCAGCTACTCTATTGACATTTTAAGATACACACTGAAATAGATCACACATTTACAGAAGAGTGGTTTTTGATTTTTCTGAATTACTGGGTCAAAAAATAAAGTGAATTCAAGGTGACATTTTAGATGTGCGTGAGTTGTTATCACCTCATCATCGTCAAATACGCACGGGTGCTTTGCTGTTCATGCTCTGTGTCAGTGGACACATCTACATCCTTTTTCCCCCCACAGCTTATTAGTTGGCTTTTCTCATCCAGGTGAAGGGTGTGAATCATAGGAGTTATAACACGTTTAGAACATTGTGACAGAAAACAATACACCTCCTATGTGAAGATATCATCTTGCCATTATGTTCTTACCAGGCAGCACATTCATTTCCCCTCTGTGTGTCTCTTTGTCTGTGCTCTGTGTCTAAACAGCTGGTCCAGATGGATGCGGGTTTTATCCCCGATGTTGAGTCCAGGATGATACAAACTTTAATGTTTTTAACCACTAACCAAACGGGAGTTCTTACATAAAAATGCACCCTTGTGTGTGGCATCTTTTATGCAGTGTGTTATTTAAATGTCTAGCATCATGTAAACAAATTAAAAAAGACACTGAATTGTGTTTGATATTTTGTTCTATCATTTTGTAGACATCCACATGTCATTTAAGATGAGTTATGGATTCTAGATAAATATCTAGTGACTGTCATCCATCACTATGATAACACAAGCTAAAGAAAACAGTACAAGAGCAAAGTTTGCTTGCCACAGTAATATTCGTGAACAACTATTGCTGCTGTTGAATATACTTAATATTCCTGTACTCTTAACTCGGATAGATACAAAAACATTCCAAATTCAGCCCTATTTTCCGGTGATGAAAGGGAAAACTATCCACCAGACACCTGATGGAGCATTTCACATCGATTCACCATCCAGCATGTTAGTCAAATGACAGCCTATAAAACAAGCATTTCAAAGGTACCAGTTGGGTCTGTTTTTCAGCCCAGAGAAACGTGCCCCTTCCTACACACGTCACAGTCTGCCGCTAAGAGGCAGCAAAGCCGCGCAGCTGAGCAATCCTGATGAAGTTAACATCAGGGAGTTTAGCAAAATTACATTTTCATTTCATTTCGAAGTTTGCATTTTGAGGTTTAAGGGACACATGGCGTAAAAAATTTAAACTCACGGTGCGTCAAACCCGGGCATGTAACATCTCCGTGTCGGATTTGTACGCCGGGTGAATACGTTATGGATATCTGCGATGTATTTGACTTGACTACAAATGAGAAATGCGTGCTCTCTCTGCTCCAAAGTGTCTCCACCGGATTGCGTCCACCCAGACCGTGGTGCAGGCTGCACGCGGCGTTTTGGAGCGCGCGTTGCGCACAGGCCGTGCCAGCCAGGCGTCAAAAGGCTCCGATGGAGGCGTGACACGTGCGGATGGTTGCAGAAAATGTTGCCTGGTATTTAATTCTGCAGTTTGTCGTTTAAAAAAAAAACAACAACCCGCTGCTAGACTCTGTATGCGCGGCTGAAGTCACATTTGCATACTAATGCGCACAATTCCCGATGCGTTACGCACACTCTGAATTTCATTCCACTAAACCGTCGATGTAATTATGAGTCAAAGTTGACGTTATGGCAACAACCACTTCTCTGTGTCAGTGCTCAAATGAACGGAAGCCACACATTCTGTACACTAGAGGGCGCTCATAGCACAATTATCCGGCCCTGCCTCAATTTGTCCGTCTGATTTTGGTGTTTGTGTTGTAGAGTGTGTTATATGTTTGGAGCTGGGTGGTGGTCTTTGCTGTTGTAAACATGTGAACGGTGTAAAATGAGTTGGCATGCCCAGGATTGCGTTTCTGTCTCTGTAATACGATTACTGTCAGTGCGGCGCTCACTCACACTTCATACTTTGCAAGCCTTGTTGCATTGCGTCCAGATGCTGGTTGAAATCATAACCATATGCGCTTTGCTCGGATTTCTGAGTGGACAACTCACACACACACACACCTACACACACCTACACACAGCGGCCTTCACCGCCTTGCAAACCGTCACAATGTAAGAGCTGCAAACCCGTGTCTGTTGGTGGGGTCAGCTCTAAACGCCAGCGGTCATGCTTTTACAGCATAAACAGCAGTCCTGACGCACCGCTGTTCTCAAGCAGACTGGAACTCCGGGCACAGGTTTGGGGAGCCACTAGGGGACAGATAGAAAGTCTTTTTTTGGGGGGGGGATGGTGGGGGGTTGGTTTGGTTCTGCTTTGTGCGGAAATGCATTCATGCTGCTTAACATTTAAGCACAAAGTCTGTTCTCTGTGCGGCTCTGCTTATATGTGGGTGAGTGTTTATGTGACTGTTGTGCCTTTATCTGCTCATTTGCTTTGCAAGCGTTTATGAAAATAGCTCATTCAGGCTATTGGTCGGCAAACAGTAATTAAAATGTAGAAAATGAAAGGGAGGCATCCAGTTAAGGTACACAGCAATGACCACAATACAAATATGAAGACCAGACTTCACTGTAATCACCAGAAACAGAACAAACAGACAAAACTAAGGGGTTTATTGAAGTACAATTTAAGCTAACGTTTGATGTTGCTTGGTGGTTTTTTCAAAATTCTGTGCTCTGGAAACTTTGAATTGCACCACAAAAAGCAGGGTGGTCAGCATGAGGAGGCTGTTTGTTAGTCCCTCGCGGCGGTTCTGCGTGTTTCAGATAGTAGAGATTAATACCTGCGGGGTTCAGCAGTGCAGAGGAGTTAAGTTGAGTAAGGACAGAAAGGTGAGGCCTTTGTGAGAGGTTAAACCGAACACAGACAAGTAAACTCATCAATCTTAGCACGCCTGGACAAGTTCACAAAGGCGATCAATCACACTGATCAGAAACATCTTTAACCCGAGATGCTTCACATCATGGCCTTTACGTGAACCTCCCACCACTTCAGAAACACACACACACACACACACACACGACACAATCTGTCCTGCCATGTGACGCGTCACTGCCTCTTTTTCTATGGCAATTTGATAGGTTCCTGAAACTTTTAATTCCAAGCCAGCATAGCAGTCCTTGATGCATGTGGATTGAGTTTCAGATTATGGGGTCGTTCACACACAGAAATGGGAAGGTCAGGCTGCCTTTTTTTTCCCCACTCAAGGCAAAGAGCACATCTCTGCAGAGTGGAAAACAATGGCGTGCCACAGGGGAGATGGATGACTGCTGAAAGCTGAGACCGAGCTGGAACCTGCCAACACCTTTGGAATGGCTGTTTTGCCCATCCCAAGCTGTTAATGTCCATATTCGCATTCTTTTATCTAACGGCTACAGGAAATATCTGATCTGATGGTCAAAGTCTGGCAATGAAAAAAAACGATTCAGATCTAACCTTTGTGTGACTGATGGTTTTAAAATGTGTTTAAAAAACAGAAAAAAAATTGAATACGTACAATCCCATACCCGAAAAAATCTGGAACAAAATAAAAAATGATGATTAAATCAGCATTGCGGTCACCAGTCCATCACAGTGCTACACAGAGACAAACAACCACACACACACACACACACACACACACACATTCCTACTCCTACAGGCAGTTCAGAATAGTTAATAGTTAGGAGCGGGCAGATCAATCAAAGTATCAATAGCATTGATTCCAAGGTGAGTATTAGTATGGGATCAATTATGGTGTGACAGGATCGATGTTTTTGTTACAGCAGGTTTCCTTCAATACAGGCAGGAAATGAGAAACTTCTCTGAATTTCTGCTGGTGGCTTCACTTGCTACCTGAGAAGAGTTTCTTCCTCTGTTTCAGTCCATTTCGAATGAATTTAGACAAGATGTCAGAGTTTCTGGATCATGTTCATTTGCGGCCCCTTCTTTTTTTGCATGATAGAGCTTTAACCAGTTTACGTAGCTAGCATGGAGAGCCGTGCTCAGAGTGAATGATTCCTGTGTGTGTTCCTGAGCCCGTGGAGTTATTTCCATTCCAGAATCCTGCCCATCTTAACGCAGTGCTGCCTGAAGGCACGAAGATAGGCATCCACTGCTGATATTTAACTCTATCCCTCATACACCGAGATGTCTCCCCATCCTCTGAATATTTTGGTGATATCATGAACTGCAGATGGTGGTTTAATATTCAGTCGTCCCCATTTTCACATTAAGAGCATTACTAGGACACTGCTCCAAAAAATACCATTTCCTAAATCTCTGGTCATCTTTCTGTTTGAGAGACTCTATCTCTCTAAGGTGTTCTTTTTTACAACCAATCATGTTGCTTTGTTGTTGCCAGATAATAAATAGGCTGCAACATTTTAGTACCATTTACTTTTTCAGGCTTTTAGCACCACTTGTCCCATCTTTTTAAAAACATGTTATTAAACCATCAAATGTCAGCAATTAGATTTTTTAACGTTCCACAGAGATTTGCAAGATATCTCCTTCTGTTTTTATTTACATTTTTGTACGCTTTCTGAAGTTTGTTACAATAATGATTGAGGAGGTTGAGGGTATGAATAATTCAAGGACAAATGTACAAAAATGTAAATAGATGTCTCCATCTATTCATGTATTTTTTTTGTATTGGAGATTTATCAATTTCCAACCGTAGTGTGATGTGGAATCTTGGGACCTTCCTTTGTCACTTTTTTCACAATGAGCCTTATGAGCTGTGATAAAGATATTGTTGAAACAAGATAGAACTGACATTAGAATAAGGCATGGATCACAGTATTTGTCAGTCTTTAAATATGTCCAGTGTGCAAGTTACCATCATCATTAACTATCTTGACTAATTCATCTTAAATTAGTTCAGGGTAAGAAACAGAAAGCAGCATTTTGAATCGTTTGAAATTGATTCTGAATCATCTATTATTATGATGAAGTGTGCTTATTGATTTCAGATACTTCATTTTTTAAATGAGCAGTCCCCTATGGCCTAAGGATCATAGCTAGTCAGTAATAGATTAAATGTATAGATTTGCAAGCCATTGCATATTGTCTGTGTGTTCTACATGGGGTACTAATTTTAGTAGGAAGTCAGGCTGAAACACAAAAAAGTCCAAATTAATTTGAGTCCAACTCAAACAAAAATCTTCTACTTCTGTACCATCACCTTGGAGACAGAAGGGGCTTCCAGTCAAAAGATTTAAATGGATTCAGTGAATTAAGTGCACAATGAAAAACAAACATTTTATTCATAATAATGCGCTGCAGTGAGAAAGCTTGATTACACTTTTAAAACCGTTATTTGACCAGGTGGTTCCAGCCATGAACAAATTCTTATTTACAGCAATGGTCTGGCATAAACTCCTGCAAAAGTCAACAGACATGCTGAGGAGCTGCAAGGATGGACAACTTTCCCAGTGATCACATTTAATACGTAACAGAGTGGAAGCGGGGGGGCAGCGCTCTGCTGCGCCATGTGCCTTCCATCCTTCAGCGCAATCATGCTGCGTACACAGGCGAAAAAAAATTATCTTACCAGGCTGTTTGTTGGACTTGCTCGGAAATATTGGACTATTTTGATCGAAATGTCTGCAAGCCATCTCTGGGAGGAAATCTGGTGGTAGGAGCGTGGCACGGGAACGAAATTCTTCACACTGAATTTCCATCCTCAAGTCGCTGCTGTTGTGAAAATCACGGGGATGCTGCAGATCCAAAAAAAAGGTGAGGGGTGGAAAATGAAAGGAGTCCAAGGTGGGGACTGCCAACTGACTTTTCAGCAGGAATACATTTGCTGGAAGGTAAAGGCACTGCTTGAAAAAACACATTTGTCTCACTTGATGTTTGACCAAACTGAAAAAAGAAAGTTCCAGATTGATCTGGAGGGTTTTCAATGATGATCCAGTGTTTACATAAAGCTGGATGCAAGACAGTTCAGATTGCAGTTTAAAATAGAGAGAGCAAAACTTTATTGAAATGTGGTGGTGCTGTATGGTGCCTTGAAAAGTATAAATGAGATGCAGGATCATTCCTGGAATCTCGTGTTTTTCAGGGCTCCAGACAGGCTGAAACCATTTCACCTTATCTCCCTCCCATACACCCCCTTCTTGCTTTCAAACCCACATGTACCTGTCCATCTGGTTGAGCCCCCACCTTTCCAAGCAATCAACACTCACACACAAACTCTCCACACTTGAATGCACAGAGGAATTTGAGGGGAATCCGGCAAATGCAAAAAAAAAAGAGGTCTGGTTAGCCTGGTCTGCAGCTCCAATGAATGGCCATTCAGATTCACAGACAAAGCTGAGGCTAGTTTTGTACTATGTGGAGAAGGGAGGGGGTCAGGGGTCACTCAAAGCACTGACAGAAGTAGAAACCAGAAGTGAATGCCTGTTTGTCTCTTTCCAACCCTGAATCAGTCCAGCATGGACTTTCGTTCGCTCAAAAACACATAGAGGAGTTAAAAACAAAAACACAAGTGTTTCCAGTAACAGTTACACATCTCCACTTGTGCACGTCTATACTTTGAGGACCATACAAGAGAAGCGGAACAAGTGGAAGGAGTCAAAAACAGAGCGATAATCAAAGCATTCTGATCAACGAACACAAACGCTTTTAGCAGGCCTCTCAGCTTAGGCTGGGTTGGGTGGCTTTGGAGATAGGAGGGGAGAGGCAAACAAAGTGTGTGCAAGAGTTTAAGCTTCTGCTGTGCTATAAGCTGCTCTCAGCCCAAGGCACAGGAGACGAAAAGAACATCTCTTCATGATTAAAAGGGCCGAAGACCAGGAAGGGAAACAGAGAGGACAAGCTTCAGAGCCTTGGGGGTAAAGACTCCTTGCTGATACAAATGAAAGGCAGCAAAAAAAAAAAGTTAAGCTGGGGTATTGTTTGGGGAATGAGAGTAAAATATATGCCATATAGTCAATTCATTACTTAAAAATATGGGGCAACAGGACAGATGAGAAGCACGTTTGTTATATGAGCCACAAAGAAAACGGAAAAAATGCCCCGTCTCACCACAATGATCTCAGACAGTTCTGACAGGGCTTCAAGATAAAACCCAATAATGATACATTTACTTAATTGACTGGCTGCGGAGCAAAAGCACATTAGCGAGCTGAGAGGTCCTGCTTTTTGGCAAAGATAGAACTGCTTTGTTGTGTGTTCATTTTCTTGAAAATTCCAGTCGGCGGCATCACGGGTTGCTGGATCAGAGGAGCGCGGTGTCAGACCAGAAGGAGGCAAATCAGAGATAGTCCTTTGGGAGCCACGCACATTCACTTTAACATCTGTATAATTTTTCCCACTTGCTGACTTTGAAAATTTACCAGTGCCATAAGACATGTAAATGAGTTGAGAATTGAGTCTTATATGGTATGTTTTTCTTATCATGGTTAACAAAATCTACTGAAATCTCCAATGTCATGTCATCTTTAAAGTAAAATCATATATTTTCATTCATTGTTATGTATATATTTATTTATTCATATTTTCTAAAATGAATTAGAAAAAAATACATGTCAAATGATGATTGGGGAACCCACATAATAGAAAAAACATCTTTAATCAAAATCTGCTCATTTTAATGTTGATGTGTGACTAATTGTTTTTAAATGTTTTTTCTATCTATTCTGTTTTAAATTGATAGCAGACAGTTTACTCCTATGTTGAGGGTGTTTCGCTAGATTTTCAAAATAACAAACTCAGCGTTTTCAACGTGTAAGAGGTCTGAACCAGTTAAATATCCCAGTGTCTGCAGGATGCAGTTTGGCATTGGACTGCTGAAATAAGCAATGTTTCCTTGAATAACACTCCTGTTTGGCAGCAAATAGGTTGCATCTAAACCTCACTGATAATTGCATTCTTCTTTACATGTATTCTTTTTGTTCTAGCATTTTTCAAAACAAGGCTGCAGTAATCTTGCCGGTGCATTTTAAAAGCCGTTTTAATGTCCGCTTCTGAATGCACCACAGGTTCAGGTTTCCTGAAAGAAAATTATTCATTAGCCAACTGCCAAAATGGTCTGTGTTAGCCCTCAGCAGACTGAACTGGGGGAGTGAATGTGGGTGGGGGTGGTGAGAGGGATTAACCAGAGTTTTTAGCATTCCACTTGCTAACATTGTTCGCATTCCACATGCACCAAAAGACGCTTTCTGGAGGTAAAAGTTAGCCTGCTGGATTTGCATACTTTTCATTACCTAACACCAAGAGAACTTCTTTGTGGTTTAAGAGAACAGTATGATGGTTTTTACCCGGAACCATAGCTTGATAAGGGGAAAATAATGCATGTGTAGAATAGAGGGCATAAGTAGATAATTCAGGTTAGCTGCCATATCTGTCAGCGACTAGGAAACCTGTCAGTACGTAAAAACTAATTGGTTTTGCCAGAACTGGAAAACAGAAAGATAAATTAATGTCAAAATGTGACTGGCACCTTTCTGCCACTCACACAACAGCCCAACGGTGTTATTAGTATTCCACTTTGCAACCAGCTGGACTGGTGGGAGTTAGGTGGTTGCTCTACATCTTCCCCATACTAAATGTTACAAAACTTCTCCTGTGGCTTTGGGGCTAAAGCAGAAATATTCCGCCATCAAGTAGACCAATGATCAACACAATATAATAGACTATAAGCAACCGATTAAAGTACAATAAGACAAACTGAATCACTTGAGAGAGATCCTTACTTTATAAAATTGTCATTTAAGAGCACATAAACAAATGAATGGCACTGGAAATAAAGAATACACAATACAAGGTAATAAAAATGTATCAGTAATGTCAATAAAAACAAGTTGAGGCCAGATAGCTTTTCACAGAACAGTGTTCTCTGGTCTCTGAGTCCACTTGGTCCTTATTCAAGTTGATTACGATAAAAATGAGCTGCCAGGAGAAACAGCAGCCGAAACATCTGACAGAAACACAGCAGCAGAGAAACAAATGGAATCACTAACGATTACAATTCACTCTGAAATGACAAAAGTGCTGATATGTCTCTGAGCCTGTTTCTCCTCACACATTGCTGATATGGTGGATGAAAGGAAGAAGAAGTGTCTGATCAGGGCAAGTACGCCATTCTCTAAAGTCTGCATTAAACATCACACCTGAGTAAAGAGGACTTAATGTTGAACTCAAATGGGGGAGGGGGGTGACAATTCTCAGCCTTGACATTACAGATTAAGTGACATAATCCAGAACAATGTGACAGCTAAAAACTTTAGATTTTCTTTTTTTGTCTTTTTTGGTTAAAGTTCGAAGTGACATTAGGGAACGACAAATAAGTAAACGATCCATTTTTAGAATGAAGAGAAACTGTAAACTCTGGCTTAGCGTTCCTCTTGTTTTGGCACATGTACAGGGTTCTATACTTGGTGGATGTAAAAAATACTGAGCATGAACGGTAAAAATGAGGCAGAGTCAGTCTGCACATCTTCATCACCTGATCACTCCAGGTGACAGGTTCCTGCCAGTCTCTGGACAAGTCTCATCAGTCATTCAACATGCTGCTTTTTTCTCTCTCTTTCCTGGTCAGGAATACATTCTCCCATCCTCCTTGGAGTTCGTGTTCAAAGTAGGTTAAAGGAAAGAATCCAGAATGCTTTCGGGACATGGCTGCACACCTGTGTACCATGTTCACTTCCAGGTTAGGAGACTTGTTGGCTAGAAAGTCACAGTTGCTGTGCTCTTGTGCTGGAAAGATATCGTCTGAATGCTGGAGAGGATCTTTCTCTGATGCCCGGCCAAAGTTACTCCCATGTGCAGCAGATCCCTGAACAGATGGGAAAAAAACATTAATTTTAATATCACAGAGTGATGTACGTAGGGAAATTTTAGTATCTGGACTTAATTTGTTTTTCACTTGGAAAAAGAGGAAATTCGAATAAAAAACTAAGTAGCAGTACTCCAGAAAATGTTTGAAAATTTCACGACTACAAATGACAAGGACAAAAAGTGTGAGCTGCAAAGTGAAACAGCGATGAACATAATTTTAGATAGGAGACTGGCAATGGGAACTGACTGTGTGGTGATTTGGGCCAGCTGGTCTACTGAGTTGAAGCCATCTTGCAGGAAGCTGTCCTCATAGCGCTCCATCTTGATGGCCCTCAGCCATTCCCCAATGGAAGCGCACGGCGAGAGGGCTAGAGGTGCACGTTGATCCAGCAGGGGGTAGGACGGCCTGGGGGACCAAGTTGAGAAACAATGGGATGACTTACATACATTGTCAGTAAAACTGCAGAGAGGAGCTTATAAGTGTCCTGCAGCCACATTCCAGTTGACACGCTAAGGTATCATCGGAGGCTGTGTGACTGACAGGAACAAACAATGGGATTTGTCAGGGGTGCAGTGTCCTCTGCTGTACGTAAGCAGCTGACAGACAGAAGGAGAAAGAAGGGAAATTGGCACAGCAAGTGGCTGACAGGTCACAGCAGGACATGGCAGGGGGATCTCAGACTAAGCAGAAGGAGGGTAATGTCTTTACTCTGACTGTCAGAACTTTAAATGGACTGTAAAAAAGAGGCATAATGGCCCTTTTCAGACTAGGAACACAAATATTTCTGGCCTCTGACTGTTAACGTGACAGTCTGCCAGTCAGACATAGATCACTTTGACACTGATGATCCTGATGGAGCCATTAGGAGATACTCCTGACAGTGATGTATGGAGCCCTGATACGCATGCTATATTTGCTGTAAGTGTAAGATTGGAAGTTGCATGACATGAAGGATACTAACTAGGATGGCTTAACTTAACATAACAACATGTAATGTCGCCATGACGGTTACTTTCAGCGTAACCAGGACATGTAGCGCCTTTATTCACATAAACATGGTACATGCGTAACATAACAGTGTTTATTCACATTTTTCTGCATTTACAGTGAACAATGTTGTTGATGTCAAATCTAAAACGATTAACTTTCATGTCATTTGGAGCCAGAGTCACCAAACAATAAGGATTATAGTATAAGCAAAAATTAGAACAAAATGACACTGAGAGCTTTCTGTATGATGCTTACAAAAAGCAAAAACATACTATAGTAACAAATAATACAGCATTATTTACACCACACTTTTTCTCAACCGTGTAACAATGTGCTTTAAAAAAGAGGGATACGGTGAGTTAAAGTCAATAGGATATCCATAAAAATAGATTAAACAGGGTTTTAGAGACAGATCAGGCATTTCAAAAGTATATTTTTAAGAGGGGGTTTGAAGGTAGCTGCAAAATTAAAATGAATAGAAAATCTAACAGGGAGCCACTTCAGATAGGCATGCACAGGAGTAATACATTCATATCTGACTAACACCTGAGAATGGAGTGAGTTAAGATTGAAAGAAATTACATGATTTTTTAGTTTGTCTTCAGTTGGAAAAAATCCAGACAAAACGTGTCTGACTGGAGCATCAAAACTACAGTTAGTTATTATAGTTTATTGGCAGGCTAAGTGATATTATTTAAAAGATTGCCAAGAGTAGAAGCAGCAGCAGCAAAAGAATTTGAAGGACCAGAATCATGTGCCATCCATGAGTTGTAGAAATTGCAAAATATAGCATTGATCGAGATGGGTCCCCCGAGTGCCCTTTATCTTTTTGATGGGCCAAAATGTTGAGAGTAAATAGGAAATTAGAATAAATCTGACTTGGTAACAATTTGGCAGTGACAGAATGTGCCTGGGGTGTTGATTCAGGCATGCAGCCGACCTGTTCGGCTGCAGCCACATCAGCGTGCGAGACTCCCAAACAATAGCTGTGCTGCTGTTTACAGGGCCTCCTAGAAATGGACACCTCTCGGTGGATTTCAGTTCTCGGCTCTCTTACCCTGCTCCATCTTGAGCCACGATTTTCAGAGATGCAGGGTTGCGGATCAGTTTGTCCAAAGCACTAACAAGGTCTGCAAATCGAGGACGAGCGGAGCGGTCCTTCTGCCAGCAGTCCAACATCAGCTGGTGTAGGTGGGTGGGGCAATCGGGTGGCGGGGGCAGTCGGTAATCTTGCTCAATGGCATTGATTACCTGACAGAGAGATAAATTATTACTGTTCAAACAAAACTAAATCAACAAGCTTCTATATGGATCTATTGTGAGTTGCTGGAAGGGTTAAGGAATCAGCTAGAAGAGAATAAAAAGAGCACACACAACACAAAACTTACATCCTGGTTGCTCATGTCCCAGTAGGGTCTCTCTCCAAAAGACATGACTTCCCACATTACAATGCCATAACTCCACACGTCTGAGGCTGAGGTAAACTTTCTGAAGGCAATCGCCTCCGGTGCTGTCCAGCGAATAGGAATCTTACCTCCCTGCAGTGAAAATCAACCTGTCAGCTCTATAAAACCTCAACCGACAATGCAGCATTTCAGCAAATGTGTTGCACGGTAATTCATTATGTCGGGCCGTTTTCTAACCAGGGAACTGGTGTAGGTCGGGTCAGAGGAGTTTTCCTGCAGGAAGCGCGACAGGCCAAAGTCAGACACTTTGCACACCAAGTTGCTGTTGATCAGGATGTTGCGGGCGGCCAGGTCTCGGTGGACGTAGCTCATCTCTGCCAGGTACTTCATGCCAGAGGCGATGCCGCGCAACATACCCACCAGCTGGATGGGAGTGAACTGGCAGTCGTTCAGCTACAGGGAAGAGGGAAAAGGTTCAGCTGGAGAACAAGTGACACGACACTGGGCCCCAGTTATGTGACAGTTCGTTTCAATGCTCATTCTCAGTGTCAAGCTGACCCGCAAAAAGGAATCTAGTGCTCCATTCTCCATGAACTCAGTAAGAATCATGACAGGGCAGCTGGCAGTGATGATTCCCTCTAGGTGGATGATGTTGGGATGCTGGAACTGTCCCATGATGGACGCCTCAGACAGAAAATCCCTCCTCTGCTTTTCCGTGTATCCGCCTTTCAGAGTCTTAATTGCAACATAGTTCTCTTTTTTTCCTGGGATCTTCAGCCTTCCCCGGCACACCTCCCCAAACTCGCCTGCAGCGCACACAAACGCATAAACAAACATTAAGGCTGTTTTCTGCCACATTATGAGAACGACCGTTGCATTTAGCAAATGAAAAGCTCGCTTGCAGCATGTTACGCCCTTTAGCTTAAGTGAAGGCCACTCATGTTGGGCCCATATTTATCAGTTAATTGGTTTACTTCTGTAGCGTTATTGAATTTGCGCTGATAAAGAAGAGTCTAGATAATGTTTTCAAATGTCCCTGAACCAATTTAAGTGACTAAATTAGATATATTATAATAATGTTACTTCCAAACAGAACAGACAAAAATGAAGTAAAACGTTTAAAAAATGAGAAAACAAACAGTACAGTGCTTTTAAATTTACTCTTGGTGGAAAAACCTTTGGGTGGGGCTTACCGGCACCGATAACCTCCTCTATCTTGACACAGGAAACATCGATTTCCTTGGCAAATTCTCGCACGGCCTCATTAGGGTCCTCGTAGGTGAAAGGGTCGATATAAACCTTGACCCCTGTGAGGTACAGACAAACAGAGCCGTGGGAAAAGAAAGCGGAGAAATGTTAGAGCCCGGTCACATTAGAAATGATTTTCCTGACATGACCACATGTAAATCAGATGGAGTTCGGTATGCATGTCCTTGGTGGATTACCTTGGCCAACAAGGTACTGGTTGTTTTTGTCGCTCAGCTCGGGATCTTTAATTTGGCTGTGTCGGCTGTGGGCAGAAGGAGATCGGCATAAATACAACGAGATTAGGGTTGAGGTGCAGTTGTCTGAAGAATCCATGTTTAATTGGACTCTTTGGCAAGTATTCCAAATCCTTTGTCAGGCAAATGAGATGCAAATCCATTATCTAACAATGTGACTATTCAGAATTGATAACAATTACACAAAACTGTGATAACAAAAACATTGCAAAAATTAACAAAAAAGGAATTTGAAAAAAATTATTTTTGTCTTTAAAAAAAAATCTATGACATTGGCAAGAATCTAAAAATAAAATAAGATATATCCTGCCTTCGATATGACTTTGTTATCCTGGCCCCACTTACAAAGAGGTCAGTTCAACACGTCTACCATCACTTTTATTCTTTTTTTTTTTTTTACACAAAAACTGCCTTGTTTTGAAAAGCTTTTGCTGGCCTTTAAGAATCCTCTGAAATCTTAACGACACAATACAAGATGACTTGTGGTAATGGTGAACATCCGAGCCAATCCCATCGGTACTGCTCTTTGACACAAGCAGCTCTATTATAATTCTGCTGGCGCAAACTCATCCCTACAAGACTGTAACAACCCTGTAGCTACTGGATCCCTGCCTTCCTCCATTTCTCTCCCTCTCTCACTTCATAAGCCTAAAATAGCAAGAAAGCACCACCCTCAGTTAGTGGCAGATCTGGGCCTCAGTTGCTGGTTTGTGTGTGTGTGTGTGTGTGTCACAAGGTCACAGCTATTGTTCTCCTGTCCTGTGGAAACAGGGTTGGGACGCCTGCATCCTGTCTTTTCCTGCCCTCTACCTCTATCGTCGGTTCTCTCTCATATATATTCATGCACTTTCTCTCTTTTGCTATCCTGTGATGGCATCCAGCACTATTTATTCAAACAATGAAGCCTAAGGAAAATGTTCTAATGAGCAGGATAGTTTTTAGCTGTGTAAGCGAAAGAAATCCCAGGCATTGCTTTGTCTGAACTGTTTCACAGAGGGAGGGTGTGTGTGTGGGGTATCATAGTGCAAATCCACCGTTGATAAGATACACCATGTATAAACAAAAGAACAAAGTGGTGCAAAACCGTAAAATTGGGGTCATGGTTGTTATTAGTTTTCGATTTCCCCCTCTTTCTTCCCCATTTCCTGTTATTTTGTCAGCTTCGATCCCTCGCAAATCTTTCTTGTTCTCTGTCTCTTTTCCTTTTCCCTGGTTCTCACCGTATGCAGTAGGCAGCGGCGAAGACAAAAGTGACAAGCAGCAGCATCCCGACTGCGATAAGGATGCCGGGTACCAAGAACTGGGAGGCAGAGTCATGTCCTGAGAGAGAAGACAGACAAAAGACACAGAGAAGAAAGAAAAACGACACAGAGAGCAAAGAGGTTAGAGCAATGCTGATCGAAAAAGCCATAAAAGGAATTTTACATTGATGGTAAATTATAAAAGGGGAATGACAAAAATGTATGATTTTTCACCGGCTCTACTCAAGGACATAGATGATGAATTCATCAAGAAAGACTGAGCAAGGATCCATTATACAGATAAGAATGTCGAAAAATAAAAGCCAGCGGAGTTAAACAAGATAATGGTATGGAATAATAAGCATGGCGATCCCTTTCAAATAGAAACTACTAATGGAAATTACCATCGGGTAGCGTGCGGAAGGTGTTCGGAGGACTGAAGCTGCCATAACCAGCCAGGGTCTGCACGCGAACCTGCACCTCGTAGGGAGTGGCCCTGCGGAGGTCCGTCAACACCACCTGGTTTCTGTCACTTTGCGTGTAGAAGCACTGATCGTCACTTCGCCTATCCTGTAGAGAGAATAAACGGAAGTGGCCGAGCTGTGAGAAAATTATGCTCCCAGTAAAACCATGAAATTTACTTTAGGGTCATCTACAGGATCTAGACTGAAGCCTGATTTGAATTTTAGCCAACTATGGTCATATAATAGAATAATGTTCCTGACAACAAGCGTGTTAATGATTCATGTGAAACAAAGACCCATAATTTAGGCCATGCCCTGTTTTTACTGGAGTAACCTTGTTAGAGAGAACTCTTTAATCCTGAGCCTGCAAGCAAAACCTGATATCTGAAAGGTTAGTGAAAAGCCATTTGGGCAGGCTTTGTGTGTTACCTTCTCACAGTAGCGTAGCTGATACTGCAGGATGTTGAAATGGGGCTGAACTGGAACTGACCAGTGCAGAGTCAGACTGCTCTCTGTGGAGTCGCTCTTCCAGATGACAGATACCAGAGATGGCACTGCAAGTAGGTGGCAGAATTGTAAGCACCAGAAGAAATCCTGGCATGTCACATCTTTCTAATCTCGTTCGGTTCACTTCTCACCATCGTGACTGGTGGTGATGTTGATGCTTTCACTGGCCGGTTCCTTGCCACTAAGCTGCGACACCCCATTGAGCGCCTGGATGGTGAAGGTGTAGGTGGTGTGAGGCAGCAGTCCCCACACCTCCACCCGCCGATTCAGAAGGCCGTCCCGCGCTGGACGGTAGCTGACGCTGTCTCCACAAGGGAGACACAACCCTTTGGGCGGCCGGCATACAGAGCACTTGATCGCGTAGCTCAAGTCTGTTCTCCCACCATTGTCCAGAGGGTCATTCCACTCGAGACTGAGTGTGGTGTCGTTAGTCGCTGGGATGATGCCCCGTGGCGCTGATGGAGTTCCTAGAGTGAGTTGAAAGTTCTTCTGAGTTTTTTGTGTTGTAGATATTTGAAATCAGTATCTTAAGTTTAAGATTTAAACATCAAAACATGCCCTGTTTCCACGTCTGCCTTTCTAAAGCTGCAGCTGCATATTTACAGACATGAACAGCTATCAGTTGTCTAATAAATAGTAAAAGAATGCAAATATATTCCAAAACGTCAAATATCATTTAAATGTCTTTTTCCTGCGGTCAGGTTCAATTTTTTCTAAATCTGCCATGCTGAATCAGCTATGACATTATAGCAACATAAGCTAATTATTTTTTCTTTTTGTCTGCTGGAGATTATTCTCCAAATATTGCCGGAGTATGCTGTGAAAAGGTCAAATCATATTTCATTTTTAAGTGTCACGATTCCCTGATGGAATTCCGGCAAACGCAGGTTCTTGTCTCTGATGTGTCATATCTCTGCTGCTTTACCTTTCTATGACCCACACAGACAAAAGCTGGAGAGGCGTTTCATTCAGCCTGCACATTTAGCCACAAAGCAGAACAATGCTCTTGCAGTAGCTTTGCGTCACAGCAGCGGCATATGTGTTGCAGAATTTAACTGGTGCAATTACACTCTTCTAAAGCAGCACGATAATGATCCTCGTCTGAAAATTGTGAGAAGATAGCTGTTGCCTCAAGCCAAGCATAACCAAATACCAAGATCACTCACACACTGCAAACCAGTATCACTTCCTGCAAAAGAGACAAAGCTTTGTCACTCAGCCCGCGCGTAACTTCACTGATAATGGTATTCTCGTTGAAACCCCAGGTGGGACAACATCACACTCAGTCTGGATGCATATAAATTCTGAATTCAATATATGGGAATAGGGACCTTTTCTCAATGATATGAGTCTCAGCATTCTTTAAGAAATCCACCCTTTCTCGATGGCATAAAGATCAAGAAGACTTTTTTGAGAAATAGACTTTGCTTGGTTAACTGGGGTTTCTTTATATATGACCAATATATTGTGAACCAGAACAAAAACAAAACATGTAATTGTAATGGCCTGTTCATGTGATAAATAATTAAGAAACATTAATCTGAGAAAAAAATTGTGGGAATTGAATCCAGTTGGTATTTATATCACACCTGTGGAAAACAGAGCAGGTTGACAACCTAATGCCGAGTTTCACACTGTTTTCTAAAAGCTTTATGGCCATTTCAAGAGACAGAGCCTTATAAAACATGCCCCCTTTTCACACATACAAAATGTGTCTGAACTGAAATTCCTGAATCCGCATGGAGGTGTCACTTGAAACCTTCAATACCTTCTTCATTCTAGGGAGAAAGCCCTCCCTACCCCCATAACCTGTCACAAAAGACATGCATCTCAATACTCAGCAGAGGGACAAAGGACGCAACTCGACAACGGGAGGGCTGGTTGAATGACACCAGAGGGAAAGAGAAATAACACCAGAGGTGTCAAAAAACAAATGAAAGAAGGAGTAGTAAAAGGTAAAGTGTGAAAACAAGTGCGTAAATGCTACTGTTACCTATCTACGACTGCTTTTAGCATACTTACTGGTGCATGGGGCGTCAAGAGAGTCTGATTTTGCACGTAGGTACCCAGAGCGGCACGCGCACACCGACTCCCCCCTGATGGTGGTGTGGCTGAATCCTGGACAGCTTCTACATTGTCCCTCTGTGCCTGACTTGAACTGACCAACAGTACACGCTGAGAAGGAAAGCAGGAGATGAAAAATTGTCATTATTTCTGTGCGTGATTTACAACTACTAGAAAATTTGACGCTGGCTGTGTCTTAACCAAATTGGCAAAATACAGCCTTTTTCTTTGAACAAGTAGGAAGCAGATGGTTTTTAGATTGACAGATAGAGCCACGTAATGAGGGCTGGAGACAATCAAAATAATGAGGCTGATCGCAATAGTCAATTATAGTCAGCTGCCTATCAAAGGATTAACCTGAGCCTTATCTGAATAATGAAACCAGACGTGGTAGTTCTTGTGAAAGGCTGCTTTGTTTATTGATTCATTTACAGTTCTATGTCTCTTTAGAGAAGCCAGAAGAATTCCTGTGGCAACCAATAAGTATAGACAGGCTAAAGTGCGTCTGAACCGATGTTAAAAGGATTAGCTGCCTAATCAATTATTTGACCGACAGAAAACCAGTTCACTGCAACGTGAAAGACCAGGAAAACTACCTCTGTGATTAAATTGTCCTTTCTGTTTTTTGTTTTTTTTTCATTTTCCATTCTATCACTGATAAAAAAATACAGCCATGATAATAGTCTGGAGCTGCATGTTCAGTCTGAACACATGCATCTTCACATTAACGAGAAAAAAAGCTGGCACTTGTCCTCCATGAGAGCGTACAATAAGCCGTCGATGTGACGCCACATACAGTCAAGGTGTTTACATTCTGTGCTCAGCGCTGCAGCTGAAGCACCACTGCTGAGACAGAGGATTAAAAACA
Organism: Menidia menidia; assembly: GCA_907169785.1. NCBI lineage: Eukaryota > Metazoa > Chordata > Actinopteri > Atheriniformes > Atherinopsidae > Menidia > Menidia menidia. Next base: position 11,165,267 of record CAJRST010004446.1, on the reverse strand, counting down.
ATAAACTTTCACACCAATTGTCACATTGTTTGAGTGAAAACTGACACGTTTCTCGGGGTCAACACTCCTCTGACTGACATTTTCCCGCAGGAATTTTCCACATGTGAGAACGATTATATTATGCATGCGAGTGCCACAGCAAAATATGTCCAGTTTTTAGTTAAATCACCCAGAGCAAGCCTTGAAGGTAACCTGAATGCCTTCAAGACTTTACTTCATCAATTAGTTAACACTTTGTGGTTTAACAGCTAGTCTCAAAGGGAAATGTTACAGGGAAAAAGTCTGCAGAAACTTTTAAGAAACAAAAACTGACACAAACTGCTTCTGGAGAAGACAGCCGCATACTTCTGATCAGATTCAGCTCATGGGGACAGATATACTCTAATAGCCTGCTAGAAGTTCACTTTCAAGATGAAGTTCGCATCTTCTAATGAAGCTCTTTTAAAACACTAAATCATCTTGACAAGTTTCATCAATTTTACATCACATGGGTGCATCTGACTCTGGAAAATATCCTATTGTTTCTGAGAGATAATGGTAATGGAGAAAAATGAGTTTAGTTCAAAACCTTGATAACAATTTCATTTTCTGAAATGACCAGCATGTTAAGCAAATTAACTGTCCAATCTCTCTATGAAGGCAATTTTCCTTTATGGCCCAGTGAGTGTTTTTCTCCTCAGTGACAGAACGCTGGGAAATGGCACTTCACCAAAAGCATAATGTTGGAAATTATCCTTTTTTTTTCTCCAGTGAAATCATCACACCTCCCATGAAGACCAGATTGAATTGTGCCTTCAAACACAGACAGACGAGACAACATTTTCTTGAGAGAAATGTGTAGCTCTTTCTTGTGTTTCTTTGTTTATGGCATTTAACATTTATCTGTGCTGCTGTGATTCTCTGAGAGTGTCTGCACGTGGGGAGTGCTCATGCACGAGGCATGTTAATTGGACTCATTAGACAGAGCTGCTGCACAGCTCCTAAGAGAATTATTCTGCTTCTTCCTTCTTTTCTTGTGTGCTTTGCTTTGATGTTCTCAAGCTGATGGTATCTTTACCCGGAGCACCACCTCCCTGCTTCGCTCCCTTCACCTCTCTTGTGCTCCCTCTATCTCAGTTGAACCATGAGCTGTAGCAGTGGTAAGCCTTTGACCCTGCTCTTCCTCTCTGAGATAAGTGCTGCTCCAGCTGACCTCTCCCTCTGTCCCTACTGTGTCACAGCCGTTTCCCTGCCTCATTAACTTCCTAAGTCTTTCATTTCCTCTGAAACGCTTCAACCCTCGGTGAACCCCCACCCTCAACTTACCATTGTTTTCTTGTTTAGTCTGCCTGTTCTGCTGCCTATGTGGGTGTAGTCAGTATACGTGCATCTGTTTATGCGGCCTAATGGTGCTCCCCTCTTACCTGTGCACCGTGTTTGCCCATCGGCTGGTTCAAATCCAGGCAGGCAGGCACAGGAGGTTGTTGGCTGTCCCACCCACTGACCGTCTTCACCACAGAAGAGCTTTGGAGGTCGAGGTCGGGGCCCCTGCTGAGCGGCATGCTTCACACACGACCCCTGTGCTTCTTGCACTAGGTAACGGGGAACCGTCTCAGGGAAGGAGGACAGAGCGCTGACCAGTGGGGGGCACTTCTTGAAAAACACCCTGACCGATAGCAGGGCCATGCAGGCTCCCTGAGCCTGAAAGGCCAAGTAGAAACCTCTTTTTGTTAGAGGACCAAGCCTTAGGGTCTTCACATTAAATTTCCGCTCTCCACCCTTCCTTAGTAGAAAATCTGCAGCCACTGTGTCCACCTAGGACAGGAAGAAAGAGAAAATGTATTATGTAATGGCCAGATTCCTGCACACACTGAAAGTTTGGCTTGAAAATGACCACTGTGGTATTGTTTTATGTTAGCCTTTATAGGCACTTAACTAGACATCAGACATGCTTTACATTATTGAGCAGTTCCCAAAGCACACCACAGAGATTGATTCACTGCCTTCCTGCCTGATATTTCCCATATGTTACAATAACCTTTTAAACTCAACTTGGACAACTTGAAACTTTCTGGGAGAAAAAAAGCAATTCATCACATCTCATCTGCTCCATTTTTTGGTCAGTTATTTATTAGGTGGTAACGAAGGTGCAGAGTTGGGTCTATTTTGGCACGGGGCTCTTATGGTGTGTTTAGGACATGACAAAATCAGATGTTTGACTCTGGGGAGCAGAAATCAGCACATTTACACACTATTTAAAGCCCGGGACATACACATTAAAAACACTTTCTGAAATGAGTTTTCAAAACCATCCTTGTTCCCATGAGTGTGAAACCTAGACTCATAATACAAGAGACCAAATGTTAAAAGTAATAAATTATACGACCCAATCAATTTTCAAGTGTCAGTATGCTGATTTTTACCCTGTAAAATAAATACAATTCAGCCAACTGCGCATGGGAGGGAAAGGGAGGTGAATGAATCAAAAAAACTTGTGTGTTTTGGATAAAGTCTGCAATTATTCAGGGTAAAAAAACACATAGATTACAGGCTAAAAAAACACAAAGGTTTTGATATGAAAACTTGAAGGCTCTCTTGCTTTAAAAAGACTTGCAAAACATCTTAGTGAAACAACTTCATGAAAATGTTTCTAATGATTTGGAAACCATTTGATGTATTTTTATCCATTGAGAAAGATGAAAATAATTAAAATTTTACTTTTAGTCTTTCTGTTCAAAGTTAGGAAAGCAGCTCCCTAATCATGGAATCCAATGACTTATTTATTTTATGTCCTCACAGTTTGGCAATGCAGTGGCTTTGCCCTGCAAAATTTGAAGTTCAATCATCAGTAAGAAATAATTATTTGGATTTATTACTTTAGTATTTTCATAAGTATAAAAGCCCAACATTTCAGCATTGCAGCTTTTAAAAACATAATAAATATATTTTATTTCTCACAGTCTTCAAAGCAAAAAAGGACGGCAAATGGATCTCCTCAGTAACAAACAGTAATAATAAAGTTTTCCACCAGATGCGTTCAAATGTTCTTTTTTGTGTGATAAAACCAGAGGCTGAGGGCGGATACCTTGGTGTAGGGGTTCTCCATCCAAGGTGGGTGGGTTTCTGTGGCCTCATTGGAGTCTGCCTGGTAATAGTAAAGGTTGAAAGTCTCCTTGCAGCTGCGGTGGTGAGTGCTTGTAGAGGAACACTCCATCATGGTGAAACGCAGCTCCACGTAAACCTGAGATGCTCCAAGTCTCTGGATAAAGCCACTGCGCAGCCAGTGGCTGGAAGAACTGTCGGTTTGGCAGATCTGATACGTCCTCACGCTGTTGTTCTCCTCATCTAAACCACTTACTTCCTCCCACTGAGAGTAAAGAGAACAAAGGGTTGTCAGACTACACATTAAAAAGATATCTGACCCAGAAAAAAATGGGAAAAGCGAGCAGAGAGTAGATCTAATTCACCTGTAACGACTGTCAGAAGACTTTTTATACAACTGGGCATATTAAAAATCCTATTAACCATGATAAGGATGCAATTCTTTGTTAGCTCTCTTGTGTCCTACACCTGTGAGACACCCAAGGACAAATCTGTGCTGCTGCGGATTTTGATCCAGCCTAAATCTAAAACTGTGTTGTTAAGTCTTTCCTTCCACTGTGCACAGCCAGTGGGAATCCATGTCTCACTTGTCAAACAAGGAACATCACGGCACATCTCATCCAAAACAGACACATTTTTTGTTCTTCCAACATGCTTAAAATACAATTACAAATATGTATGAGGTGAAAAATCTCTACAGACATTACATTTATTTAGGAACCAAAAACAACTGAAAAAAGGCTTTATTGTTTGACTTCTGAGTCAACTGCAAATATGTTTGCCATCACTGTTCTCCAAAGAGCAGGAAGCCGGTAAGACATTAGCATACTGGGGGCAAAGTATTGCAGATTTGCCGAACTGGGGGGGGGGGGCTCAGAAATTCAGTTATGTAAATATGTTAATCTTGTAAAAATCCATCTGCACATGATGTGTGGAGTTAGGAAAATACTGGTCGGATTGAATGACAGGGCAGCAAAGCACTCAGAAACAGGTCGGAATCACTTAAAGGTAAACTTTTCCATCAAATCTTTAAAAAAAATGAAAAAGAAGATATGCAAGAGAGCTAAATGTTTTTGACAAAAGTCTGAAGATGTCGCTGAAGCAGCTAAACCACTAATAACACTGAAGCATGAGGGTCAATTACATTAGTTACACTGGGTTTGATATATGACTATCAGATTAATTTCTGAATTATTAATGAAACTACAACAAACATTCAACATGGATATTTAAGTATTTTGAGTCGGAATGGCCAGAAAAATCCTCTTTGGTTTGAAAGATGCCATAAATATCTGCTTTAAGCGTATTGTTATACGTTAATACTAAAAATAAAGAACCATATGGTAACTCTTTTATGTCTGCATTTTTTAAGCAGACAGCCCATGGCATCTCTTCACTGCTGGCTGTCTTCACTAACTAAATCACTTTTTTACATTCTTTTGTGTTGAGTTAATGTTAAAAACACACCCAAGACACAATTCTGACACCACAGAGCTTTTGATGAGCTGCCTCAAATGATAACGGCAGAGAAAACTTATTCACAGGATGACAGCCTGTCTTGCTTTGCTTCTTAATTAAAAGCATACACACGATTGCTGAGTGCTTTTGTCCAGCCGCAGAAATCTCCCTGCCAGCATCCCTGTTTTCTTTCAGAGATATCAGCAAGTTGAGCAGTTCTGGTCATCGGCGCTGCTGGCAAAAATTCCCCCACAACCACTCTTCGGCTGATCAAATTACAAATATGTCTTTTTCTGGCGGCAGGATCCAAATTGTGGGGAGCCAGTCCCTTCGACTCCAAGGTTGATGGGATATATCAAAGCATCTGCTTTCAATATACTTCTAACTGGCAGATTCAGTCTGGTGTTTTCTTTGTTCTGTCAGTTGCTTACCGTAAAAGGAATTTGTTTATGGCCAAAGTAACAAAAGAATGGCAGGAGGCCCAAAATCCACAGTAACCACTTGGTTTGTGTTTGAAATATAGATAACACAGTTGATGCTCGGGTTACATACCTCTGGTCTGGCCGGTGAAAAGATGGTCCACTTGAGATCAGACGTCTCTGTCTTAGTGTTCATCAGAACTTCTGTGAGAAAAAGAAAAGAAACAGAATATTATCTGTAGCACGAAAGGTACAAGTGACACGTACAAAACTAATTTACATTCATCGAAACAGTCAAATGCTTTCAAAATGACAGAGTGGACATATTTCAAGTCATAAGCTCTCTGCCAAGTACGAGCCTTGGCTTATAGTGGGATTAGAGTGGAAGATGGTGTTTCACCAGTCAATTACATACAGACCATTCCCACTACCCTAAAACTGTCCTCCTCCAATGTTTGTTTTTATTCCCCTCTGACCCCCTCTGGTCCCAGCTACACGCCATGCCTGTGGTCACACACAACCTGCTGAGAAGAGCCCGCTTTTGTCCAGAGACCAAGGACAAGCACAGCAGCAGAATCGACCACTCTTGCACAGATACAAACACACCCATGTATCAAGATTTAAGCCCTTCTGGTCACAGTCTGTGATTACAATAGAATTGATTTTTTTGTAATCTTTTGAGAGGCAGACTGTTCCCTCACAAACAATCAGTGCAATTCTGCTATGATTCAGTATCCCAATAAAATCCAAGACCTGAACCACGTGTTACTTGGGGCACATTTGGGTTTTTGCTGTCTTACAACACTGACTTATATTTATAGTAATGGAGTGGTTTCTGTGAGACTGGCTTTTACAAACCTACCTGTTCACAACGAAACCCATTTCAGGGGTTGGGCAGTTTACTTTTACCAATAAACAAGATTTAATGTGGCCACAATCAAGGAGAACACCTCCATGAAAATGGATTCTAGAGCAGCTGGGGGTTTCAACGCAAGTTTATCATGGAGGTTATTAAGGTGCTTTGTTGAACTTAGCAACGTATATGAGGTTAAACAGTTAAGTCAGCAACCCACAAACGCTCTGCACACGGACACACTCGGGCACACGATGCTTAAGCTGCCAGAGTACGAAAAAAAAAATACAGCCTTCTTGATTTATTTTTCATCCAATTGTGTTTTCCACTGATTTATCAATACAAACACTTTTTCTATCATTTTGACTTTCTCTAACAGCGATTCACACGAAGATTAACTGCTGCCTTAAGGTCCATTCAAAGTTCAACAGTAATTTTTTGAGTTTTCATAGTTGACATAGCATTTGCACAAAAGCTTGATTCCTTTCTTCAGAAAAATAAATTAGGCTTCTTTCTGATCTTTCTGTCGTTCCCACCTCTTAAATCTAAGACGAAAAGACAAAATTTCAGCTCCTCGGATGTTAAACGTCCTGATTAACTAAGCCATGTGAGGACAGTCCTTTGGGCTCTGGGTGTCAGTCATGAGAATTTATTATAGAGATGATAAATAATCAATGATTACTTTTTTTTTGTTGCAGCCTAAAGCTAAGTGATGAGACATATTGCATATATTTTGAACAGCAGTGATCCACACCAACACTTAATATTTTACAAAAATAACTGCAACGCCTACACTTTAGTGATATCTGTCAATCTGAGTCAATCACATATGGCATCCTGAGAAATACACAAGATAGCAGAATATATAGTATAAACACACACAGACATATCCATAAACACACACACACATAAATATATAGAGTGAGAGAGAGAGAGACAGAGAGAGGGGAAACATTTCTGTTCCTTCTCAGGTGGCTAAATGTGGCAGAAATAAGAGCTAAATAAATCTGCAAATGTGTCATCTTGCAGCCACTTAAAGCCTTTCCACACTTTTTTAATGCCCTATAAAAATGCTAATTTTATAACTACAGCATCCCTTAAAAAAAAAAAATCACCTTCAGTCAACACATATTTGGTCGTCTTTAGCTTCACTTACACTTGCAGTGATTTCTAACACACAGTGAGAGGCTGGAGAACGGGTTAAACATTTTCCTCACAGTATCTGCATTAAAGCATCAGACATATATCCAGCAATAACTCCACTTCTGCTTACGTTGAACCGTATCGATAGCTTGAATCAACCGCGCATGTAATCCTATTGAGTGAATATCAAAATAGAATAAAATAAAGTGAAGAATCAGGCATACAGAACGTACTGACATCCTGCACTCTGACAAACTTCCCCGATATATCTCAAGTAACTGTGACACTGCATTATTTTTAGGAAAACTAATTAACAGAAAAGAGCAAGCCTTTTAAAGAGGCTGCTAAGCAGGGCTATCCATAATGATTTGATCCATGTATTTCCCACAATAATTTCAATGATCACTGACGCCCGCCGCTGATCACATTTTTGCTTGTGCTAATTTGATAGATTTTTGCCACAAGCAAGACAAAAACAGAATTAATCCCCTTCCCAATTCCTGTGCCGCTGCCACACAGCCAAATTACTTGCATCTTCCACGCTGCATTCCACCTCACTGACATTTTGTCGTTCCCCTCGTCTGTGTGAGCTTTCTGCTGCATATGAAAGCAATGACAAGGGGTCACTAATCATCAGGGCTGCATATGCGGCAGGCCTGTCACGCCATCGCACCGAGCGGTAAAACGCTCATGTGATGTGTCTCTGATCACCGCCTTCTCCATCTGTATTACCTGCTTCTCTCATTTCACCCTCTCTGTGGGTTTCTTTTAAAGAAACACCAGCATTCATGCCTCTAAGCCTCCTCCACTTCAAAACCACAGAAGCCCACTGGCTTTACAGCAAGACGAAGAAAGGAGAGTCAGGATAAGAGGAGAGGGGTGGGCAAGGAGGATAATTGGGCGACAGAGTTCGGTCCGCTGCTTTCCCCGCATTTAGACGACCTTTAGTATCATTTGAAAAACAACTTCACAATTCGGGGGCTGAGTGTGCAGACTGCCCAGTTTCTGCCTTTCGGGGGAGCACCTACCTCTGTGTTTCACGAGCTGATGAAGGTGTGGAGGAGAGACACCTCACCCCACCCCCCAGGTACAGTAATCACTGTTTATCACTGCTCTATCATTAAGCTTTATGAGGCAGGATGCGTGAGCGTGACTGTTAGTGGCTCCGTTATGTGCTTGCACGGCCTTGCCTTTCACTGAAGCATAAAGAGTCTTAAGTCCTGTTAGAGGAAGTCGGCTTTTCCCCTACATTCTTTCAGCAGTGGCGGCCACCCACCGCCGGAAAAGTGCCCCGAGCACAAGAAAATGGTGGAACAATGAGAATTCGTCATCTGGCTGTATTTAACACCCAAAACAAACTATTGTACAGTAATTACAGGACAACTGTCAACATTAGTAGTCACTTGAGAAGTCTAAACTGATCCTGGGGCTGGCACGGCGATTATGTCTGGGCCTCGGAATTACAGTTATGAAAAACTACTACAGATGGGCGCAAGCCAATTTTGTCAAGCAGAGAAAGTTAGAAGCATGGTGGGCTTGAAGATCAGTGCCGGCTGGGCCAATTTTGTATTTCAATCATCAAACCGTGAAGGGGGAAACACAGGAAAAAGGTATGAGGTTTCCTTAACAAGCGGAAGACAACAATAGAGGGTTTTGTATAAAACTTTCTTTATAAAAGTAGAACCTGACCCTGTCACAGTGGGTTGTACTGCCGGTCCCCAGCTTTTTCGACGGGTGTCCTCATATATTCAAGAGTTGGATCCATTTGATGTTGATCCTGTCTTTTAATAACATTTGCTATTTTTGACCTGTATATTAATTTCTTCCTGACATGCCCTCTGCCTCCTTCCTTTCCCCTTTCTCTGTGGCTCTGGAGCGTGATAGAGAAATTATAGGCCTATGAACATTTGGCCTGCTTCAGCTACAATTAGACCTCATTTTAATTAAAGAAACAGAGTGCCAATTACCCTCAAACACCTAGAGAAAATGGAAACACAGAGGAAGAACAGGGATAATGACAAGGAGAAATGCAAAATTGGAAGAGACGTTGGAGGATTTGGGATTAAACAGTCAGAAAATATAGAAAAGAAAAACAATATTTCAGCTACACTCAAAGGGTTTCTTGCTATCAAATGCGTACTCTGGTCAGCTAACAGAAAACCAGGCTGCTAAACAAAATATCTCAGTGGCATTACTATTATGTGTTTGTGTACACTCTGTACAGAATATAATAATCAGTTATTTCAAGATAAATAAAAAGGACTATAATCAATACCAGACACAAATGGAATACTAAATGAACTCTGTGCAGAAGGCACACAAGAGGGATGAGGCCATAAACTTATCAGTATTGATTACTGCCTTTGTCTTGATATAAAATGTATTTGGAATACTGTAACAAGGAGTAACGATCTAAGTAGAGAGCGGTGAAGTAGAGAAGAACAGAAAACAGCCACCGTTATCAGCATGCACACTCGGTCAGCGGGAATCCTCTGGAAAATTACCTACTGTGTTTATACACAAGCCCAACCGGACATCACCTTCACTTTGCACTACAAAGGGGCTTCGGTAAATGCTGAACTGATTCAGACATTTGCATTCACACATGCTGCTCTTTCAAGTAAATCTAAAATATTCCCGGGCTGCAGCGTGTGTGAGACCGCTGTTTAAGCTGTTTGCCTCACGCAGGCTCGGCCCGTTTGTCTGCAGCAGCAGTAGTTTCTACAGAACTAATGTCTCCATGAGAGGGGAACTGTCCTCCAGCTAGAACTGAGAGCGATAGGTATATCACACCATACTGCAGAGGCATGGGATTCTTCAAAAACCTCAGTCAATTTGTTCCCTTTAAGTTTTATCACGTACAAATGCCATTTAAAAAAAGATTTGCTTTTCTGCCAAGAATTGTGTTATGTTCCCTAAGTTCTTAAGACATGATGTTCAGCAACATTAGAGGGGAAAAAAACTGCTATATGCAGTTCTGGCCATTCATTTTAGAAGGTGAATAGAGTGGCCCAGAGTGAGAGGGGGGATGAAGGAGGGACTGAAATACTGGGGAAGAGCCGAAACAGCATGTTTCCGTTAGCATACAATGGCTGTCGCCTCCTCTCTGTCGGTAAGTTTAGAGGTAAAGAGGAAGTAGATGAAGAATTATAGGTTTTCCAAAGTTACTGATTACTATCTATAGAGACACGCCTGCCATAATCTGTTATAAGTACAAGAGTAGGGGGGATTGGAGATTGTCCCTCAAATAATAACGATCACATGTTATAACAGGATACTAGATTTAGCTTTAAAAAGTGTTTTTTTCTGATCTTAGTCACCACATTGCAGAGTCACATAACAAATGGAGAGTGATTTCCTTCATGGGGAGGTTGCACGGCCTGATGCGGCGTGTGTTCATTAGTGTGTACTGAGGACTTAAGTGTTCGGGAAAATGAAGCACTGAATGTGTGCGTGTAAACAGTGTTTGTGTGTCTTTGACAGAGTTGTGTCTAGGAAGATTAGACATTAGCTTCCTGTAGTTCCTGTCCCCTTCCTGCCTCTCGGTCTGGTAGGGGGCCAGCTGCCAACACACACATCTTTCATATGCACAGCGGCCGAGCAGGACCCGGTTTCCCTCCCGTCTACTGTATGACAAAAGCCTCCTGCGGAAAGTGTGGAAGAGCCCGGCTACTGTTAGTATGTGTCTTAGAGAAGTTAGATGAAAGGAATGAGAGTGAGATAGAGAAAGGGTGTTAATGTTTGACACTTTTATCCTTGTTCCCAACAGGGGCGCATATCAAAAAGTGTTGTGGTCGATGTCTTTCCCAGGACAGGATGTGACCTAGTTAGGGAGGAAGCTTCATACTGGACAGAAACCAAAGATGCTACCAGAGAGGATCAACAGTGCTGTGAATTAAACAGACTCAAAGCGCTGAGGATTAAGACCAGGTCTGCAATATCTGACCTCTTAATGTTAAGGCTTAAAATTACACGGTCACCAGAGATTTACTAAGCAGAATCATAATGGTAATCATTTCCAGGTGAAAATGTGTTTTCCCCAGTCAAACTCGGAGTCCACACAGGAGAGCCGACACGAAAGATCCGATGACTACCCCTTTTGACTAAATAATGAATAAAGTGCAAAACTGTTTGGTTAGTCGATTTTCTGCTGAAAATTTCCTCTTATCCGAAAGGAAATCCTCGTTGTAAATCTTTTATTTCTTCCAGAGCGTTAAATGTGTAAATACATTTGTCAATTAAAACAAAAGCAAGGATTTAACCAATGCTACTTGCTGTTGGATGATTAATAAAGAATGTGAGACACACTCAAGATGCTAATCACTTTTAATTACTGCAGCTGTATTATTCAAGTCACACCAGTTCAAAGGGAAATGTCTACTTCCATCACAGAGACAAAAAAAGATGAGAGGTAAAGGTTAAGAGGTGGGACAAAAATCCACTCGGCCCTCTGCCTGTTTAAATTGCCGCCCACGAGTAAAGAGCTCTGACCTGTGGTGTCAACTGCTGAGTTGCACTTTGCATGAAAGACTCTTCACAGCCATTTCACCTCAGAGAAAGAGGCCTCACAGCCACAATGTGTGGCCACAATGTGTTGCTGTGTGAAGAAAACCGCTAAAACTGCGATTTAACATGATCCACAGAGAAGTGTTATATCTGTTATTCAGATGGTGTTTCTTGTTAACATCTGTGAACAACTGGAATTTGTCCATCAGCAAGGACAAGCGGGAACAAAAGATTTAGGAAGGTATTTCTGATGGAGGAGCATGAACAAATGATTTCATTCTGATTTCATTTGTCTGATTCAAAAGGATATAAAAGCATAAAGAAAAACTGGATTTTAACACGGCACCTCGACTTTCAGCTACTACATCGTGACTGGCTAGATGGCCCCACTTTACAGTACATTTCATCTTCCTTGGAATATTGATCCGCCACTAAGAGAGTTTACCTCCCGCTACTTCCAATTATGGGCACCACCTTGCTGAGCTTTCTTCAAAAATAACATGAAAAAGTGAGAAGCCTCCTGAGAACTCTGATGTAATACACAGTTATGAAAAAGAAATTTAAAAAGAAATTTTCTAAACTACAAAAATTACTTGAAAAAGGTAATGTCTTCATTATAAATCAGCTGCATTGCTCACTGGTGTTGCTGCCAAATGAGGAACACTGTCCTGGAGGAGGACTCACATGAGACACCTTCTTAATTATTTAACAGAGTATTTGTGTGAAATACAGACAGACCATTAGATTAGTCTTTTTTGCTTTAAGACAGAATCTGAATTAAAAATAAATTCAACCAACAGGAAATATGATATTATTGAATTCCAAGAATTACATGGAAATGATTATAAATTATCTATTTTTTCTAAACTAAAAAAAGGTTTTGCAATGAATAAAAATGCCCTCTGAGGTTGCCACACCACATCAAAACATCCAATCAGTCAATTATGAATGGTTAAAATAATGGGAAGAGTAAATAAAACTAGGTTTTATAATTCCGAAAGAAGGAGCAGCTTTCTTTGATGTGAGATGCCGGAGGACGGCTGCTTAAGGCTGATCAGAGAGCAGCTCAAACTAACTGTTAAAAAAGGGGCAAAAAGAACAAGCACAGTTAAGTCTTATTCATATCCTATAAATGCAAATTAAAAACAGGAATGAAACCCAGCTATTGTCATTTTGGGTAGCGGAGCTGTAGCCAGACACACACTTCAGAGAAAGATAGAACTGCCTGAAATAGTGGATCAATTTCAGGCACTGCTTTATCTGTGTTTTCATAATTCCATTTATTCCAACAAGATCTCAGACACCACTGACTGCACTGCCACGCCAAACCATGACACACCCTCCACCATCTTCAAAAGATGGGTTTTCTCATGTAGTTTTTCTTATCGTTTGATCTCATCAGCACATACAATTTTACCCAATAAATTCCCCTTTCTAGTTATTTTGAATAGGTTACTTAAGACAACACTTCTTCATACATTAATATTTAACTCTATTTTTTTATTCTTAAATGATTCAAAGTTATGAATTAAGCAGGTTAAGTGAGTCGCACTTCTAACAAAAAAATAAACAGCTGAGAACAAGGAACAACTGTGAGAGAGTTTAAAATTGCTTATAAAAATGCAAACAAAAATGTTTGGCTCATTTGAAGTAAAATGAAGGGTGGCTCAGACATTTTGTACAATACTGTTTGTTCCAGCTCATATGCTTTCCAAACAGCTGTTTATGTCCATCCAGCCAAAACCTGCTTCAATGTGACTGACACTTGCAGCCAGCATTTGACTTTCAGCCAAAAAGCAATAAATTTTAAGATTTAACAGAATTTCATGCAGATGTGCTCACAAAGAATAGCCTTTCCTGTTCTTTTTCAGTCAGTTCACCTATCAGTTTATGACAGCCCTTTTTTATTTAGCAGATTTACACACACTGTTACTATTCCTTCCAGCTTCATGTTACTTGTTTTCACAGAATACTGGAGGTTTGAATCTGGTGTCTGCTGTGACTTATTGCTCCAGTGCACCAGCAGTCATTTAAATTCCCCATCTCTGATGACTATAATAGCAAACCATATGTTGTTTTTTACTAACTAAATGAAGTGTGTGAAATTTAGAAATGAACAAATATACAAATAAATCAGCATGTATCCTGCAATGTGTGAGATATTAACTCTAATTCTCCACCCAGTTCAATTACTCAAACTGCAACAGGTAGCAGAAAGAAAGGGCTTTAAAGTCAAGGTTAAGTGTCCTTTGCGGGGGCAATTAGAAATTCATACGTGCTTTATTCTTTTATCAGCAAAGCCACATCTTTGATTCTTTGAAAACATTCATCTGGCGTCAGTCTTCCTCTGATACGAGTCTGCTTACTTCGATAATATCAGAGGCTACAGTTGAGTTGGTTTACACATTAAACAAACCTGATGACCAGTGCACGCAGACTACATGCTGCTATCTTACCCAACATAAAAGTGGTAAATCATTTGCAAACTGACAAATGTCACAAACTGCTTTTTACAGCTATTGCACAATACAACACAAAAAATCATCGTAAAGGGATAAATATTTGAGACAGAAATCAGTCATCACACCTTCGGTTTATGACAGTACCAAAATCCTCATAAACCAAATTCAGATCTTATGAGGACAATTAACTGATCTATTTCTGGGAGCAATAACAGATCATTAAACTACTCTAGAACCCGAAAGCCTTGAGTTAAGTTACCCTCTTTAAAGAAAGCTGGAAGGCAGAGAGATGATGAAAGCAATAAGGGAAAGTGCAGATTGTGTGCTTGTTTTCAAACACTTTCCCCGTCTTTGAAGGTGGATATTTATCCTCTCTTCTTCTCCCACTGGGGATTCTGAGGGTCAGCCATAGACTGGCACCCCTGCACAGAGAACAGTTTGGAGTTTCCCTGGATGAGTCTCCTACCCAGCAGGGACACTCTGCCAGTCCTGTCCACATTGGCTGCTTTTTCCAATAATTGGAGTGAATGGTTGGCCAGTTAGTTAACAACAGATTAATTATCACTATTCTTACAGACTGAGATCCTTTCAATTAAAGAGTTTGAGTAATGATAAACAATGCATCAGCCAAATAAGAAAATGAGAAGTGCGAGGGAATCTAAACTTTTACAAATGAATATATTCCAGATGGTTCATGTAATTGAAAAACTGCTTGGATGAAAAAAGGGAAAAGCCTCTGTGATGAATCTAATAAACCCTCCATGAGCCCCAAAAATGTCTGCTGCTGAACTTAAAACAGAGTTCTTATCAAAGCCCGTACTAAAGCTAAATCTACAATTCACTTTTGGGCAGAGGGGTGCAAATGAAAAGCACACACATGCGCGCACACACACACACTCTCTGCTTCCAGTGACTAATCTGCAGTGGGAGGTGGACAGCTTGAAGTCAGTGCCGACTCCAGCTAAATAAACCATCTAAGGAGTGACACATCTAAGTAAAGATACAAGAGAACTGACTCTGTGCAAGAATCTTCTCTTTTATGCCGAGACATCACGCTGCTTTATTTTCAACCAACAACAGACATACTAGGAGCTAATTCTCTTCATCAGTCCAGGCGTTGCTTCATCAAACCCGCAACCGGCTTCTGTGTGCCGGTGACCGATATATATCTAGAATAAAGATAATCCCATCGGACGTGAGGCCGACGGCTAAGAACAGAGAGCATCATTTCACCTCCATGTTTTCTTCTCAGTAGGATGTGGATTAAGTAGTTTACACACTGAATGTCTACGCCACACTTCGGTCTAATCTTAGAATAAAAGGGGAGATTGTAGTTAAATTATTATAAGACCACATCTTCATTGATTGTACAAGTATGCTAAACATTACCAAAGGGGAGGAAAAACAAATTTTTCTGGGCAGTAAAAAAAGATATCAAATGGTTTAAAAAAAAAGCGGTCTGACAGTTCTTTAACTGAACTGACCCACTCCATTTTGGAGCAGGACTCTCCCTTAAAGCTGGGAGCTGTACGGAGTGCACGAGCACACAGGAATGTCTCTGCCATGCCGTCTATAGCAGAGCCCACTTGGTTTAGAGCGGTATATGAAAGCGAACCTTGGCAGACCTCCTCGAGCTATCCACACTCACCAAGGTACAAGCAAATATGCAAGAGTTCCCGGTTGATGTCGTATTGAGTGAATTGCATTTTAACTCAAAATGGGCATATCAAGCACAAGATGTAGGTCAGCCTATGACGCAGGGAGGAAAATATCCCAGACTCAAATGAAATCAAGTCTACCAATAGTCTATGCTTCAAGATGAGATTTTTTTTTTCACATCTGTGTTGCCTTTTTTTTTTCTAAATAAGCTCTTGCACACTTAAATACACAGTGCTTCCTCCTCAACAAGATTTTCCTCTATTTTTGTCATGTAGCAATAAAAAAGAGAATAGAAAAAAAATCACGAGGCATAGCACAACAATGGCTTGCCAAAAAGTCTGACAAAGGACTCCTCCAACGCTACAATAGTTAGTTTTCCTCGAATAACAGCTGTGATTAGTGTGCAAGACAAATGAGAAAGATGGACCTGAGATAAATGGCATCATCTCTGTTGTCGCACCTTCTCCTAATTAAAGAGCTTTTTAATCCCTTTATCATACTCACATGTTCAACCCTGCAAATATGGCAAGTATCTGGCCTCAGGTGTGCATTATTAGGGAATGCAAATGGGAAATACACACACTTTGCCCATCGTGCACAGCGTGGACATGCACATACATGCGAGGCTCTTGCACCCTCTCCACACTTGCTCTTTTGGATCCCTTAACTCCTGCCGGTCTCTCCTTGACTCACTTCAAAGCGAGCCCCCATCCTTCTAAAAGTGCCATTCTCCTTGGTGCTTATGGCTGATAGGCTGTGGCCTCATTCCCTCACCGCTGCAGCCTGTCCCCATTGTGTCCCGCTCTCAGAGAGGCGTGTGGGTGGAGGACAGACTGGCTCTCCAATGTGAATGCCTGACATGGATGTATGGGCTGGGGGTGTATCCTCTCACCAAGCTGAGCTATCATCCACCTGCAACTCCCAGCTGCCAGATCCGTCCTACTCTTAGAGGGGAAAAACGAAGGAGAGACACAGACTGAGTGTACTTGTGGCACTCAGATGCCTGTTTAACTCTTGAGGAAGCTAATCATCGGATTGAGGTACTGGGGATGATGGGCTACAGGCTTTCAGAGAGGGGGGGAGGGTGTTTTAAAATGCAAATCCCTTTCTTATAAAAATCGGTTCCATTTAAAAGGATTTCTGGGAAACGATCCACATTTCCATGGCAGGGGAGATGGTTAGCAAGAGAAAACAGCATTGCACAAGTCAAACATCAAGGAGACAGAGGACATGGAAAGAGTAGTAAAAGAAAAGGGTACAAGTCTGTTAAAAAAAAGGGGGGGATTGAAACTCGACTAAGGCCCCCTTTCTGCACTGGTGCCACATAGTGAGGGTTAGTTTAGACTGAGCAACATTGTTCTATACGTCAAGATGGTGTTAGGAAGTGATGGGATCAATAGGACACAGATGCTATGAAAAATGAGTAAACACTCTTTTTGAGTGGGTTAAGAGGGTAAAACCTGATTGAAAGCAGTGTTCTATCTGCTGATAATACAATCACATGTCATGAATGGTTTTGTGTAATTCCATATTAAAGGTGTCCCTGTCAGGAGTTTATTCCTCTTGATGTCAGCTGTAATTTTTTACCGTTCCACCACTTTTAGACTATTTCCTTTGAACCTTTGATTCTCTGTTCAGACTATAGATTTCAGAACAAACAAACAAACAAAAAAAACAAAACATAAATGGCCTTTTCTCTGGCTAAATTTAGTCTAAATATGTGAGAGTTGAAGCAGCGGCAGTATTTAGGACACCAAGCTGTGTTCAATAAACCTTCACTGTTGCTTCACTTTCTATAGGAACTCCTGTCTGTACGCTGTCAGTATTTTCAGATGCTTAAATGCTTTTCTCTCCATGCTTGCATCATAGATGGTTTAACCGAAAACGGGAGGATAATAGGTAATAATGAACATAAAAATAGCTAAATAATCAAAACACCTTTAAATTGGTTCAGTGACACATTTCAATTCAATTCACAAGAACAAGATAGCTAACCTGTCAACACTTCAGTTCCCTGATTGGGCCATGAGATCGTCCACTGAGGGGTTTTAAAGTAATGTGCTGTGCGTCCTACCAATTCAACAATAAGTTGCATATGTAATATGAACTGCGGCAGAGTTCATACAGTTCACTCAGGTTCCTTTGGCCCCCTCCCCTACCTTTGGGCGGAGTGAGCTCAGCTCAGAAAACATCTTTTCAGGAGCCAAACAAAAGGTGTTAATGTCACCCCTTGTGTATAGGTGGCTGCTGTGGCATGAGAGCGACCAATATGGAACGCACCCTTACAGCTGTGTAAAGAGTGCAGGGAACATGATGACACTTCACTCCTCACCAGAATCCAAGAATTGCTGAGGATTTTTTTTTTCACCCCTACAACATGACAGGGCTTAGCTAAACAAATTATACCGGCAGCTGCACTCTCTTGTTGCACTCCAAGTGAAAAGATAACTTGTAGATAGAAAGGCAGAACAGCTGCAGAAACATACCATATTGCAGAGAGCACAATACCGACTGCCAAGAAAGATGGATTTACAATGAAACTGTAAACACTAAATATAAGCTTCTGGGCCAAAAATAAACTTTTGTACTTCTCTGAGTGACTTCTGTGTTGTGCAAACACATTTACAGACTCCATTTGCGTGCATAATATGACTCGACTCAACAAATCTAACTGCCTTTTTTATTTGGTTCCTCGATGTAAGGTCACATGAAAAAAAACACAGAATATCGACTAGTTCAAGAAAATCATCAACTAAAGTATTTCTGTGGCAGCACTCCTCTTCAAACTAATGCACGTCTCGCTAAGACTTTTTTCGTTTTGTTTTTCAACCTCAAATAAGTCATTGGATGATCAATGTCATTTTTTAAAATTAATTTAGGAGAATGATGCTTTGACAAATAAGTCTTTTGTGGATGAATAAAGCCGTGTTGCTCAGTGGTCGGAGGTGGTGATTTCAGTCTGTTTTTTTATGACAAATATAATTAAAACTTATATAAAGCCTGAGATGTCCCCAAATGAAACCATTTTCAATAGAATCAAAAGGGTAGGAAACAGTTCAAATGAGCTAAACATCACGTTTGTGTGGAGAAACCTGACAAACTGCAATCATTTTCTAATTCTAAACACAAAGCCTAAATAAATGCCTTCATTTCCCCCTTCTTTCCAGATTGTTTTCATTTGTCTGAAGATCAAAAGAGCTCTTTAATGACTTAATTGCCGTTTACTGACACCCCGACAGAGAACTGCATTCATCTGGTGGTGAATGAGAGGGTATTCAGTTGCATTTATCTTTTTTGGGATAAAAATTTGTCCATCATTAGTTTAACTTCCACAAAAAGAAACGGCTTTCCCATAACTAGTGACACAATGGCAATCGGTTTCAACTTGCCCGCAAAAAGGCCCTGAAGCGCCATGCATGTGATTGAAGGGATCACCTCTGACGACAGAGCCGATATCGTTAAAGCCGTGGACCTGAACAGGTGGAAAAGACCGCAGTGCTTCTGTCGCTGGCTGCCTCTTCCAAAACCGTATGTGCAAGGAATAAAGAGGTGCTGGAAGAAGCACAAAATGGGGACTTTTACAGGGTGAGCCTGAGTGTAGGAGGATAAGGGATAATTATAGCTGTACTAAGTTAAATGTGTTTTAAATTTGTAGTAGGTCTATATTAGTGGGAATTATTAATATTGGTTTTAAGTAGATCGTCTTAATGTGTTGGTTATACTCCTCTGTGTATTATACATTTTTCACATTCAAAGGCAAAGCAGAAAGAATGCTATTTTCATACATGTGAGATGATCTGAACACAGGCATGCGTCCTCTTTACAATTTAGTCACTTATTCATTTCCAGCCAAAGTAATTATGCGATCAAGAGGTCTGTGTTTGAATCTTCACAGAGACAGAAGGAAGAGAGATCCACGCACTGAACAAGCAAGTGGTGTGTGTAAGTGAGTCATTTATTCTTTAGTTGGAATAGGAGGAGAGATTTGGCAGATGAGAGCTTCATCTGCCCTCCCATCAGTTCATTACAGAATTCCCTACTAGGTGGAGAACAAGAGGGGGAATGAGGGAGAGCGTGCTGGCAGAGGAGTGGGCCACTACCCAAGACAAGAAGACTAGACATCTTGTTCACACTTGGCAGGACGCAGATGTTCTGGAGTCGGCCGACAAGACTCTGCGACCCCATGGCTCTCATCTGCATGCCTGTTCTCCACGCCGTGTCAGGGCCACACCTGTTTAGCTCCTCCGTCTTGTAAACAATAAAAGAATGTGAAACGAGGAGCAAGCCGGAGCTATTAAGGATTCTTTCAGGGTTTGGTCATCCTGCCTCCACAGTCCTTTGAGACTTGACCTCTCACAGGCAGGCCTGAGGTTAAGCATCTCCTCTGGCCCACAGGAAAGAAGAGAGAAAAGGAAAAATTCCAAGTTGAATGAGACATGGAGTCCCAGCAATTACACCTCCAGTCCAATCTGGAGAAAAGGCAACAGCTCCTCTGATAGCCTGACTTTAAGAAAAAAAGACCATATTTAAGGGTCTGGGAAAATCCCAAACATCTCTCTCCGACTACAAAGTCAACAAAGTCCTCTCCGCAAGAATTCAGACTCTCAGAGGCTGCGGTAATGTAACATGGCTTTTTGATGGGTGTGTTTGCTCAGACTGCAAATCTTAAAGCCCCCCCGCTTAATGAACCCATTGGTGATGTCGCATGTGCTGCATCTGGGTGTTTACACAGGGAACAACAGGAGCTGAAATGTGATTCTCGGCCAAAGGAAAAGTCTGAAGCCTCAAACCAGACACAGATGACAGATTTGTGTTCCTGCCACAGAAGATGTGAAGTCATGCATGTTCACGGCGTTCCTGTTTACAGCAACTTCTGAGTGGAAAACCCACACTTGAGGGAAAAAAGTTTCATTGTTGCCGTTCTCATTGTTTTCAGGGGAAACGTATTTATTCACTGTAGACGAACCAGACGCCCTCTGAGCCAGGCACGGCGAGATGGGAAATCATTGGATTAAATGAATTAATTAAGGAGGAAAAAGGACGCACCACAAACAGCAGCAGCGCGGCTTTAACCAGCTGTGCACAAAGACAAAAACAGCACCGAGCAGGGAAAAAAGCACGGCAGCGAATAAAGACCGGCCCTTTCAGGTGAACAACAGCGAGCAGTCCACACAGCAGTAACTTTTAAAACCCCTGCAGTTCAACACAAACCCAGTAAACACATCTATATTTATTTTCAAAGGCCATTTTGTGTCAAAGGTTTTTCCACATAAATGCTTCAGCAGCATTTCCAAGTGACTCAAATGAATTTTTCAGTTCCCTGCACGGCCCCCGACACTTTCCCGTTAATGTCACTGTATTAGAAATAAACAAACAGCGGTCCCTGAGCCCTGTCACTGTGGCTCCCTGACACTCACTCTTCCTCCCTTGCATTAAGCAAATTATCCAGACTCTGCCTCCGTTGTTGCTGATGATGTGGAGCTGTGCCCACTTGTAAAACCAGACCATTGGAAACCATTATTTTCTTTAACATCATGACAGATCATTTCATACTGCCTTATTTCTCCCTTCATGGTTCACAGAGCTGATCAAAGGCAATTTTCCTGTTAATGTCAAGGCTGCTTCTCAAAATGAATACAAATTATAAACCAGATGACAAACTTGATACGGAGCGTTTGATGCCGTTCTTGAAGGCTAAATGGAAAAGTTAAAAGGACTAAGTTGTTCATAGCCCTCTGCATTAACCCACTAACAGCACACTGGGCCTATATTCGCCCACCAAATGCCCTGAATGTTTCAGTATTGATTTTTGGCTTAAGGTGGTTAATAGTCCCACAGGAAGCAGCAGCTGGACGTTTTTTTTTGTCTAAGAGATGGCCTTTGTGGACACAACAAGGGACAAAAACAATGTCTTCTAAGATGAACTAAACCTTCCTCTGTGTGAGGTTATGGTCGAATCCTGACAGGATACATAAGCTTCTTCCACTGAGGTTTCCTGTTTACTACATTCATTTTTATGGCGTTTCTATACCGTACTGTGGTTTCTATGCATTTCCTTTTCCAAAGGAAAAAAAAAGCCAGACTCACCTTCCTCTGCAGCAGCCAGACGAGCCCAGTCCAGGAAGACGAACCCGAACAGGAGAATGCTCCTGTACATCGCCTCCATCATGGTGTTGTTACTACGTGGTAAAAAAATAATAAAAAACGAGCAGACTCTGGTGAGAAGCCAAGAGGCACCGGCAGCTCGGCTGTGAACACACTGGTGGCGACCCAGTCCGCATTTAAAGACGACTCCTGTTCAGAGAGAAACTGTCCATGTGCTCAGTACACCGTATCAGAGAGGAAAAAAAAGATTCAAACCGGCCAAAATGGGGTTATAAGAAGCGGGCGTTATTTTTCCCACACACGGGAAAGTTGTCCAACTTTGCGACGTGAAAGTCTTGGCAGAAAACAAGTGAGAAACAGACCACGGCGTCGTAAACTCCTCTCCCGCCTCAGTCCTTCTGTCAGCAGGCTGAATTCATGGTTAAAACGTAGACACCGGGCTGCAAGAAGTAAATTTTTAGTTTTTGACTTCACAGCCCAAAAATCTCCCCCTCGGCTGCCAGCTCGCTCGCGCGCGCAGGGAAGCTCACTGCGTTATCCTTATAGTTGCAGAGATTAATGTCGGCCACTTCTTGCCTTTCTCCACGTCTTCTTGACGTGTTCGCAGAAACGTCCGGTCACTGGGCTCCTCGTCTGTCCTTTAAATTCTTTCTTCTCGCAACATTTGTCGGCTGGGGTCGGAAAAATAACCCACCAAAATGAGGTGGGGGGATACAGCGCGACAGGTTTAGCCCGGCCTGATTTGTGGGGGAAAATTACACTGAAACCGAGAAAACCGGGGAATCTGGTTTGTTCAAAAGAAAAATCCACAGGCTGAACGCGCAAGAGGGGAAATTAAAAGTTGTGTTTAAAGAGCAGCTCTCGGGACTGACTGGTGAGCTGGTCACCGAGAGGAGTACATCTCCGCATCATACCGGGGGTCGAATAGCACCAATTAGCCCCTCCCACTCCAGTAACCATAACAGCTAAATCAAGGGACCGTTATACGCAACACTACTTCCGGGAAGCGCCTTCAAAACAAGACGAGCATTATAAAGGACTAATAAAGATAAGTGTATTTCAGAACTTCACTGATAACTGCGAATTGGTTGCCTTTTTCTCTAATATACACACCCACAGAATAACACCAGACTCTTATAAACAGCCTGTAGCACGACATGCAAACACTTAAAAGATAAACTAATATACATTAGATCTGTAACAGGACAGGGATGGACACACACAAAAAAATATGTCAAAAATACACACCCACACACATGACAAATTGATAATGGTTTATATGGCGTCACGATTTAATTCAAACACTGAGAAGCCAGAAGAGTTCAATAATCAATACCAGTAAGCAACTGATATCAAGAAAGGTGCACTGGATTTCAAACGAAATGTATTTTATTTATAGCCAAATGTCAAGACCACAGCAGCACTTGGAAGCCATCTGTAAAAACAACTCTACAGTGTTCAGCGTTAAAGTTTTAATTTTGTTAACTTAAGTTAGTGATTTCGTTTGTTCAGGCTTTCACATTAGACGGGTCCTTTGTTTTGATAAGTCAGTATCCGGTATGATGAAAGGTAGTTTTATGTGTCTTGACTTTGTCACAAATGAATTCAACCCATGGCAAGCACTGACATGAGTTTGAGATAGCTGTCTGCCAAATTAAACCTGCAAGCATATGAACATATTTTAACCCCTGCCTCTGAACGGGGAAATTCATTTCTCGATGTTGATCAAAGCAGTCAGATCATTACTTTTACTGACAATAACAAACTACATTCATATGTGGACACAGTGTGATTTGCAATGTAATGGCAGTCCATTTAAACAACTTCTAATCGAAGAGCGGCTCATCAGCAGCTCATTGGCCCTCAGGGACCTGGTGGATTTGAGCATGTTCAATATGGTGGACTCCATTTAAAGTCCTGAAAGCTGGGGTGTGGGGAATGCTGTCAGATCAGCTCAGAGCTTTACCTGATTCTTTGCCAACCTTTCCGATAATTGCCTCGGCAGACTGAAAGAAATCTTGTTCAACTTTGTGTGGGCAGACGTGATTTCATATGATTCGCATTGATTACATAATAAACAGGTAATAATGCATTTGTGCCACTTCATTCACCATTTCTAAGTTTGAATATCTTATGACAAAATATGAATATTCTTTGCTCAACCAGTCATTCTGACCACAGTATTATTTAATGACGGACATAAAATGACTGATTAATTACATCACAGTTGCACCCCCAGACTATTTTCTCATTTAATTAATGGCTGTTTTCCTGAGGGAATTGAATAGAATCCCGTTTTGAAGAAAATCTGAGAAAGTCGCCAGCATGAATAAGAAATAATGCAAATTTTAAGTCTAAATGACAAAATGTAAATAAGACATTTGCAATTCAAGCAGAATAACAAGGCCAGACCGATGTTTAATTTGGAGAAGGCGCAACCAGGGTTTTTTTTCTTCCAGCATGAAATTGTGTTGCTGTTGATTTTGTAATATCTCTAAAGCATAAAAAGCAATTGAATGAAACTTGAATCCTCAATCCATTCTGTTATCCATCCTGCTGACATCACTGCAGGCTATTACACAGAGGTTATTGTACTTCCCAGAGTTTGACACATTCCAGAAAACAATAAATCTTCTAAGGAGAAATCTTAAAATGAACCACACCAGATTATAATGGATCCTGTATGAAGAAGATAACAAGGGAGGAAGTTTTTATACAGCTCTTTTACACAACATGTGTGTCCCTACTGGGAATACATTTTCTTTCTTCTCTGTGAATAAGAAACTAATTGCATCACTTGCACAACAAACATTGCATGGCAACTATTTGTAATGCCTTTTGTTCTCTTTCATGATTCTCTCTGTTACATTGCTCATGTGTTAGTGTGATGTATAAACTTATAGTCAAAGCAACATGATTTAAAATGTGCGTAGGGTTACTCAGCTCACCAAAGGTGTCATATTTACTGTATGCAGAGTGTGAAATTCTTATTTCTAAGCTTCTTTAATGACGCCCTGTCTTTCGGCTCTGGGATGCTGCAATCTGAGCCTCAGCTAGAAGTAACTAGACTGAGAGATATCCTTAGGAGGTTCCATTTTTCTGCTTCACACTAAGTCTACAATTTGCAGAACAGCACATATGTGAGCTGGATGAGCTTTAGGATCAGGGTGACCTGCTGGTGGGAGAACAGGAGGCTGTTGCCAGCCGTTTGAGCACACTTACTGTATTTATTTTTGTGTTATCAGATGCACGAATGTCATTCCTGTTTTACTGGTTGTCATGCGATGTTGAAAGCGTATATGAAGGTACGGCTTTATGAGACTGGTGGAGGTAAGCAGTAAAAGAAACATATTAACTAGTAAGTTCCCTTAATACCACAATGAGATAAAAAGTAATTGACGTGTCTCCTAAACAAATGAACTGATAAATGCAGTCTTAGTCGTATTTCTTTACGGGAAGCTAAGGGTGCCGGGTGAGTCTGTAACAATGACTTTACTGAGCTCAACTTCCTGACATCAGCATTTAACTAAAAGAATGGTTCAACCCGAGTTAAGCCTCAAGGAGAAACCAACACAGTTTTGCCAAAGCATTTCCTTAGACATTTGGGTTTCAGTGTTGCAAAAGCACACTCTGACATGATAATCCAGTGACTGCACCACAAATCACCCTGTAATCAATGGCCCATCACCTCCTAGCTGAGCTACAGCTGGCCCATTAGGATTTGACCATGTTGCGTAGAAAGGTAGCTCTGCGGATGTAACAGCACACTGATTTATATTTCAAGACACAATCCTTTAACATCCCTAATTTACAACGAGAGTGACATGATGGCACAAGGCATGTAATGAACTGAGTTTGCAATTTGCACCCCTGGAACAACTAGTACAATGACTATCTTTTTTTTTGTTAAGATCCTCCACAATAGCTCTCTCTTCATCATCTGTTTGATTTTTTTTTTCATAACTGTGGTGACCAGAAATGTTTTGTATTCAAACATTGAAAAATGATGAATGTCGACATCCTAAATATTTGATTGTGATATATTCATTGCTGTTATGAAATGAAAATATGCCTTTCACCCCAGCGACATTATGAGCTGTCTTGGGTTAAGCTCTCTTTTTGCAGATCAGCTTATGAAGTGACTCTCCAAGGTTATATTTAAAAATGCAGGGATTCTTTTAGATTTTTTAAACTCTGCTGTACAAAATGGACACCTCTTTGAATTAATATTTCACACTGATCCCCAAAAAATGTCAAGGTAAAAATAAGATATCATTCCTGTGTACGCGACACACCTGATATTACTTCCACGGGCAGGGCTTTTTCATCAGGCACAAATCATAATCCATTTTATTTCCTTCTTACAGCTCATTTTGTTTTTCACAAATATTTTGTTGGTCTTCCTATCTGTAGCATACTGTTTCCGTAAGCCTTTAGAGAAAAGCTGAGAAACCCATTAGATTTATCCACAGGAGCATTATTATCTCGGTCTATGAATTTAAGAAGACAGCTGGTTCCACACAAGCAAAAAGTAGTATCTCCACAGCAGATTCCTTCACCACATCCTGCCGTCCACTGTTCTGAGGAAGCGTGGTCTTATCTTCATGCAGCCAGTCTGATAAATAGATAAAGAGCAGGAAAGCACACAAAGCTACCTCATTCCAATATATGGCAACCTATAAACAGTACGGATCTTTTGAACTGCGGGGCAACCAAACAAAAGTTGTCCTGCACTAACAGCTAGATGTTGGCAGGGGGGGGGGAGTAAAACAAGGGGACAAAAGAGTGAGAGTGAAACCACAGCAGGCTGAGATGGACAGTGACAGATAATGGAGAAAGCTTCTGTGCTTGATCCTCCACTGTAGCTGTGGTGTTATAATTAAGGTGACAAACAACAGTGTACTCGGTTGTGAGGCTGAAAAATTCTGGAGCTGACTAAATGTATTCTGTGAGGTTTGCGGAACTCCTAGGTAGAAATATCCCTGCTGGATAATCATCCACATGTAAGAGGATTACTTTAACCAAAGAATTAAATCTTCACAGAAGAATACAGGCACACCGATCTAATAGCTTATGCAAAGGGAAAATATAGATTATTTTTTGCAAAGGCAATGAATTATGAAAAAGTGCACAGAGCAACTCACTAAAAGTTTTCCTCGGTGCCACGACCGCTATAACCATGGTCACATTTTCTTCAGGGTCACAACACTGATCTGATCTAACTGAACTGAGGGCTAAAGTTAAGTTTCAAGTAACACGCTAGGTCGTTTGACGCTTGAGGTCTGCTGACAATGCCGCCTTCGAACTGTGAGAAAGCTTATGCTGGACTCAAATGCCTGACTGGATTCTTCACACAGTAGAATAGAAGATCGAAGAATTTGAGGTAGCTCTGAAATCAATCTCAGGTGAGCCATCTTTCAACACTAACAAGGCGCACACGTCAAGTTTTCTTTAATCCAAATCCACATGTCACTGCTGCTCAGGAACCCAGAGGCAGGCCGCCATAACTCCAGCCTCAGCCCACTACACTGTGAAAGAGCTGCCATTGATTGCTAATGATACAGGACCGACTGCAGCACATAATGACAATTACTTAGATCCCATCAAGCCTTGTGAGATCAAACAGTTTGAGAATTAATCTCACTCTGCGACGATTCTCCTCCTTCATATCTGAAGTGAAATTTGATGCTAATCAGTTGCATAATTAAATTATTCTGTGAGTGTTTGCTCCTAATTCCTCTTTCATTTATAATGACCGTCCTTCCTGGTAAAAAGAATAAAAAACAGAGGATGAGTGAGTGGTTGTGTATCTGTGATGTTATTGGGTTCAAGATTTCGGAAACATGAATCACTGGATGTTAAGAAAAAACATCTAGAATTTGAATTTAGAAGCAAGGATATTACTTTAGCCATTTTTCCCAATAATCCATCTGTCAGGCATCTGTCTCGCTCAAGGATCCAACTGTACGCTCTTCTACCGGTCTGTAGGAAGATGCATTGCGAGCCCTGATACATGGACTGGACATAATGATGGATAGGAGGAAAACAGAATTGTGTGAGTGGGAGAAAGCCCTACCAGTGTGTGGGTTTAGATCCCATCTATGACCTATGATGGATGTTCCTCATTCGTCCCTTCTGAGTCTCTATGTCACTGTCACTTTCCACACTGCAGCATGGTTAAAGCTCAAACAGATGGATGATGTCCTGATTTTTGGTTGCGAAATAATTCAGACTCCCCACAAAAGAATGGTTGCCTGGAAAGGGTATGGCTTAAGGGTTGAGCCTTTAAAACAACTAGACACAGTCCACTTGATTTTCCACTTTTCGTGCAAACCGTTTCTCTTCCCACTCTGCCACTGTTCTGATCCTCAACTGAAGCGATGTGAGCAGAATGAAATGATCAAACTCAAAAGCAGGTGAAGTACCAACATGTTTGTGATGTCAAGAAACAAAACAAAAAGCTCAGCAGGCTCTCTGGCGGGCAACTTGTTATTTCTGACTATGCGTGTATGAGTTCAGTCCAAAAGAAATTCAAAGGCTCCAGGTTACATATTAGATATGCCTAAATGCAAATAACCCTGAGAGATCCAGCGCTAAATTAGAACAGCATGTGCACACACGTAAACACTATAGCATAACACACAATCAGACCAAGTGATCCTCATGACTCTGTGCTTTCCTAACAAGAAAATGGTTCCCCCTTTGACGAGGTGGGGGTTGTGGGAGCCACCAGCAAAATAAGAGCCAGAGTGAGCTGGTGCAAGTGCAATTCAGAGGAACTTGTGTAAGCAGCCAAAAGTGGAGATTGAGCGCCCTCCTCTGGTTGTGTTCAACCTCTCCTAAACCCCACCTGTGGAATGGTGGGTGGGCTCAAATCATTATTATGGACAACGGAGAAGGAAAAAATAACAACAAGGCAGCTGAGTCCATTTTCAGAAAGCATTTTTAAATTAATTTTATTATTTTATAGCTAATTTACAACAAGCGCTTCACTGAACTGGAACATTTTATTTTGCTTCATATTGTCATTATTGAATATATTTTTCTGCATCAGTTGACTTTGTTGTAACTTTGTAATTACTCTTTTCTGTAAAAATTCATATACTTTATAAGGAATATCACACTATGATACGGATGGCTGAGAGAGATATTAAGAAATACACTGAACCCTCAAAGAAATAAATCGAAAACATATTGTTCAATTCATGAGTGTGTTGTCGTTTCTGTGATTCCATCAGTGTGTAAATGTGAATGCATGTATGGACGTGCTGATGTTTTGTGTGCATGTGAATGTGGGTGTGCGTGTGTGTATTGCCCAACCAGAAGGCGCAAATGTAATCTGTGTTGGAGCAATTAGATTGGGCTCTGGCTCCAATGGATTCTTATACTTCAATTTAGCGGCGTGAATGGCTGATCTAAAGCCACATGGCACCCCAACATCCTTATTGTATTTACAGCATTTGTGGCCAAGACCCAACAGTTTTCTCTGTGTGGACGAAAAAGGAAAGGAAAATACAAAAATATAAAGACTTGAAATGGACAGTTCTGAATAAATAATTAATCAGAGACCAAAAAACAGAACTTGATGTTGGTCATCCTCAAGCCTCAGATGTTCCGTTGTGTTCAGAGGGATGCAAGTGAGCTAAAATAAACAAACAATTAATATGAACGGTCACGTCCATCAATACTTCCACCTGCACTCTTATAATCCAGAACATATTTTAAGTGAATACAAATACATGCTCCTGAAACCTTCAACTTGATTTGTTCTGCTTTCTCTGAGCCACTGTCCCACTAATAGCTACAGCATGTGATGCTGTCAGTGCAAACTTTATATAGATACTGTCTCAATCTTGTACATGAAACCATCTTTGTTGCATAACATCATATCCATATTGCACTACATCTTCATGTGTGTGTCTCACTCTCTCACACAGGCACACACACATCGGCCATTTATGCATTATACATGATCACTACCATAAGCTGTTATAAAGTATGGCATCATATGGTATCATCTATATTTTATACATTAATACACACCTTTCAAACAAACATACCGATACACACACACACACTATCAGACAGACACACAGCTGCATTGCACGTATTTTCTAACTGGATTTTAAACAGGAACCTGTCATACACTTCAGTTCAAAGCTCTAGTGTGAGGTCTTCTTTACATCAGCTTGAATGGTTGAGTTTCTTTTTTTACCTGTGTATCGTTTTACTCCGATTTACAACAATAAAATGGGAATGTGAGTAAATTCAACAACCAAAATGCAATATTACCCAAAGAAAGTCATGGAATATTGTTTGGAAATGTTGATTTTTACAGACTTAGTCCCGTTAGAAATTGTCATAAAAAAGATATATATTTATATATATATATTTATATATATAGGCCATTGATTTTTTTTTTCTTTAAACATGACTCAGTTAAATCTTTATGTGATTTTATTCAAGAGGGAGAAAGAAGCAGAGAAAAGTGGAAGAGAGAGAATAAAAGAAGACCTATTGCCCCACCCCCCCCCTCACACGCACACACACAGAGGAGTTTCCACACATGAATGTGCACAATTGTGCAGAAATACGCACACACATACACACACGGCATGGCTTTTAACTGCGGCCACCGGAAACAGTGTGTACGTCTGCGGCTGAGGGGATTCGGAAGAGTGGCCGGTGAGTTGGTGCGCTGAAGCTAAGAGCTCGGCTGTTTGTGCCTGGACAGGTAACATTCATCCTGGACTCTGACCGACTGGCCACACTAGCCAGTGGCCCCCCCTAAAAAAGGAGAGAGTCAGGTGTACAGCTCAGGTTACAACTCTCCGCGTGTGTCACTGGACGGGTGTGAACGTGTCTGTGTGTGCAGAGGCATAACTACATGTGTCTAGTTTGAGTATCTAGTTTGCTTGGGACCAACCTCTCATGGCCATTTTCTCTCTCCTCCTCTTCCTCTATGAGACATGCTAAAACACTCCCTCACAAAAAAGAGGTGGACACAGAGGAAAACACATCTCACTCATCTTTGTTCACATTCCTTTTTTTTTTCTTTTTTTTTTACTCTGACTTTTCCATCGTTTCCACCACCTGTCTTCATTGTCCTTGAGGATGCATGCACAAAGTCAGCATAATGAGTTTTTATCATTAGAATTATTTGACCTGCCTTTAGATTATGCCTCGCAGTATTCAAGATGGGTGACAGAACAAATGCCGGTCTTGGTCACTGAGGTGCTACTCTGAGGTCACGCCAGGTACCAAGAGAAGAAAACGGGTCTTGGCTGAGAAAAAGCTCAGTTTCAATAGGGGACTCAGCAGGATCTGGGCACTTCCCCATTCTCAGTCTTACCCTGTTCCTGTCCTGAAAGACAGGAGGAGGAGGAGAACAGAGGGCTTGGAGGCAATATAAAAAGGGGGCCAGTGTCTTTTAGAGCACCTTCATCTCAGGGGGCATGAGGGGGGCATGAGACTTGAGATCGGTAGAGCAAGAGGTGGTCTTACAGCCTCTTGGTCATCCTCTGTCCTATTTCAAGCCCTGTCCAGACCGTATCTCTTGTCACATTATATCTAGGCTGTGTTGAGATCCAGATGGTATGGGCTGCAGTTCACATCTGGCGTCAAAATGGAGTCAAAATGGCTTCACACGTGATTGGATTTCACTTCATTGGAGATTAAATTGGTGGGAAACTGCAACTAAACACGTGCTAAACACACACACTCAAGTTATGTAGCATCACCAAAGTGTTTAGGGCCTCGGCGCCTTCGGTTTTGGATGCAATAACAGCTCGTATCTGAGGTGCACTTTAATGCTAAGTGTGAACAGGGCCTCAATATTTAGTCCTGCTTCATCAAAGTGGAATACCGATTAGATCTTTGCTCGCCATCGCTCTCAGTTAATTACACGTCACTGTGTTCGCATCTGTCACAGAGTCTCTTTTTTTGGTATCCTTCTTTGCCTCGCGGTGTCACTTTCCCGTGTTTGTCTCTGTCTTGTACGCATTCGACTCTGTGTCATTTGCAGTGATGGCCTAAGCACTGACTGCGCTGGAGGACGGACAGGCAGGCGAGGCTGGCTTGGCTGTGAGGGTGAAGGGCGGTGTTGGTCGGTGGCTGTGAGGGGGGGGGTCGCCGGAGGGGTGCAGCATCACAGCCTCTCTCGAGTGGGGATCCAGATGTAAGGCCCCGATTGCTCCTCGATCACTGTCTTTACTTTATGATAAACCTCCTCAAAGCTGTCCCCTTCCACGACAGCTGCAGCAGGAAACAGCATGCGTGAGGTGGGGGGGGGGGGGGGGGGAGGGGGGTGATGAGGAACGAGGGGCAAATGGCACAGACAGCAGTGAGTAAAGAGAGAGAAGGGAGTCCGTAGGAGGCAGAAATGAAATGTTGAGTGGGAAGACAAAAAGAGACAGATGAAAGGATAGGTGTTTATAGAAATGTTTTCTAGATATTGTAGGGAATAATCAATTATGAACATTTTTCATGATACATCAAAGAACAAGCGCATTTCCTTTGTGTAAGCATTTCCACACACTCTCCCACATATTCATCCTCTCAGTGTTTGAGAGAATAAACCACAGCTGTTAGAGATTGTTGACAGAACCAGATTTGGGAGGAAACCTGGCATTCACATTCTGTCTACTGCTGAGATTTGCCCTAATTGCATCTCTTAAATGTTTGAATGCTCTGAGTCCTCCCAAAAGGCATTGATTTTTCCCATTAAACCCTTTCAGTTTGCAGAGAAAGCTTATCATTAGGAGGAGGATTATTTTGTTATTGGTATGTGTTGGCATCAAACAGTAAAAAACAAATAAGGGATAAAGTCTGAAATGTAAAAATGATTTGCTCTCAAAGTGTCACGGAGGGCACAAGCAACACAAATATGAACAACTAATTTCTCAAAGACGGATTAAGTGGGAAATATTAAATTGTGATAAAGAAAAGAATGCTCAGTGTCCACTTTTGTTGGCTTTTACGCGTAAGGACCTCGTTTGAATAAAAGATTAAATAGATAAATAGAAATAAAAAAAATCACCAACTGAATCTTTTTATATTTGGTAAATACTACCTTGGATTATCTATGAAGTAATGTCTAAAGACAACTGCAGAATAATACAGTTGTAAATACAAAAAACACCCCATGATAAAAAAAAATTCAAAGAACCACAGATAGCAACAATCATTTTAAATTCATACATTTTCTTTATCAAGTTGATGAGGAACTTTGAACCACTCGTCTCTACAAGCTTATTCAATTTACTTATAATTCCTCGCTAATGCACAGCTGTGCTAAGGCCCCACCACAGCATAAACAGGCACAAACAAGCCCAAATCGTATAATCTCCACCACACTTAATATGCTAGCTGAGGGCTGTTGTTTCAGAGATTGGTTTTCGCAGCTTCTGCATGGCAGGTCCTGTCAAGACTGGCAATTGTGATTCATGTGTTCCTTTGGTAAATAATCGTCATAACCCTAACAATTGTTTCTCTATGCTAATTTTCAGTGTTTTCCCCTTTATTCCTGAAATGCCTCAGACTAACAAAGTGCATCAATTTCCGCTTTGGAAAAGGTGCTCACGATTTCTAATGATCAGTTTATTAAGTTCATTTGATTAGAAGCTGCTAATCGGCTGCCACTAATTCTCGTCGTGCCCATAGAAGCAGCCCGGGTGGGCCTGCTATTTCCCTCACCGCTGCTGCATATTGGCTCAAAATGGGTTCAATAACGATGACACAGTGTGGTTTGTCATGTGCTGTCGTACATCTGAGACTGCACCCCTGAGAATTAGCACCTCCTGATATTTTAAACCATAAAACATGACGGGATGTCATTTTCACATGACTGTACGTAACGGTTTTCCCATTTCAGTGAATGTATGAGCTCATTGTTACCATTTCTGCTGCCATAATTTGTGTTGAAAGTAGATTATTCTGTATTTTCTCTATTTGTGGATAAAGCATTGTAGGTGATGAAACAGTAAATCCACTGCTCTGTAAAATATTTCTTTTGTTTACCTTTTGAATAAAGAAGAATACTGTGTTTCACCATTTGAATATGTGCTTTTTCCAACACGTGAAACACAGTTAGAGCCTGCTTAGCTTGATGGCAGGAATCATTCTGACTCATACCAGGCAGTTTGAAAGGAAAATGTCAGGGCGTCTTTGAACTATGACTCTAGAGCACATGTGTCAAACTCAAGGCCCGCGGGCCAGATGTGGCCCGCCATGTCATTTTATGTGGCCCGTGAGAGCTTAAAAGTTTTGAGTGTCTAAAAATGAATACCAAAAAAAATAAAAAATTAAAAGCGTGCTTTGACCAGAAACTACATTTCCTACAATGCCTTTTCAACTACTGGATAAATAATGAGTTATTTAACATTAAGGCGTAGTTACATTTCTTTTACATTACATTCAATTACATTTAGTTACATTTATAAGTTACAACTGGCCCTTTAAGGTCAGCCAATACGCTGATGTGGCCCTCAGTGAAAATGAGTTTGACACCCCTGCTCTAGAGGGTCAGGCAATCAAACAAATGCCCAGAGCAATTTCTTCTATGACTGAATGTTTAGAGAGAAATTAAGTTATTGCTTTAGAAACATGAACTTTTTTCCTGAACTCTATACACTGGAAATTTTGAGGAAAGACCTTAAAGTAGCAATCAGTTTGAATAAACCTACCATGATCTCAAAGTTGAAGCAGTCTTTTTTTTTTTTCCCCAAAGAACGGGCTCTAAAATCCCCTCAAGCTGGTGTGCATTACAGAACAACAGTTACTTGAAATGTTTAGTTTCCGTTGCTGCTGACCAAGTACACATGTCAGTCACAGAAAGCAAAGGTTTACAAACTTTTTCACTCACAGACATGTTGAATCATTCTCCTAAAATTTATCACTGACTACTTCTGACATTTTCGGCTCATTTGTGTATTTTGGAAGGGCAGCACATGATGTTTTGCTTTGCACTGTTAATCATCAACACAATGTTTGTGGCTTTGAACCATATGGGTTGAATTTGCATGTCTTTCTGCAAGGGAGAAGACATCTATGGAAAGCTAATTAAAGAGATTCTAGTTTGTTGTTGGCTTGTTGGCGTGAGCATGCATAGCTGTTTTTTTCTCTACGTTAGTCCTACAATGGGCAAACAATCTGACTGTGATATAAGAAGAGACAGGTACATATGGCTATCTACAATCAGTTAAAACTCATTTAGTTCGTTATACCATTCGTTTTTTTTTTTTTTTTTTAAACTAAACATTTAAAAGAATGTGTATGAGGCACATAACTAACTCAAGACCCTCTGTTCTGGATTACACTCTGCATTAACACAACATCTGGGCGCTCTTACCGGAAAAACACTCTAGGAAGTCTTGCTCTAGTTTGAGGGCTCGGTCCATTCCTTTCCTGGCCTGCTCCTCTGTCAGGCGAGTGTTAATTTCTCTGTAACGTCACACAAAGAATCTGCATTACAGTCTCCCGTTTCCATCATGTAAAGAATATCTGTGTCTGCTGAGCGAATATTTATA
Organism: Menidia menidia; assembly: GCA_907169785.1. Lineage (NCBI taxonomy): Eukaryota > Metazoa > Chordata > Actinopteri > Atheriniformes > Atherinopsidae > Menidia > Menidia menidia. Next base: position 11,130,055 of record CAJRST010004446.1, on the reverse strand, counting down.
TCTAGTTAGATGATGCTCGTTTTTTTTCTATATATACTTACAGAACATTCTCCAGTGACTTGGGACGGACAAAGATGGCAATTGGATGAAGCTGGGCTGCTTGTAGCCTGCGTACGGCGTTGGCAGACACATCCAGGATGCAGTGTTTCCCCTGCTGCTCATCCGCACATGCAAGGATAGAAATTATGCCAATTAAAAAAGTAGAAATATTGTTGTTTCACCGTGAAAATAAAACTGCGACTTAATTAGGCAATAAGCAACAATAAGTTACAGCTTATTACTTATCTGTGGAGAAATGAACAACTTTATACAGAAGTGATATCATATTATAGGATCAATACTAAAAAAAACAATATAAAACATAATATAAAACATAATACTAATCATGTTTTTGCTCTTGCTTTATATAGTAAGAATAACAAAGGCAGGTTTTTGAGGTAGGAGGTAACCTTTCCAACTTCTATGATGGAGGGAAGTTTATCATGGCCAATATATTCTGATGGAGAATGTTGTTACGCACTTGCTCAGCCACCTCACGGACGCTCTGGACACTGGTGCCGTACAAATGACTGTTGTACTGGCCGGCCTCGATGAATCGATGGCTCTGGATGTCCTTCTCCATCTGTTCCCGCGACGATACGAAATGATAGTCTCGCCCATCCACCTCATACTCCCTCTTGGGCCGCGTGGTGTCTGTCAAATGAAGAACACAGCAATAAAAACAGTGCGTATGCTCGCGCCGGTGTGAATTGTTAAGCAATCACTTCTGGGTAGACATCGCAGCAAAATTGCTGCAGGTGGCAGCAGTTACATCAAATTAAAACCAGAGAACAGATCAGTCTCTATGAGTGACAACATAATTACTCACGAGGGACACAGGATCCAAACTTATCAGGAAACTCAGACAACAGGTCATCATTTATCCTGTCTTTCACAGGACCCAGAATGATGATGGGTCTCGCATAATGTACTTATTGAAAAGAAAGAGGAAAAGGCAAGAAGACAGAGAGCAGGGTTAATCACAAAAGATAAAATATATATCTGTTCATTTTTGGATTTTCTGACATTGTTTTGTGTGGTCTTACCTTCCACTTGCGTCACTATCTCATAACTGTGTGAGGTTTTATCCCTCCCTGGAGAAGAACACAGACCTATTCAGGCACACGTCTTTTCACATTTCAACCATAAATTCAAGTTAACGTCTGGATGTCCAGAACATCTGTAAAGACTGTGGTGCTGTTTATGTCTGAGGTGTGGGTGGCCAGCTAATCAAATGTCAGCTCTGAAAACTATAAATATATAAATGACAGTCAGAGGTGATGTAAGACTTCGGTTCAGTAAACTCTGTAGGAATAAATCAGTGATTGCAGCTTGTATTTGGGCTTTGGAGTTCAGTGATATGTTTTTGTCTTTGAGGGTAGATTGACACCTATAAAGAAAATATATCCATCGTATAAATTGCTTATTCCCAATTGGGTTGCAGGGGTGTGTGGCTTGAGCATATCCCAGCTGTCACTAGAAAAGTTACCAGTCCAGCACAGAACCATGTAGAAACAAACTACAACACATTAACGTTCCCTCTTAGGGGCAATTAAGCTTACCCAATTAACCTTACGTGGATATTTTGGGACTGTAGGACGGAGCTGAAGTACCCGAAGGGAACCCATGCGTACAAATGCACAATCCCTGTGGATTTGACCCTTAGACTCTTTTGCTGTTAGTGCTATGATGGTACTAACCCCCACACCACCGAGCAGCCCCCTGTTACAAATTGAGAGATTTCCGCTTTCCGAAATCTAGATTGCTTATGAAAGTTGCATTTTCTGTTTTGTTGTGTTTTCTGAAAATATGATATGCTTTCTAATAGTTTTTTTTTTGTTGCCACAGTATTTTTTGAGTTTACATCCAGCTTACATGGTGTAGGCTCTACATCAGGGTCAGTGCAGTAATCTGTTGAAGTCAGAAAAAATGTGGATTTCAGTGTCAATATAGAGAGTTTATGTTCACATTAATTACCTTGAGTGCTCAAGCTGTCTCGACCATGGTCCTGTAATGGAGATGAGATAAAACACATGATTGATGTGTGAGAAAAGCTTCAGAAGAAGGAACCTAATTTTAATAGTTTTAATAGATAAACATACCCTCTCTTTGGTGTTTCCACGAGACCACTCTTTTCTTTCCACCCTGTGCAGATGGCAAGAATTAACAGAACAAAACAAAAAGGTTATATTTACACATGCATAGGTTTACATGATCAAGCAATAGTCAACAAATTCTTGTCGCAGATGAAATTTTGTTAGTTTTAATTATAATTATATGCACATTTTTTCAGCAACAAAAATAAGATACGATAAAATATAAATCACACCCTAGTACATATTTGAAGTTTAGAAAACTGTGCCTGACCTGTGTTTGCTGGGGATAAACCCAACCTCTTCGGCTTCATTCTGCAGGCTGACCTTACGGGCCTGCCACCACTCCTCGTCCCCACAGTCCAGCACATGCAGCACGTCCCCAAACTTAAAGCCCAGGGCCTGACTGAGGAAGCCACAGTCCGCAGTCTTGTCATAGTCGAAAAGAGCCCTGTGTGGTGGAACAATAAGGCAGCCATTTATTAAAAAGACATCAACCTACATTCAACAGACATGCTTCAAAGTGTATTCATTCTTGCTTTGAGAGGATTTTTTCCACCCAGACTAAAATTGACTGTTTTTTCAAACAATTTAAGCTGGCTAAAAAAAACAGTATGGATGTGAGAAGCAGCTGTTAAGTTAATCGAGTGTAGGGAATGTAGACCACATTGCCTACACTCGGTCGCATTTCGTGATTCCGTGGTTATCAGAAGCAGAAACCACGCACAGCAGTGATTTCTGTTACAGCCGCTGGAGGCAGCAGTGAACGTCTCTGACACACATCAGTTAATTAAGAGCTACAAATCACACAGCATACGCTGTGAACTTTAAGTACTTCGCGAACCATCGTCAAACGTGATCAATTATGTCTTGGAAGCTTCAGCGTTTGTTTCCATTACATGTGTTCCGCAACTCTGAGATGTTTCTTGTTCAGCAGCAAATGTTTGTTATGTAATGGCGGCTTCGCTGGAGCGTGCGAAGCGTATTAATTCTACTTCAAACAGCTGACAATATCAACAAAGACCCTGTGCAAATGTAACGGAGAAAAGGATTGACGAGCACAGCTGCAATTAGATGAAAATGGCTCCAGTTCTGGAGGGAAAATAAAACAACGACGTCTCCTCATATCTTGAAGTCTTAGAAATGAACATGTGAACATAGGAACTCAGTATTTCATGAGACATATTAGGGAAAATATTCACATACAATTATAAATGACCTCCATACGGACTGGTCACACTTCGACCAAATGAAGAGTTCTCCATGTGGGAAATCAGAGAAAACACTCACCTAAAAGGAAGAGCCACTTCTCTTTTACCCTGCCCACTGTCATATGGTTACGAAACAGAATATTTACTTCTCCTAATTGTTTTTCTTTCATTTAACATTATCTTTATTGCTTATTTTGGGATGTTTTAGCCAATATTCACCCATTTTGGGTAAAGTCGAATATTTTACATTGTGTCTGTGCAATTGATTCAAATGGATTAAGGCTGAAAATGCTTTGTTGATATCAATCTGAAATGCTCATCTTGGAACAATTCCAAATTGCGCATGAAAAGCAACCACATCTACTTGTGATTAGTGTTCGGACCTGATGTAGAAGCCTCTCTTTGGGTTACTCCGTAGCGTTGTGGTGCCAGAGCCCATGCTGCTGTTCATAAGCTGTTCCCTCAGGTCATGGATTTTAGCCTCAAAACGACTGTACTCTGCAACAGAGAAAACACAAATACATAAAGAGCTGCACATTCTCCCATCTAAAAGCATCTCCATTTAAAAATGTTCATGTTATTGCAGTCTTTGTGGGCCAGACTATTCTCTACCCCGTATCCACTGGTACTGTAAATCTGTGTGATGTTGTAATTGGTTATTGTGAGTGAGAGCTTGTGGCCTTACCATCGGGTCTATACTGAGCGATGATGGTTACAGTCTGGCCAGCGTTCTTCAATGCCGCAGCGGCCTGTTCATGTGTGGCCATACGCAGATCCACGCCATTTACCTGATACACACACACACATAGCAAGAGTGTCTATAACAAAAATCCCAGTGTGCCAAACTGAGATATGAGTGTGGGTCTCTGCATGCCAGATTTCTGATGAGAAAACTTACACTGAGGATCTGATCGCCCTTGTGAAGCTCTCCACTGAGGTCAGCTGGTCCACCTGCCAGTATGAAGGAGATAAATATCCCCTCTCCGTCTTCGCCTCCAACAATGTTGAATCCCAGGCCCGTGGATCCTCGGTGGATCAAAACCCGGCGAGGCTCTCTGGGAAGATTGGAGAAGAAAAAACTGAGTCGATGTCATTAATAATGCAAACCCAAAAGACAAAGTAAAGCTGAATAATACCACTAACACTAAAACCTCTGCCGTGACTCTGAGTACCAGTGACACGGCTAAAAAAGGTTTTAGGCTGCAGAAATGTCGACTAAAGGATGACTGCTAACCTGGGGATGTCATCATCTCCCATCATGCCGTGCAGAACCGGAGAAAACCGACTGGGTGAGGTGGGAGTGAGGGCTTGTGGGTAATCTGATCCAAGGTAGTTCGGGTGGCTGAGTTCAGTATCCATGTGGGAATATGCTGGAAAACAAAAAAAGCACAAGAGAGCAAAAGGGGTGTCACATTCCTGGGCTGTGCTGTACGGAAATAAGCGATACCTCAATTTTGCTCACATTTCTAATCACGTTGCTTATCTTTTGAGTTAATGGGCTCCTTCTGTTCAGTATTATAAAATCTGTATGAGTATGTAATGAAATCCAAATGTGGAAATAGGGTCATACTCATTCTTTTTACTAAACATGGGAAGACATTCATCAAGAGGCAGATTCAGGTTAACAGGGAAACAGGAAAAAACCCATCCCCGAACCTTTGTATTTTAGCTCTCGGTTTTCACAGTGCTCTCACAGTAACCTTGATTGGATTAGAAGAAAAATACATATTTTCCTTGATCTTTGGTCATATAGACCAACATTTAAAGAAACCATTCTAGTCGACATATCTTAAAATCTCAGTAGAGGCTTACTGCTCGTGAGGTCTGGAGGGTTGTAGGAGTTTGTCAGGAACAGGTTGTTTGGTTTGGCCACCCTGAGGTACACCACCTCGGCTGTGTTCTTCAGTGCCCCCACTGCGTCCTCGTGCATCACATCCTCCAGACAGACGTGGTTCACCTGATCATGACAAGCACAAAAAACACCAACTTGAGTGATGCTTAACAAATCTATAACTTAATCGAAAAAATCTATAACAGAACAGTTCAGACTAAAAACTTTTTCACTAAACGAGCATTTTAAAGGAGTAAAGAGCTGTTTTTAATTGTAATTAACTTTCTCTCTATACATAGAATGATAAAATACATCAGAAAAGGTATTAGGGATAGTGATTGATCCCTAATTATTACCTCAGGTAAAACGGAATATCAAACTTGGATGTTCCCATTTAAACAACACAAATTCAAAAACTGAAACTAGTAGTTCAATTTGGATTGGAACATGAAGAGAGCTCGCTAAATCCCACTATAACGTTATCATGCCTCAAGATTATTGATATATATAAACTTTCAAACAGACTTCCTTTCAAATAAGAGATCGTGACATGTTCCATTTGAAGGGAAAACCTTGATCCAGACACCATTTAGTGAATATCAAGCACCATTTTGAGGTAGCTGCTGTGGGGTTCTGCTATCGACCAGCAGATGGCAGTAAAGCCTCTTGGGAACCACAGTGGCAACACTTCAATATCTAATCCATCCTTCACACATATTAACCTGTTAATGAAAGTAATGTCAGACCATGAGAATTACAGCTGTAATTATATTGGCTCTTGATGCATCATTGTTGCATGGATGCGGCGTATGTGAAGGGTGTTAATGTGTGAAAATGAGTCCGTGTGCTTTAAAAGTGAAAGTCTCTGGCTGCTGCTGACACGCACGTGTGTGGGCGCTTTTATCTGCAGTGGAGTGCTTATTACATCTGAGTGACCGACCGCTAAGATCTTGTCCCCGATCTGCAGTCGCCCATCTTTATGAGCTGCCCCTCCTTCAATGATCTTGGTAACGTAGATGCTGTTATCTCCTGGTATGTGCTGGTTTCCCACCCCTCCAGCAATGCTGAAACCTAATCCTGTGAAAAGGAAGAGATGAGAGAAGCTGAGAGTGAGCAAAGGAGGCGCCTGGTTAACACGGAGCAGATTTGCTAAATCCAGAGGGCAGAGCTTAGCTGGGTACAAGGCAACAGTGAGCTCACACAAAAGGACGGAGGCTGTGCACCAGCACACACTTCGACATACCTTTGGGCCCTTTGATTAGTTTGATTTCAGTGACTTTTTCTGCTGCTGGCTTTCTGCGAAGAACATAGAGGCGGACAATAGCACCTGCCTCCTTTAGAGCCTCTACAGCTTGGCTGTGTGTCACCTCCCTCACATCCACATCATTCACAAACAGGATGCAGTCGTTCACACTAAGAGAAACAGAGACATAGGAGAGAGACTGTGGGCGGGAAAGGCAAAATACAGCCCGAGTTGTTGTTGTAGTTAAGGAAATTGGGTGTTATCTTGCACCATCGGTCAGAAACAGTAAATCTCCTGTTCATAGGCATCTGTCCTTTTTTTTCAATACAGATAGCTACATAACAAAAGACACTCAAATTAGTTTTCATGCATTCAAATATATTTTATGGTCATGGAAATGGAAATGAAAGAAACTCCAGGGGAGATAACTGGCAAAGGCCACTGACATTTTAACCTCAGAAACACATTGTTAATTCCAAAGGGAAGCTGCCATCCAACATCTGTGGCACATCATTAAACCTCCACCTCGGAACTTCAGAACCTCTTTCTTGTTCAAAGACATGCATTGTTAACCAATTATCATAGTTATTAAAACTATAGATGTGAACGTATAATCTCGACAGAAAGCTCCTTTACGCGTTTTTCTAAATGATCTAACAGGGACTGCAGATGGCTTTTAGCAATATTTATAAAATAAATGTAAAATAAATTTTCCCAAGCATTGTAGGTCTTAATCCATTTTAATATAGTTTGTAAAATTGTACAGATCGGAGCATTTTCCTTATATATATGAGATATTTTGCTTATAGCATATGATAAAGGCCAAGAAAGCAGTCCAGGCCAATGCAAGCATTTTTTGCTTAAAACAGTCATTCTAGATGGACATTTTTAGGTCAGCTGTAAAGAACAGATCGCCTCCGTGCATGTCTTATTTATTGCAGAAAAATCCATGAAACAGTGTAAGACACAGGAGAAAAGAAACCTTCTTCCATTTGGACAAGCAGAAAATAAAACAGACTGAGAAAGATTTATCAGATTTTTCTGGATTTCATTTTTTCTAGTTGCTTTGTTACTTATCACTCAGTGGGGTTTTCTTTTTTAAAATTTTACCTCAGCCTCCCATCCTGAGCTGCAGCGCCTCCTGGTATGATTTTGGTGATGAAGATGCTGGGATCGTCGCCCACATGGGGGTTGTCTGTTCCCCCCGCTATGCTGAAGCCCAGGCCTGAGTTACCCTGCAGCAGCAAACAGAAGCAAAACACAGTTATTATTTATCACGTCTGGGCCACCTCGTGGCTTCTTCAGGGACGTGTGACAGAAACTGCAATGCATAAATGGATGTTAGCACATGCTGTTTAAATAGCTCCTCAGACTCACTCTTTCCAGCGTGATCTCTTCATACTCGATTTCTCCTTCTGTCCCATTCACCTGTCAGAGTAAGAGGTTAGCCAAACCACCAGGAGCACATTTATTTTAATAGCTGATTTCAGGGGTTTAAGAGAATAAAACTTGAGAAGTCTTAACTGGAACTTAACTCTTTTTTTTTGTTGGCATTTACCAGCCGGGTTAATTGATCTTAGGTGTCACAGTTTTAGCCTAACCTGCCCACTTGATGAACAGCTTAGCTATACATATTGAGCTGACCTCTGCAGTTTAGGGATGCACACAGGAAGAAAAAAAATTAAGGTACTTCAAACTGTTGGTGTCTGACCCAGAAAGCAGCTATTTTTAGTGCCGTAGTGGTGCTAAAACATAGCACTGTGATGGCTGGCTTTCACCACAAAGCCTCATTCTCTCTTCCCACACAGCTTTGATAATGTGTTCAGCACTTTGGCCTTTAGAAATGCGTCATCTCGTGGAATGTTCCTCCTGTGTGTAAATCAAACTAGTTGAATTAGAAATGAGTAAAAGTGACACCTGTTGCCATACGAACAAGAGCTGGTTACTAAGGGAGGAATTGGTATCGGGCTGATAATACAGACTTCTTTTTAAAGGTATCCTGTAATTACGCCAGAAGAGGAGGATTAAAGTTGATCCTTACGTATGGGGAGCCATCGAGCGTGTCAGTGTTCACTACCACCGGAGGAGTATTTCCCTGGAAGCAGAGAGAAAAAGACATTAAGACAAAATGTCCAAAACGCAAATCTTAAGGATGAAAGCTTGAACCAAAGCCAAGACTGATGGTAATTTTAGCTCTTAACTGTGATAACAGAGTCTCACTCAGCTTTACTTGTCACCCCGCTAAAGGATAAAGAGCACTACTCCAGAGCCATTACTTGTCATCCAACCGTAATGGACACAAAATAATTTGTGCTGCTTTTGCAGACTCTTGGCTGTTGTTGTATTTTCCGTCAGCTTCAACTTTAATTAGAGTATAGTTTGTATTATTAGTGCTACAAATGACCAGCTCATGAATACTGTGCATGTAGACGTCCGCCCCCTGCCCACCAGCTGTTACAAAACCTCTTAGTAAATTATTATTCAGCCCCACTGACATGTGGTGGCAATTCACCAGCTCGCTCCAATGAAAAATACACACAAACTTGGTAACATGATAATGACAAGCTGAATTATTAGTCCAGCTATCACCAGTGAGTGCCATGACTCGATGGGGATTTATTTTCTCAGAATTCGGTCCAGAATCACACTGCTGCATCCAATTTGACTAAAAGTGAAGCCAGACCGGATTTCAACGTTTGCAAAACTTATTAATCAGAAGCTAAGTGTTACAAAAAATAATAGAAAAAGACAGAAAGTCAGAGAGAGGACGGGATTTTTGGTATTGAATTATTCAGGTTTACTTGCCAAGAATTCCTCTGCCAGCTTATTCATGTCAGGCTGCTTTTCATTATGCTCACGTCCCTCACTCACAGTTCCTCCCAGTGAGGGCGAGGGGAGGAAATGTGAGGACGGGTACACTCGTGTCATTGCTCTTAGCTTTTCCAGGGGCCACTGTTTCTTCTGGAAAATGCTTTATATTTTCCGGCCAGGCATAGAATGCGAGGACCCATGCGCACCGGCATACTGAAAAGACGCTACGCACCGGCCTTAGTCATCCTCCTCTTTCTCATTTGTTCAAACTTCTTTTCAGAATTTGTTTTCTGTCATCAAGGTAACTGAAGCTGGAAGATGTCAATACGGGGCTGCGAGCACTGCTCTTTAGAGAGCACGCTCTGCTCTTCACCACGCTGATTAGCATGAGAAAGACACAATGCATCTAATGTGCTTACAACAGCAAAGAGCAGTATGAAATCAGCCCGCTGACCTTCACAGACCCGACAGCTCTGACACACTCAAGCAACAACACCGCCACTCTGGACTCGTTTTTTTCAGAGAGCAGTGTTCTATTCAGGCTCAATAAAGCCATTTTCATACCAGAATTAGTGATGAAAAAAAAGAAAACACGCAAAGAAGCTAATTAAATCAGTGCTGTGATTAAGCTAAACCAAAACTGGGTAGTAAAGCTTCCCCTCCCAGAGGAGAGGCCGTGTCACAGGACGACATAAAAGAAAAAGTAATATCTGTGTTCACCAGAGGTAACAACTCTAAATGTATTGCTCAGGTGGTTTTTCTTATTCTATTTATTTTTTAGAATTGAAAAAAGTCAAATGCACGAGTCTGAAGCTGCATGCAGGGTTTCCATCCAGCTTCTCCTGCTGTTCTTCACAAACACGACACAGTGCTTCAGCCCCTATCCGCTTAATGGAGAGTCACTGGTTCAAGATGCTGGCAGGAGGCAGGGAGCCTGCTCCTGTTCCCAAGAAGGGCCGGCAACTTTTAGACATCTTTTCAGAACCTTTCAGCACTTTTCTGTCAGTAAAAATTAAAAAAAACAAAGAAAAAGCACTCACTGCTAAATGTAGCAAACTTATAAACGGACCCCATTTGCTTTCTGTCCACTGTGCCCCGCTTCTGTCGCTTACACACTTCTATCACTGCATTTCTGATCCAAAATACAGACCTAAATGTGCCAACTGACAGCAGACGGCAGAATCAACAAAGACGACATGACAACTGACGGTCTTTGCAAAATGCACTGAATAGAAATATTAAAAAGCAAAAAGTATGTCGTAAGATAGTTTTTGCACTCTCATGGGGAACACTATGTCCACAAACTGTTGTTCATAAGTGGGTCGAGCAGCATCTCCCCAACTGAGGAGCATAGCAAGTGGAGAAAATAGAAAAAAAAGGTAAATTCTCTGCTGTAAAATGGAACTCCCCCCTCCAATACGTCCATTCTGAGCAGGCAGAAAATACGGGTCCAGTTTGACATTTTATGTCTGAGATAGACTGTGGCATAACTAGTTCAGTCTGTACTAAGTAAGTGTGGCCTCAGCAGTTTTGCATTTGGCAGAGTGTGGGCTAACCTTCGGGTAGATGCAGGATACCTTGGGAGTCTGATTTACCACTTTAAGATGACCCAAACTCAGATGAGCATATATAAATTTCCGATTATTTTTAGTGTCCTGCCAGTACTAGTGCTAGATCATGTTTTTATGACTTGTACTCAAACAAAGGAGTTAAAACATGCCTTACCCTTCCTGTGTACCCTTGAATGGATTAATTCAAAAGAGGGTTTGATGCAGATAAGAGAGAAGATGTGTATGGAAGCTATTTTCATTAAATAAGAGAGGGAAACCCTCTTTGTTGACTCACCCTGATAAAATATAGCATTATAACCTGCCTAATATTGGGTTACTTCTCCTGCTGCAAAAAAAAAAACGTTGAACCCTCAAATCATTGGGTACGCTTCATACGTATCCCCTCGCTTTCCCCACCTCATCTCTGAGCTGCTCAATAAAAGAGAGCCAGTTGTGAAAGGCAGCACCTGTTTTAAGCTATTCCAGAATCATTATGCTGCATTTACGGCTTTGACAGATCCGGATCAGAAACTCATAATATAAATCACTCCAACTCCACCAGATTCGAAGGCATCAAGCACCAAGATCCTTCATAAGCCATGACGGTTTCCTCCATGTTTCTTTTTCATTTAAATAATTTTCCACAGATCATATTGACTTAATATTAAATTCTTGAAAGTTATCTTGATGAATTCTTATCTGGCTGAACTGCTGCTGTCATCAAAGGACGCTCTTGTCATAGAGACATCTTTGTGAGCTGCAGCAATGGGAAAATAAACTGTAAGATCTTTAGTGACATCAACAAGAAGGAAATGGTTCAAAGTTTCCCAGCACGGCATCACATTATCTTAATCTCTGTGTGAAAAAAGGCCCTGGCGCTGGTCGAGCCGATGCCCTTCCTTTGACCGCTTATAGTACAATCGCAGCAGTGACAGCCCATCCCAGCGTCTCCGAGCAGCCATCACAATTTGGCCCTTGCCAAAATTGAGTGACCATTTTTCACTGAAGGAAAAGGACAGCCGCAGTTGGATGCCAGAAGTTATTGCCTCACAAATCACCGGCGGGGCCTCCTCCACTATGCACGGCCGCAGTCCTGCGCTCCGAGCTCCCTTTGTTGGAGGAAATCGCCACCCTCGCTGTGAAACGATAAAGTCCATCCACCGTCGGAACGCGGAAGCTGCTGTCCCCGTGCCACAAGATGCCAGAGAGCTTTGACTGGCGCCTGTTCGATTGTAACAGTTCCTGTGCAGAGCCTCAAAGCGTAGCTGTGTCCAATTTGTGGTGTTGCTGAACACTATGTCAAATACATCCTTATCTGGAGAGAGAAATAATGAGTATAGCCAGCAGAAATCTAAGCCTCGTGCAGACACTTTCCCTGCAGGGACTTTGACAGAGCCTTCGCTCCCACTCCCTGCACTGTGAAGTCTTTCAACATCAGGGCTGGAAGGATTTACAGTATTTGGCTGCACTTGCCCACCTATATTTTAGCACCACCTATTCAGCCAAGCTGTCCTCTGGCGTGTCTCCACAGGCCGCACCGCTGTTCCTCCACACCCAGGCCCTAATAGATTTACACACTGCAAGCTTAAATCTGGAATCCGCACAAATAAAACAAACCAAAAAGGCCGGAGCAATACTTCACGTGTTGAGGTTCAATTTTCCATGGGGGCGTTCAAAACGGCTCTGTTGAGATTAAAGGCGCATGGACATTTTCAGGATAATCAGGAGGGATCACGAAAGTTGTGAGCCGGCAGAAGATGCAAAGCAGGCGTTGCATTAAAAAGGTTGTCATTTTCTCCTTTTTTACTCACTGTAAGATGCAAAAGATGTCTGTTATGTAAGACGGTGACCTTGTCTTAAATACACCATGGCAGACTGTGTTTTGCCACTGGACAAATGTGCTTATTTGGGGTTTGTCTGAGCCACTACTCTGTCTCAGGCCACTATCTAACAGCAGATTGAGCTGTGAAAGCCAATGGTGGAGACGAGAAATCAAGACCTGTGTGTTTCACAGTAATTAGTCGCTTTAAGACTCTAGTCGGAGAGATTATGGTTTAATTTCTGCTGATTTTGTGTGAGCTTTGGTAAAAGATGCAATGAGTAAATCTCAAGTGCCACACTAGGCAAATTGCTAAATTATTGGCCTCTCATTCAATAACATCTGTATGTGTTCCTAAAATAGTACCACTGAAAGAACAATCACGCAGTCAGAGAAGGGTTTTTATATCCATTCCCACATTAACTCCTCTCAGCTAGCTATTTTTAAAACAACAGCCATGGGCTTGATCTGAGATCTGTATCAGAGCCGATACTCCAACACAAAGTCATATTACCACAGTGAGTTTTCAACATGTATTGAAGTGGTAAAACATGATCAAATAAGTTACTTGAAGGTCTGTAAAACCTGCCTACCGTCTTGTGACGTCGATACTTCTTGGCTCTCCGAACATTGTTGAGGAATCGGCAGCCCATCTTTTTGGCATACCACACAGACATGAACATCGTGCCTCAGTTCCAAAATTGATGATGTGAAGCAAATACTGACCACCTCCCAAAATACACGGCCACAAAGAGTATGCTAAAGTTCCCTCTAGAAGCCTTTGGAAACTCCACAAAGTCCCACAAACGTATGATTGCAAAGGGAGCCTTCAGATCTTTCCCCTGCCATAACTTTTGCTCTGAAACCACAGAGTGTCCCAGCTGCCTCATTTAAAAGTTATCTGCTTCAACTGAGCACATGTCCTTTGAGCTTCTGCTCAATCTAAATAAAATATATTACCAAATAGAGCACGCCTTCAGACATAGAAAAGCACTTCAAACAATTTCAAATCCAGAATATCAGACACATCCCAATTAGCATCTTCCTCTTCCTGAGATGTTGCAGGAGACTTCGTCCAGCAATTTCCAGGTTGTTTAGATGACCTGCTGTTGATAACTGTCCGAAACAAACGCATCCGTCCTTAAAAAAGTCAGTCATCCAGGTAAAAGCGAAAAAAAGCGTTTAGAAAAAATGTCATCATGGTTTGTGGCTCTGACTGCGATGAGGGTGCCTCCCTGCCACCGACCGGTCTGCGCTCAGTGAGAATGCAGTTCATATTTTCTGCTGCCACTGTACTGTACCCCTCCCATCTCTGCTGCTGAGGGAGAGAGCAGCGAGCAGCCAAGTTGATGGCGATTAATTAGCTGTCTCTCTGTATAATGTCTGCACCAGTGATGTAAGAGGAAAAGGGGGGGTGAGGGGGGGTTTGTTCTTTGACTGAACTTCGAAGGATAGGCAGCTCAGATTGGTCTGAGTCGACCAAGGGAGCTTTTGAAAAAAGAGAGAGGTTCCTAATCTCCACTTCCACACAGTCAGTCACACACAGGAGTGACAGCAAGTGAGGAGGTTCTGATCCCTAGAGTTTGTCTTTGGAAGTGTTCTTGTTTGGGGTTTTGGTGTCAGATTTAGAAGTTTTGTTTTGTTTTTTTCCCCTCATTTTATTGCCATCTTGATAATTGACAGACATTTAGTCAAAGTAACTGTAATTATGCTCAAAAGATTCTGTGTAACCATGGTGATTTTAATCCTGCACGTCCATTCATACTAAGGTTGTAGTAGCTTTAAAGCCTTTCATCTGCTCTGCTGCCAGTTAGGTCTGCACCATTAATAGCAAAAGACATGGTGGTTAATACAAGGCCAGGATGGTAAAAAACTATATTTCTGCCATTTATATGTTGATTAATTCAACCTGAGAACATGTCAGAAAGAGAATGTTTCCTGTCTGGAGATGCACACACTGAGAGATCTGTGTTAAGCAGCTAGTTTTTCACGAGCTGTCCTCCTGTAGCACAAATGTATCGGGAAATATAAAATACATATTCACAGCAGCATGCAGACACAGATGCACAGAGAAAAACCCTTATGTAAGGACTGGCTGAAGGACAAGCCCTGTCAGCTAACGCTCTCATTCTGTTGAATAAAATCATTCCCTTTTACCTACAGTATCTTAATTTTGTCAGCTGTCCGACTGCAAGGATCTCTAACCTGTACTGCGTCACTTAGTATGAAGAGCTCACTCCTCTTTCTGAGCACATAGTTTTTCTCTCTCCCCTTTCCTTCCCAAGAGACCTAAGCTGCGGCTGCACAGTAATTACACCAAAGCTGCAGGGATATATTTAAACATTTATTAAAAAAAAGTCAGGAGGTTAGGAAAAAAATGAAGACAGAAGCCAGATAGTGAACACAGAAGGAAGGCTATCCATAGAGAACTCTGGGGGGGAGGGAACTGTGCCGGAAACTGAATAATTACATTAAAAACTGTCTTTGTTTTCGTAAAGGGCCTGTCTTTTTGCTCTGTGTCTGAGAATATTTCAAAGGAAGGGGCTGATTTCTGAGGAGAAGGAAGATTTGTTGTTTGAAGGAAAGAAACATAATTTGTCGCTATTTTTATTTAATGAAACTAAAAATGAAATACACAGGGTGGTTGAAGCGCTGCAACTATTTTGGGATGCTGGCTATCATTTAGTATGTGGGCGAGAAAAAGCACCGATGACCTGAAGTATAGACCTGGAGTACAGAACTGCCATCCACCTCATTAGAAACTGTCAGAATTTGCCTGCTCCGTAGAACTGCTGAGGAATGGGGTTTTATTGACTTGTGAACATTTATCTAAAAAGGTAAAACTGGCAGCATAA
The DNA here is from genome assembly GCA_907169785.1 of Menidia menidia. Taxonomy (NCBI): domain Eukaryota; kingdom Metazoa; phylum Chordata; class Actinopteri; order Atheriniformes; family Atherinopsidae; genus Menidia; species Menidia menidia. The sequence goes on along the minus strand of CAJRST010004446.1, from coordinate 11,114,603 downwards.
TATTCTACATCTTATTGGCTTTATAAAGTGTACAGTACACACTACTTTTATCAATAATTCGGGTTGATTACATCACCTCATGAGATTAAGCATGTACACTTTGCCTTCTCTCAACCAGCAGCATCTGTTTGCTTCTCTCGATTTAACCTCTCAAATCCAGCTGAATTATTAAAGAAAAATGTTCCTGTTTCCTCTCTGTCTCCAGCTAAAGGGTACCTGATTGGAATAAAATTTAACCACGTAAAGTTATTAAATAAAAAATTCAACTTTTTTACATTTGTTAAATTAGGAAGAATTTAAAATTTAACATGGTAATTTTTTTTAAACACATGTTGCAGCATTACATAACCTCTCTTTAAAGTTTGCCATTATTGGTCACTGTTGTCTTCAGCCATAAAATTACGATACAATACGACGACCAAAACACTCTGATCAGTCAAGATGCGAGCTAAGAACATCTGAAGGTGTCCTGAAACACCTTTAGAACGGGAATTTAAAGGATCCTTTGGGTCCTGCCGGTTGGATGGCGGATCTTCCTATGTTGGGTTTACTAAGCTATCAGATCCCTTCAGATTGTTATCTGGAGAGTTTGGAGGGCAGGGAAACACCTTGGGGTCTTTGGCATGCTTTCTAGCCCTCACTTAGCTGCTTTCATCAGGCTAAGTTCTGTCCCTGTGCAGAAAACTGCTTTTAAAGTCACTTTTAGTGTCAAAGTTTATCACTTTAATTTATCGCTTTGTAGTAACCTTTTTATGTTATCATCTTCTCTGATTTTATTACTTCTGTTTATTACAGCTTTCATTATCAACATTAAAGTATTTAAGATGTTTGGATGTGCTTGTTGCCATCAAGAACCACACAAGAATGACTAACCATAAGCGAATAAGCGCTGATTGAATATCTACACCAGAGCACTCAGTCATTGTTTAACCAGTTTCCACTTACAAATCATGGGTTGTCTCATTGTTTTAATGCTTAAAAAATAAGTACTTCAGTGTCAATATCCATTTTGAAACTCGTGATAAACATTTATCAAGTGTCTTTTAAAGGCAATATTCCACCTTGTCCCTGAGACAGCCACTAAACATGTCCAGAGCTGTAAAAGGATTGGACAAACCTTAATGTGTGGGCAGAGTTTATGCTGCACCACAACTGAAGGCCCATCGATCACCAGGGACTATTGCACGAAGTGTGGAGGTCATTAGCCATGCAAAAAGTCACTACACATGCGTGTGTGAAGTAGTAAAATGGCTAGAGAAGCACTTCTAAAAAAAAATGTCATACATGAAGGTTTGTCCCTCCGTTTTTGATGTTTTAAAAGAACGCAAACTTCCAAGTTTAATGAAGACCCCTTCAATCAGATGGGATGTGCTGGATCAGGGAAACAGGGAAAGCGTGCATGTTTTTCCTTACACATGCAACACTGACAAATGGCAAATTGGCCAACCCTCGTGTTTGAAGCAGAGCCCCTTGCACACAAGAATCGTGTGAAAGTTGTTGAGCTAGAGCTCCTTTTACCAGCCCTTATTGTGCCTAGTTTATAAAGAGCTAAGCATGCAGGGGTGCATGCTTGCGGTGCAGAAAGTCTCTGCCTATAAATCAAGGATTGTCCGATTATTTCAGAGGTTATACGTTTTTACAGTGATTATTTAAATAAAATCAAACTGTAACAACTAGCAAAAGTCAAAGTCCTAACCCCTTTAATGAGCTGGATGTTCTGACATTTGAATGGTTTAAACCATTAAAATGTGAGAGAGGGAGCCACAGAATAATTAAGTGCAAAAAACACCCGGAAGAATATTCTTCTTTGTATCATCTGTGATAGGGTTTGCATTATTGAGATAGAACTTGATGAATATGCCTTTTTCCCAACAGCATTGTGAAGAAATGAATAAATAACTTAAATGTCCAAATATGCACGCTGACGCTCTTTTTTTCTCACAAAGTACTTACACAAATTAAAGCCATGATGTACACACATTAAATGCATCAGATTTAATCATTATTATATTATCCATTTCCCTTTTTATTATTTGATGGTTGTTTTATTTTAAAATTGGCCATTTTTTTGGTCAACTGAGCAAGACATTATGTTAACTGACTTAGTAGAAGCTAGTTTACAGTAGTTAGAACTACATATCTAACGTATTAAAAAGAAAAACAAGCTTTTTAACAAGTGCGTCTAATTATTAAACTAGAACAACAAAACAGTTATACGTGTGCCTAATGGAAAACCTTGTTTCATATATGCTACACGTTGTGATATTTTGCTTCTGTTTTTTGATAAAAATACAGTAGTAAGAACAATAACCAGCAGTGGACGTCATAGCACAAGTCATTAACCAGACGTAACACCACTTAGCAATATCAGACGTTGTATATTGTGAAAAAAAGAAATAAGATTTCCAGGTATAATACACGAACACATTTTAGAAGAACTGATGGTGTGTAAAGCTGAAGGAACTCTTTGCTAAATCATTTACATAACCCGAAGACCTCAACGCACTTGTCAAACTATTGCAGTGCATCCAGAGACAATCCTACCCACAAATCAATGGGCTCTGGAGTGGTACTGGCAAACCCCAGACCATTAAAGCAATAAAGAGACAGGCTGATGACGCCACCTACACATCAATGACATTCACTTGGGCACTATGCCGGCTGAAAAGGCATCAGGCACACACAAAGGCATTACTGCAATGCATCTTGTAGACAGTACACACTTTGGCCAACCCCTGTGGAAAATTGAATGCACGCATCTGCAGAATGAAATCATTTTCTATGTGCGATGGGAATGCACGTGCATTTTTCTTATCGATGACCGTATGCTGAAGGAAACAGATTCTCAAACGTGTAAAGTAGTTTGATTATTAGCATGCGCTGTTAGGCACCATCCATCAAAGTCAGGCTGAACACACAAAAAGAGCTCAGACACTGACAGACTGAAACCACATTCTGTCCCCGACTCACTGTAGCCACCATTTCATTTTCCAACCGATTATACCACTTCTACTTAGCTTTCCATTCATTCTCATAAATATTCCTGAGATGCTAAATATGTTGTGGCATGCCTCTCTACACTATTATACTAATTTGGCTTTGTGTCAAAATCATAGCATTTGCCAAAGCAGCCTCTCTGATCAGAAAGGTATTACTGATGTAACGTAGCCATCCTCCTAAGATTATGGAAGTCACTGTGTGCAGTCGAACACTGACATCTGCAGGTTTCAGTGCATGCTGCAAAAAGATGGCTTCTTTCCATCAGACCTCCCTGCAACATGACATCTTGAACATAGCCCTGAAGGTCTATCTGTGACACATGTAAGGATTAGCTTCATCCGAGAGACTCCTTCAAACTGGAGTCTCACAGCCTCACTGATTTTCAAATTGCTGGAAACTGCTGGAAGGTTTATGTAGAATCCACCTCCAAGAGACAGATCCTGGAGAAATACCGACATACACATGCACAAGGCAAAGCTACCTTTTTACATTAAAACACAAAAATAGAAATGTGATAACAGAGGCACTGAACAGTGTGAATGAAATTGAACAATTCCAGTTATGTGATTGAAGGCCCAAAAAATATCCATTGATCACAAGCAGAACGAATCTTCAAGACAAAGGAGATTTGGATGAGCACAAATACACTTATACGATGGGGATAAAAAAAAGACCGGAGACGCCATACAATCTGACAATACAGATACAATGTAAATGAATGGGCAGCTGTCTTTGTGCAGTCAGACAGCCAGCACACAAAACCCAACGAAGAAGAAAAGCAAGACTAAAAATCACATGGTTGATGATGACTGATGATGATACGGCAAGCTTCGACGCTGATGGAGCGACACGGATCGCTGTGCTCTTACCAGAGTGGAAACAGCGGAGGTGTACATTGGAGTGTGTCCCGTAGACATCAACACAGGCTGCAAAACAAAGGAAGGGAGAGGGTAATTGTGCAGGGGGTGCAGACGGGCATGAGGGAAGAAAGGTGGGTTACACTTCAGTCTTTTATCCAGACTCCAAGTCCACATAGAGGTCTGTGCAAAAGGGACACTATAACACTACACAGGTGTTCATTGGATGTATCAGCTACTGAAACATAAAGTTAAACATATTTGCATTGTTAAAACAGCTAAAACTTCCTCTCAAGCCATCTTATTTTTATTTTTGATCACTTGGGGTGCTGATTCATGGGCAATAAACCACAAATTCAATTTATGACTAATAATAAGAAAAGGGTACACAAAAGCACGATCGCTTCACTGCAAGAGGGTTCCCGGTTCAAATCCCGGGGAGGAAGCGGAACCCCTGTGTGTGTGTGGAGTTTGCATGCTCCCCCTGTGTCTGCGTGGGTTCTTTCCACGCTCTGCGGATGGGTACACAACATATGATTGGCGAGGTTTTGCTTAATACTTATAAGTGAGGTAATGGAAAACTGATCCAGAAACAATAAACAACAGGACAATTTATGCCTGTTAAATCTGAGCGTATCCCTGCGCAGCTGAAGCCGCTGCTCCGTACAAATCCCAGGTCTAATGAATGTTAGAAAAGGCAGAAGCGCAGCATTTTCTCACCACGGGCACTTTCTCCCATTAGAAAACTGGATTTTGCAACAATGCACTTTACTGAAGTCTTAATATTAGACTGCTCTATTTTCTGATTCCAGTTCAGTATCTTGGAGGTGAGGTCAGGCAGACCCCTAACTGTCCACACCTCTTTTTATACATACACATGAACCTATATTGAAAGTTTTTATTGGAACGGTTCCCTATGCAGGCAGATCATGACTCCATGTGACAAAGTATAACCCCTTAAGAGGTTCTAATGTCTCACAGCGCACCATCTGTTTTTAAGACTTCCCTTGGAGCTGAAGAGTTCCAAATGGGGCAATGTTGTGCTTATAAGTCAGCTTTAGTCAAATTTCTGCTGCTAGCACCCAAACACAAGCAGGGAGAGGGCTGCTGGAGGGGGGGGGGTGCAGTCCGGGGGGAAAAAAGGAAGCGTAGAAGCGTTGAACTAGTTTGAGATGAAAGAAAAGTCATTTTGGAAACACAGAGTGGAGAAAACCCAAATTTATCATCATCATCATCATCATCATCATCATCATCACTTTTCACATTCTCAAGATAAATCTCAACAGTTCAAAACCCAAATAATAAACAATAATAAAAAAAACAAAAAAAAACTCCTGTCTTTGGTTGGGGACAGAAATAAGAGAAGGAATAAAGATGAGTGCATGGCTGCAAACGAGGGGGCAGAGGGGACCACGGCGTGAGCGGAAGTTCATCTCCTTTGTTTGGTGTTTGTGTGCAGGGAGGGAGGACGTAGGGCACTTGTGACATATCGATAGGGTAAACAGTCCTTTAAAAAGTTAGCTTGTCCCATGATTTATTCAGCAGAGCCTAATTAATCTGCGACGTGGCTTCAAGCATTTAATTTAAAATGGATTCCATACTACTGAATACAAATGTTGTGAATCAGCAGGACCTGTCTGATGCTCAGATGCTCAGCTTAATTGTATCGAAAAAAAGGGAGGCTTGCTGGATTAATAATTGTCTGACAATCTATCTTATGAAATTGGCTATGTTTTTGTTCTGGGTTGTAATGATGATCATTGGAAAACTGCAAATGTAGCGCTTGACTTGGATTTGTTTCTCATCGCAAATTTCTCACTTAATTTTGTTTTTCTAATCAACAAACTTTGTCATTTCCTTTTCAAATGCAGCAATTCCTCTTCCACCTTCATCCAGCATCTTGTTTTCAGGCAAAACACAAGGGTTTCTTACATTTCCCCATATGATATACAGTTACAGGACAAAGCAATCTTTGTGAGGATGCTGCTGTTTCAGATAAACAGATCATTTATTATCCAGAACCCTGGACATAGTTTTCCAAAATGTTGGTTTCCATTTACCAAAATTTGAACTTCTCTGCGGGCAAAATACCAAAGCCTATTTATAAAAACAAAGTTTAAAAGTACCTGTGTGTGTGCTCAAAGCCTGTGAGAGAAAAAAAGCTAAGCGTGTTTGGGATTGAGTTACATTTTGTTTCTATATTTGATTTAAAAACCCTTCAAGGAAGTATGCCACTTCCGTAACATGATGCGGATACGATTCACTTATAGCTAAGTGGGTCCAGACCTTTTCACCTCAAAATGCATTCAGCTCACCATAATGAAAAAACACTAAACTTCATAAATAATAGCAGCAATCCGGAAATAGAAATAAGGCCAATCCTGGTTCCCCAAACATTGTGAAAAACATCAACATCCCTTTCATGTGAGGGAGAAAATATCCTGAAGAAAGAAGTTTTCTTCAGAGAAGGTGTCTTAATAACAATGTTATTGTTTCTATAATTCACTTTGATTTATTTTTTTCCAGCGCTTCACATGCTGCCTATGGCTTTTTCATGCCTTATATTAGTTTGGTTCTCTGTCTTGTGTTGAATTTCATTTGTGGAAATCCAGGTGTCTGCTGGGAGGCTTTGTGAGGCACTTCTCCCATATGCAGTGGTACTTTATGATATGTAGAACGAAGGTTTTTATACAGATATTAGCCTATGTTTGGTCATATACACAAAAATGTCACATTTAAATCTGTCTTCCATTTGCTGTGTCATATTAATAAACGTAGAGCTAAAGCTCATGTAAAGCTTTAGACCTATAAACAACCAAGGTACTAAAATAGTACGCTTGTCAAATAGATAAAGTGACATTCAGCAAAGCTCTCAGCTGGGAGTGAAATAAGTCCATTCCATATAAAAAAACAACAAAGGACTGTCCTACAATTCAGCCAAACCACATCAGAGATAGAGAGAGACTAAAATAAAGACGATAAAAAAGGATAATATGGAGAAACCTAAAGGTATAAAGTGGTGTTATGCAAATGTGGCTGACTGATGTGCAAACAGCCATCCAGCAACATGAACTATGTGGAGCAGGGTCGGTGGCTGTGGAGACACGTTGTCATTTCAGGGACCTTGCATCCTCTGCATATTCACAAAGCTTCTGCTTTCACGCCAAGTCAAGGTCCTTGACTGAAGACTTTGCTTCCTGCTGACAGATTTTGATGCAAAAAAAAAAAGGAAAAGGCAGACTCTCCACTCCTGCATTATGAAGATCAACCTGCAAACTAATTAGCAGTAGCCATCAAAGCATAGCTCAGAACACACAAAATGCAGCGAGAGAAAAAAAATAACATCAAAAGTAGGAAACCATCTTACACACTTGACTTCATGCAGAAAATGATCTCTTGAGACACTAAAAAGTGAAAAATACACTTATACTGAAGGCAGGAAAGTTGATGCTGGGGTTAAAAACGAACAGAGATATAGATGTACTGATTTTCTTTTCCTTTTATTTAAAAAGGATTTGGGTTGAAGGATTTTTTTGTGGACAAGGTGTCATTTCAGCATGTGTTTCTGTTTGTGACTTTCCTTTTTCCAAATGTGGTGCATCTGTCGTGGAATTAAGGCTGCCCAGTTAATTGCGTTTCGGTGTAGATCACACATTTGGCAAAATGAAATTAACTTGAATGACCTGCATGGCCAATAAGTGCTCCGCCAATTGAGCGCAAAGCGGAAGCAAATGGGTGCTCCTTAAATCCCTGTCTGACCCAGATGTTGCCCTACAATAAAGTTATTCAGTTCTAGTTACACATACCTTAGAATTTAAGAGTGTTCCTGACAGGAACATGAATAATACTTACTATTAATAATTATTATAATGCTATATTAACAAAGCACAACGTTGACAAAGTTGAATGGCATACATCCATAAGCACAGACACACTGACTCTGTGCACAAAGGCGGTGAGCATGAAGCCTATGTTTTTTCTAAATGGGCATACATGAACAATGCAATTTTACAAAATTGCAGCCTAAACATCAACAAGCACCTTACGGGAAATGACCTGAACTGACTCAGCCGACCTGCTGTGACTTAGACCGCATTCAGACCCTCTCCAGGCTAACTTGTGCATTACCACACAATCAGGAAACACAGCTGCAGAGGCCACTCCTGTTGGCTTTTGTGTTTTTGTTTTTGTGTTTTTGCCTCAATCAGGTGACTGTGCCGCCTTGCTTTCCAGAATCAGAATCAGAATCCGAAATACTTTAATAATCCCAGAGGGAAATTATTTTTGTTACCTACTCCAGATAAACAACAGCATATACATATATACATGTTTATACATATATATATAGACATATATATATATATACAATATTGCACACAAATGCTTTTTTTTTTTATTCCACGGGGTTTATTGCCAGCGCTTCAGGAGTTTGGGAGCGGTTTTCTCGACCCCGTTAGCACCTGCTCCACCTTCACACGGGCTCCTTCTGCTCGGAGGGTGTCCCTGCGCCGCCCTGTCCAAAGCAGTCACAAAGGCTCCGGCGCATCCAGGCTCAGTCAGCACCGGACAGTCAGAGGATTCCAGTCGCCTCAGGTGGCAAGTTTAGCCATAATGTATGAGCCTAATAATGGCTAATTAAAAATCCCCACTCACTCCAAACCAAACAGGGAGTCTTCCACAGGCAATCTGGATGTGCTTACAGGCTGTGTTGCTGTGAACTGCCTAATGATTTTCCCCCCTTTTTTTGGTGAATGCACACTTTTCACACAAAATCATAGTTCAGTTCAAATCAGTAATTCCCTTAACTTGACTCTTCTGGGATCCAACAAACTGTCAGAGTAGTAAAGGCAAAACAAAAAGATCTGTTTACATAGACGTGATTGATGCATTGATCATTGTTACTGTGTGAGTCTGTTTTTGACAGACTGAAAGGAATCCTCTGCTGTGTTGGTTATATGATATGAATATCTGTTTCTAGAATCATTTGTTTGCACTGTGGCTTATAACTAATTGTTCCCAGTGCTTTAAATGGCCACTTTTGAGCGCACTTTAACGCTTTGGTCTGCCGTTTTCCAGTGTTCTTAAACCCAACACCCTCTCAGCATCCTTAAGGAGAATTCTCTACGGTCACTAAAACCGATTCTGAAAAAGGTAGCTGTACATTTTAAATAGCTGCAGTAATGCACAATAACCCAGCCTCTCCTCTTTGCTTATTAAAAGACAGCATTTTAATGGGCCTATCTGGGGACCTCATTCCACACCCATGAGGGAAGTAGGGAAACACTCCAGCCCCTGAAGCAAATAAACACAGGCGCTCCGGAGACTTCATATCCAGTAATGCTGTTGGAAAACATACGTGGGCATACGAGACGGCTCGCCGTTAAGTGGCCTTCGTTGTTACACCTTTACATTTGTAAAGGCAACCGTTAATGCACTCCAGGCCAGACACTCATGTTCCTACTGATGTCAGCTGTTAGCGCCGGCTCTCCTCGGTCTCAGTGTCTCCTCGTGATTGAGGCCTGTGTAGTGGATCAATATCTCACAATGAATGTATTCTCATCACAATGATTAATAGTGTGCCTTAACATATATCAAGGAAAAAGAATTGTATAAGAAAATAATGTGTGGCAGTGGAAAAAAACCATGGTCCAGAGGTCAAACTATACTAAATGCCTGTAGGCGCAAGAAACTATAGGAATGCAAAAATGAGATGCGTAGGCATGTACCATAGGTGCAATAAACTGTAGGAATGCAATAATGAGATGCGTAGACATGTACCATATGGGGGTAACCTAAGGGTCAATGCAAACAAACGGGTATCACCCTAGAAACCATGGGTAAGTACTAGAGAAGGAGTGGTATGGGACGTGTATCACCTTAGAAACAATGGGTAGGTACTAGAGAATGATCGGAATGGGTAATGACGTGGAATGGACAATGACGTGTAAACAGGAAGGAGGGGCCGAGACGCCCATTTAAAAAAATACAAACTCTAGGTGAACTTCCACCGGTAGAAACCAGAATAACAGATATAATGGAGGGAAAAGTACCTGAAAATACGTCGTAATAGGAGGGGCCTGGGGGGTGGGCCCCAAGGGACTGTATAAAAGCAGGCCACGTTCTCAATAGGGGAGATGTTAGCCTGGTTAACATCTCATGTGTGGTGAACTTGTATTGCTACAATAAACCATACTGGACCGAGACCCAGCTGCCTCTGCTTCTTTTTGACCACTAATGAAGATTTTTCAACTGCATTTCCAAGAACTTAGAACTTTTTGAAAGACTTAGCCCAAATTCACTACGTCGTCGGGAGGACAACCACGACACCTGCATTAGTCCGAAGGCCGCTGAGTACTCTCTCCACTTCCGAACGTGGCTGCATCTGTCCTACGTCGACCCGTCCTCTTTCAGGTAATGGAAAATGCTGCGTGAGAAGCTGAAATTGCTGATTGAAATAGCCGATAGGAACCTCTATTGGCTCAGGTGATCATGTTACGGCGTTCGATCCTACATTTATCTTGCGTTCGCTTGCACTGCGATCACCGTGCTGTCAAGCTCCGATTTCAGATTGCCTGATATATGGATGTCCGTACAGGTTTAAAATTGACCCTCAAAGGTGTAAGGGGCTGTGTGTTTTCCTCATGATTATATTATATTCCCATCAAAGCACATATACAGAGAGATTAGGACCTCGAGCAGACAGCTTATGGTGTTAAGTACAAAGTTATATGGATAATGTGTTTATATGTTGTAAAAGTAATCCTATATTAACGTATATAGTATGCATCAAGAGAAGGAAATAAGAATAAAGAAAAATACTGTACCATGACTTTATACCCGTCTGTATAATGGAAAGCAGACTTTGCATTAATATTTACACAAAAATGTGATTTTTGTTTACAGTTAACATTTTTATGACCCTTTGTTATAAAATATATTCATGTAATGATCCGTTTCCACAGTATATGTCCTTAGTTTGGTTATTATTATTAGTGAATACATTGAATTAGCTAAATAACTCTCATTGTATCAGTCACAATGTCACATCTTCTTATACACTGAATATTCAGGACTGTTGTGAGCACACAAACGTGCTCCACTGGCTGTGGAAATATAAAGTCTCGTGCTCTGCTCCGAAGCCTGTGTTTACTCTAGCACGGCAGTGAGCTCAGTCCTCCGTGTTGACAACAGAGTGCATCGTGCCGCGGTAATGATGCTGCATATTGATCAGCGGTGTACATCGGCGTGCACGTCAGCGCGCGAGGCCTACCTTAACAGGAGAGATATGCGTATGCGGGGTGTAGCCATGTATGGCCTCCATGGCAGCGAGGTTCTTGTCGCTCATGTGAAGCATCTCTGCACTTTTCCCTGGAGCCAGATGTGCCGGGCTGTGCTCCAAGGGGGGCGTCTCCTCATCCTGGTACCTGTACTTCTGCAGACACACAACACAAACACGCACACAAACAAACAAGGTTAAGAATGTTTGCTGGGGTACGGAACACCGAGTTACACAGAATGACGTTCGGACACACCGTCAGCCTCTTTCATCCCATTTTAACCAAACTGGTCAAAGAACTGGTTTGATTATCTTCAGCCAGAGAGCCACCTCAGATAATTATGTTACTTATATTTCATCCTTTTCATGTTTGACAAAGATTTTTTTTTAAGATCAGCATCTCAGAGTTTCTTTAGCTTTCATTAAACTGATTTATTATCATCTCCACTGTGATTATAAACTCTGTTCCTACAGAGTCTGTGGTTAGGAACCCCGGCAAGCAATTCCAAACACTGACCTTTTACTATAAACGTTCCTGCAAGCAGCATTTGTTCATATGATTGTACAGTAGTAGGATATATGAACACCGGCAGGAAAAAATGCAATTCCGCTTATGAATCTCATAAGTAAATGACAGTTGGGAGGGTCACTCTGTGTGGCGCATTGGGCCGCGTTCACAAACACCTCAGGTGGCGTTATAATATCCACCAGCAGGGGAAGGTAACACCGGGCTCCTTGTCTTCCACTGCTGCTTGAAATTCACATCAGTTTTTTTTTTTTTTTTTTTTTTTGTTCTCTCCTGGATTAAGCAGAACTGGTTCACTGGTTGTCTTTTTTCCAACATGGTCGTTCTCCATAGGCCCCCCCACAGCACACATCCACATGGAATTTTGTGTTTGACTGACGCTGACTGTAACACTTTCTTTACACAGTAACGTATAGTTAGTGTTTAACCACACTGAAGAGAGGGAGGCTTCAGAAGATGGTACAGAGTTCTAAACAATGTCTGCCTTTGAGACCTGCTTTGCCTGTATATTGAGACAGAAATTATTCAATTAGAGTTTTAGTTGGATTCCATTTTTCAATAATAAGAATAAGGCGAGTGTTACCATGTATGCCTTTAGCATGTGAATCTTCTGGTGTTTTGATTGCTGTGTGAATGTTATATTTCTTAATTATTTAATAAGGATATTTAATATGTAACAGCTCTCCAGCTCTGAATCAGCACTGGGACAGATTTGGTTGAAAAATCCTAATTGATGGCGACATAACCACGCAACACTCCCCCCCCTTACTTAACCTACACAGCAGATTGGCCTGTCCAGTCAAATGTGGGAAATCTATATGCACATCTTGTACATCATATAACATGTGTGACGCCCACAAGTGGAGAAAAAGGCTTGAGAATGTTGCCATTTTGAATTGCAAAGTTACCGTCCCCCACAGCCACATGGAACAACTAGAGCGGTGATTCATGATGGTTTTAAAGTAACAGATCATGCAGCTCCTTCCTAGTAACCTCACTCCCCTACTGATATCCCACACCTGGGCAGCCCGCCAACAGCCCACTGTTTTAACCACACATGGCAGGTTTCATTCTAGGCGTGATGACACAAAATCTGCACACAGCATTTTCCATCACAATCACCCAAGAAGGTGGGCAGCATCACAGTGGAGATCTGCCACACTGTCCTGTGGCTTAGAGCTTGCGTTTTTTTTTTTTTTTTTTCTCCTTACAAAATCGCGACCCCCTTCCCCCAAAGCTCCCGGGGCCGGCGGTGCACGACTGTGCTGCAGTGCAGAGGGGAGGCGGTCCACTCCGAACAAGGGAGATTGCTGGATGGATCCTCAGAAGATTTGCTGGTGGCTTGACAGCCCAAAGATGCGACCCCTCGTTTTTTTTTTAAAGGCGGACAGACGGGAAGAGGGAGGTGCATCACCGAGCCCCGTCTCAGACAGGCTGCCTAGCAACCGGAGCGGAGCAGAGCAGAGATTGCAGAGCCACAGTTGGGGCTGGCAGCATCGGGCCTGGATCACATTACACTGAGACAGCAAGAAGGAGCAGGAGTGAAATAGAGATGAAGATAGAGGGGAAAAAAGTTGGGCGGGGGGCCGGGATGGGTAAATATGAGAAAGGGAGACCATCGGTAAAGAGAAGCACGAAACAGCAGCAGGAAGCGGAGCAGAGAGATGTTGATGCCACTGGTCCTAAATTAAAGGTTAATATGCAGGAAGCAGGGCAGAATCAGGCTTTGCTTTGTTCATGTAAACAGCTCTTAGAGACTGTATCACGGAGTGAAAATCACAAACCAAGTACGTGCTGTTCCATTCCGATTAATGAATCCTGAACTTAATCTACACATTGGGATTTGCATAAAGCAATATAATATATGAATCTAGATCATGGAAATATGAGTACATTAAAAAAAATCTGCCCTGGGCTCTTTGGTGTCCACTATTTTCCTGCATGACCAACGGTCCTACTGCCATGCTGGCTTCTGTCCTACTGGTGGGGGATGTGACATCCAATTCATAGAACAAAGCGTCCTTCTGGGGGATTGTTTAGTGAAGTATTTCTTTTTACTGAATGACAGATGCCACTAAATGGTGACTAAACACAGTGTGCTACTGTAACTGTACTACAGCGCCAACGTGAGTGAGAGGTTCGTTTTGGAGTACACAAGCTAGTTAGTCACTCATTTCTATATTTAACCAGTGTGCCTGCTATCAGTCCCTGATTCGGTCCTCAGATGAAGGCAGGCGGTCCTCACCCCTGAGTACAAAGGAAACCAACCTTTGCTCAAGCTGTTGTAGAGCAGTTGTTGCTTTTTTTCCAAGTCCAAGCCCGCAGCGTTTAATACAATTTCACACTCTCTGACTCATTCTAAAATGCCTTTTTTTAAAAGAATTTGATATATCCATATTTGAATCAGACACACTTTGTAATATCTGCACTAGACGCCAAAAAAAGAAAAGAAGCTCTGCCTTTGTTGGTGGTTTTGTGTCATAAAACAAAAAAACACCTTCTAAGACAGTGAATAAAATCATACTGCTTTATATGCATTTTGTATTCCAATAGTTCCGAGTTTGAGAATAACGTTTCTCTGAGTGCGCAGAAATATTTATGTACTTAACCTGGTCATTCAGTATACTTCACTTGGCCTTTTTCTGGAATCATGTGACTCTGGTATCCAGTACATTACATGTAAGGCTAATGTAAAGCGTAACAGGGATTAGTGTAAAATGTAAATCATCTATTTGTCTTCTTTCTTTCATTTTCAGTCTGTACCATAAATTCACTGACACCCACTATGGAATGAATGAAAGTAGAGACATACATCTGTAGAGGAAGTGGCATTATCTGTTTTAATAAGGATAATTGGGCACTGAAATTAGTTTTTCCTGGGTCATTTTTATCCCAAGTACTGCTTTTATTTAAGAGCCTGCAACTACTAATCTACTTCTAACTGTAGAAGCCGTACAGAAAAATCACCCCGGAGATCCTGGTGCTTTATTACATCAGTACATCACAGAGAAAGAACCCTCTGCGTCTTTGAGAAATGCCTGTGTTGCATAGGTGATTATAACACGGTTCTCATCAGTTTGCGGCGCAGTTGTGTGTGGTCCTGCTCAGTAATAAGAACAGCACACCGTGAAGCTACATAAGCTGCCGCTCTAATGATAAAATGAATTCAGCTAATGTGGACCAAATTATTACATTCAGTCAACCATCATTTACGTCTGTAATTCAAGGACACTGCTTGGGATTTTAAATAACTCTGCCTTAGGTAATGCAATAAAAGCCAGCCATCGCTCAGGCGGAAAACGCTCAGTAAAGTCAGAGTGGAAATGTGTTTGACGTATCTGGTGTTCTGGGAGCCGCGAGAGGCCAATCAGGTGTAAATTAAAGGTAGCAAATTCTCAGCATGTGAGCTTTTGAAAGTTACATCCACTTACATTTGCTTTAATGATGATGAATCCTTTATTTTTTTTTCTGCAATGCTCCAAAGAATAACCCAGAGGCATTTCATGCTGGGTGCTAAATCTTTGAGACATTTTGCAGAGCTGTAAGTATGATCTGCATACTGGAATTTAGTCATGTGCGGCACAAACCATCTCATCAAATAAATCCCGAGAGGCAAATGTGTTTGAATTTAATCAGTTTCCTCAAAGAACGCATAGACAAAAACTTGTTACATTTCTGTTCCCTGACTCAGGCGGCCACTAATTATACCTTGTTTAGAGCAAGGCGTCACATTTGAATAATGATCACAAACATTCACCAACAGCATTTGTCATAAAATGTACACAAATACTTTTTTTTTTTTTTAAACCGCTCTTGTGGCAGGAAATCTGTATTTCAAATTATTTTTTTCCCGCTTTGTAACAAAGTCGTTGTAATTCAGATTCAACGAGACATGTTTTTGGTAAACAAAGTACTTTAACTGTAGCACTCATCCCCTCACCTGTTTTAGCAGCGGCGCCGGATTAAGAATTAGCTCCTCTATCAGCACAGCTGCAGAAACGACACGTAAAATATATCCCTACGCATCAAATATGTAGGCCAGAACACCTGCTGGATGTTAGCGAGCAAAACCTCACACCGACCCACTGCAAACCAGGCCTTCACAGCCAGACTGATGACAAATGAGTCCAATTTTAGGAAGAGATCCATAACAAATTCCCCTTTTAGCTTTGTCGCTGTAACTTTGAGGGATTGTAGCTAAATGAATGTTTGTCTCTCTCGGTCATCTGAATGTTGCCATTCCGTCAAACATACGATCATTGTTGCCTTCTCAGTTGATTTTCACTCGGAAGTGTCTTCACAAGTGATAAACCTCAAACACAGCTTTCATCTCATTCACAGTTTCACAATCGATGTTGCCAGTCAACACCTACCAGTGTTTATTTCGCATAGATGTAAGGCTCAGAAAGGCAGGAGGAAATCCAGCCATCCACCGCCAGCGATAACCTAAGGCTATTCTCCAAGGTGTCTTGGCACAACGCTTTGACAAGTGTTAGTGCCCTGTAGCTGTGTTCACTTCCACAACAACAACAGACTTTACTTTTACCATGGGGCAGAAGGCTTAGAGCTCCAGCAGGATGCAAATGTAAGACTCCATCTAGCCCGAACTGAGAAAAAAGGAGCAACAACAAAGAAGAGCAGCTTTATCCCCCCATGGAGACGGTCTAGAATCACCATCTTCACCAACAATTTAAGACCTCTTTCAGGCTAAGTCATTAATCCCTTTGCAATTCCATTCCAAACACAAAGCTTTTGTACAAATATTTGATAGGCTATGGAATTTGAAAGATATCAACAAAGAATGCATCCTTTTCTTTTTTTTTAAAGGAAAAAAAAGGTCATTTTTGTGAAAAATGTGGGTGCAAGTATCCAAAAAAGTCGCCTGGGCTGCATGGTGAGGGTGTTTGTTCTTCTGGCTGCATTTCACCAGAAATTGATGGAGCTACTGTATAAACAACAACAAAACAAAAATAAAACACCCCAAAATAAAGACTTAGAGTGGCATATTTTCGGAATCTCATTAGTATCCTAGGTTGTCTATAAAAATAAACAATTCTTGAAATAGTGTTTTATTTAAAAAATAAATAAATAAAAACAATACAACTTTTCCTCCGTCTCCTCAGTGTACAGATGCTCATCCCTGTTTTATGTAATCCTTACATTTCAAGCTTAGATAGCCATTTGTTAATTTATGTACATCTTATCTTAATGACATTCCGAATCCGCTTTCCGTGGGGTGAGTCATCAACGATAAGAGACCCACACAGATGCATCATCCTCAAATTTAATAACCAGATTAGAGTCATAGATACAGTAAATGGTGACTTAGGGGGTGTTGTTCTTTTGCAAAGGGGTTGTACGGGAGAGGGACAGTTTCCACCATGTCTGTTTGTCTCTTTTTCTTATGACTTTTTTACTTATTTCTGTTTCAAGAAAGGCCAAAGCGATGCCAAATCATGTGAAATAGGCTATCACATAAATTTAAAAAAGATACAAAATAAACACGAAGCTAGTTAAGCACGAGGAAAAGATGCTAAACTCCCATCTGTGGTGGGATCAGCCGGCGTGAGAGAGCCGTACCCTCTGAGCCTGAAGCTGACCAGCTTTTTACGGTTATTTCTGGCATGAAGCAAAAATAATGTGAAGATCACTGACAGCTTTCAAACGCCGCCACGCGTAAATGGGTTTGTTAGGCTGAAGACGAAGCCTGATTGAAGGCTTTGCTTCATAATGTGCTTTGGAAAACTGCCAAATGTCAAAACCCCAAAAAGGTCTGCTAGAAAATGTAAATGAGTGAAGGAGCAGGAGAAGGAATGAGAGGATTTGCAGTTCAGGTGCAACCTCAGCCGAAGAAGCCCCCAGTAGCCGGGATCATTTCGTCCCCTCCCCCCTCTGTCCTCTGAAGCGTGCACACACCATTTTTTATGCTGAGTACATACATTTTTATGTATGTTGCACATGGAATGCGTGGGGGATTGTATTATTAATCCTCACCCGTCTTCTGCTTTTATTCCCAAGCACAAACAAGCAAGCTGAAGCCATTTTTTTGTCCAACCAGAACGCTTAATGGCTTCAGAGAAACAAACGGGCAGTAAAGGCAGCAGTGGGCATGCCATCGTATCAAATGATCGTCAGCCTTGCTTGCTAACACAGCCTTCCAGATGTAGAGGGGTGAGGGTTACAGCCAGCACTTTAAGCAAACCTCATCCTCCAATTAGACTGCCCTGCAATTAAAAGGTGAATCAGAATTCTCCGCGGCGTTACAGTGGAATCAGATCAAGTTCCAATTGTAAATTAATTTTTGCATATTTTATAGCTGACACTGGTGTTTGACTTATGGAGAGGCAAGCTGACTTAGAGCTTATTTATGCGTTTTCCTTCTTGTAAACAACCAAGACCTGGAGGGTAAGTAACTGTGACTCTGTTTGCACTTGACTGAAGCTGAGAATCGATTCCATTTTAGAGGCTGATAATGCATATCTGTATGCCAGCGCCTCGTGAGGGGGCTTCAGATATATCCGGCTCCACTCTGCATCTGACAAAAAAAAGACTATCGGACATTAACAGTCCTGAACGCCAACTGTAACAAAGAGTTGTAGGAGACCTAATTCTGACGGCTTTGACATTTGCAAAGGACTGGGATGGCAGTAGTGAGCAATGGAGGTCTTTACATAAAGCAGAATGTGTTTCCTGTAGAAGCATCCGTATGATCGGTTCCACAGTGCCACCAGAGTTATGGGCCATAGCCAGTTATAGCTTATAGTATCCACATATCTTGCTTGGTGGATACTTTAGGGAACATTGTTTTAATGTGTGTCGTCATGTGAGTGACGATGAATCCTGAGCATCTCGGTGCAAAAACGCAGTGGAAAAGAAATCCGAGCGGGTGACTATCGACTGCTTCAAGTGGTTTTTGCTGCATTTCCCCAAACGTGATGTCAAAGCAGAGGTTTCAGAAGATGCGCGGTGACGTAGCTCAAATCCATCACCGCACATGTAGATTTGTTTGTGTGCTTCAGAGCATAAAACTGAAACCAGAGCCCCCAGTAAACAAAGGAATACAAGCACTGACCTCCTATGTGTTAGAGCCCTCTGATACTTGGTATTCTTGACAATCCGATTGGCCAGCTGGTAATGACTGACCGCGGGGTGATTTTTTTAAGTTAAGACATCAGAGAAATGATTCTCGGGATGAGGCGATTGCCGATCTTGATACTGAGATGAAGACACGCTGATCTATGAGACGTAAATCAATCGGTACACGAATATGTTCCTTTGGACACTGCTCTGCGCCGCGCGGCCCTAAGTGTTCGGACTGCTCTAAATCGTAGCCCAAAGACAAACTCCAGCAAGGCAGGCTGTTTTGATTAAACGCCATGCGGCCGTCGATGGGCATTATGCATCCAGCGCACATTAAAGCACCGACCAAGGCTTACAAACACATCAGGACCTTCCTTAATTAAGATCTGGAGTTTGAAAATGACCACGTGGAATTGTGCTGGGCTTCCTTTAACAACAAAGGTTATGCAAATACGATATCTCGGACGATCACCTGGGGAAATAAGCAGGCGTGCTGCAGCTCTCACAACATAATAGTTCAGCAGGCGCAATCATCTAGAGAATAATAAGGCCGCGAGGAAGAGGCCCGTGATGTATGGAGAGCCAGGGGCGAACAATAGAGCAGCCTTAAACGTGCATTGTTGGAATGCACCGCTCATCCCACGGACCGAAATTAAATACTACCTACATCGGCTTCCCATAAGGCTGCAAACGCCCGAACGGAAGCCGTCAGGGCCACATGAAGCTGTGTGGAAATGAGAGAACAATGCAGAGTCTAATCTTGAGTTTCTTGATCATAACTAACATCGCAGACCGGTACGGATGCTGGATGAGGCGAGCAGCCGTTCCTTTGACAACTGCTCCTACAGAATTTCTTTTTTGGTTGTTTTTTTTGCGGGGTTATGTTTCGGTGGTAGGTCATGATGACTTTAGAAGCAGCTTGAATTCGCGAGAGGAGAATTCTGATGCGTTTTCCACAATGAAGACTGAAATCCAGAAGCAAGGCGGGAGGCAGGAGGAAGTGGAGCGTGGTGGACGAATTGAACAATCTCTGCTCCAACACTGAATACCCGGCACAGCGGGACCACCCTCTCAGCAACGTACGAAAGCAAACACCCGCTCCAACTTTACTAGTCATTTCTTTTCAAACACAGAAACACGTCGCAGAAGCACCCAGCTGTTTCACTTCTAATACATAAGTAATAAAAAAGGGACGGGAAGCAGGCTGTAGCAACAAAACTGGACCCAGGACAAAATGTTGGGGCTGAATCCACCAACAAATGATCCGGAGACCCGTACACATGTACTGTATGCATCATTCTGGCAGCCGGTAGGATGACCGCTTGCCAGAGATGACCACTGTGATCAGATTTGGCTTCGGAGCGCAAATAGACTCGCGTGCCATGTGGAGGGAAACTCTGAACAGGCTGCCACGGTGGAATCACCTGGAGCCGAGGGGGAGGGAGGCAAAGCAGCGAGGAGGTGGACAAACGGAGGATGAATGGATGCGCCGTTATGCCCGATGTCATCACAACCCACCCCGATCAAACCCACAACACACAGTTTAACATCAAATCCTGTTTCATGTGATCTTTTTTTTATTTTTTTTAATTGCAGATAAGCAGCTGGCAGCTTGGTTCTGCCTCAGCTGATACAGTTCACGTCCCCTCATTTCAAAAGCGGATGAAGCGGAGTGTGTTTACTGGGGTGATGAACGATATGAAAGTGGCCCTGAACAATAAAGTGCTTGTCCCCAAGGTCAAAACCATAGCGTGCAGTTTGATCTGCTTGGTTTCAAATGAAAACGCAAACGTGTTTTGTTTTTCTTTTCACGTTCATTTCTTTATTTTTTTCAGTTCTGCTGGGACCAAATGAGGAGAAACCCATGTCAGTTGTGCTCAACATGAATAGTAATGATTCTCTCCCAATGAACACAGCCATGCAAGAACCCCGCTGCTTTTAAATGGAAATCAGCCATTTCTGAGCAGGAACACTCCACTACGGATTGTAAAGTTAAATACATTCTAAATCAGACGGTACCTGAACGAAATGGGCTGGAGGGGGGGGGGGTGGGGGGGGGGGGGGGGGGGGGTGGACTCTGTGGGCGGCTAATTCCTGAACTGAGTAGAACCGCGGTTCAAACGAGCAATAGGGCTAATCGGTGCTATAAGGCGGTAAGACCCAAACTGGAAACTGAACCGAACAAAGCAGCGACCCCCCCCCCCCCCAAAAAAAGGGCCTTCTCCCCCCTCCCGCTTGTTTCTCTGTCTGCTTACCTTGCACCCGAACATCAGAGACAGCGTCCGGTTGCTGCAGATGACCTTACACTGGCACATGACCGGCGACAGACACTTGAGATTCCTGATGGGCAGAGACATCTGTCCAGAGCCTCACACCGACATGGGGGGGGGGGACACAGAGCAGGAGCCCGTCGGTCCAGCACCACGCTCCCTCAGAACCACGATGCAATTAGAGAGAGACGCGAGCCGCGGATGCTGAGGATCGTGGGGGTGGGAGGAAGGGGGAGGAGAGGAAGAGGGGAGGGGGGGGGGGGGGTCCGCGATGCCCGTTAATAGGCCGACTTCCCGTTTGAAATGTGACCGGATTGAGCGCGATTCTCGGAGCTACTATGTGTTTTTGTTCAGCTTTCGGATCATTCTGCCCCCCCTCCATCACCAGCCCCCCCACCACCACCACGCTGCCCAGAGGTTTAACGCCGGGCAGCATCACACATGACATGTGCGAGTCTCTCCACGAGCTCCTGTGTCTGTCCGCTTCCCTGGCCGTAAAGCTTGGACTCAAAGCGCAAGTGTAATCGGACCGATGAAGGGAAGGCTGCAGAAAAAAAATAATTCGAACAAAAAAAGTCTCAAACTACCATTAAAACAACCATTAAAAACAGCTGAAGATAGTCGAAAGTGTTCACGTTGCTGCATTTGGCAGCTTGGCGTGCTCTCCTCCTCAATCAACGGCGTGATTACTGCGCCCCCTGTTGGCGAACTAGGGAAAATACGACAGGAGCTGTCTGAGGTCCTGAAGTCTTCTAGTAAAGAGTGGGGGATGCAAAATGTCTCCATGTAACGGTGACTTGCTGCCTTTTTTATATCATGTAGATACACTCACAATTCGATGTATGCTAAATTAATTTACAAAAAAAAAAAAATCAAGAGTAACATCCGATAATCTCCATATATAAGGAACACATTCATCCTTACACAGACTGAAACAGAAGTACTTTCAAGTATGACTTAGTCTGATGTGCTTTACTGATCTACATTGGTTGGTCTACAGTTTCCATGTTAGTAGGAGATATTATATTATATAGTTCAGCACAGGACAGAGTTAAGGAATGTCTAAAACAAGGAATATATTTTAAAAATAAGTTCAAAGCAATTCAAGTAGAGGCTAGACAAAAAATTGTTCAGCAGAAAACCTCTCACAAATGTATAGTATATGCAAGCGCTTCTTAGATGTTCCAAATCAAAAGCAAACCACACTTTCTTACATTATCCACCATCTAAACTATGACTTTTAAAAAAACTATAATTAATTCTAGTTCGGAAATTAAGTTTTTATCAATAACTATTTAGCAAACTCAAAGCTGTAATGATTAGTAGTGATTATTTTGACTGGCTTTCCAGGAGCCACGGTTTCTCCAGCTGCTGGATAAGCATTAGTCACATGACTTCTCATGGTTCTTTTCCTCAGACTCTCCCACACAGACACTTTGTATGAGACTGATCTTTCTAGACTGCATTCATGTATTCAGTTTAGTTCAGGTCTTGTTTGGCTGTTCACGTGTGTTTAGTTTCTGTTCCTGCTCGCGATTGTGCTGCCACGTAGAGCCCACAGGGTGGAGTGAGAGAACCAGGTAGGCCAGATTTGAATATTGTGCATTCATCTCAGGACCGACTGCGGCGCAGGGCTCAGCGCTCCTGGGTGACGTCAGCGTTAAATCGAATACAGAGACCGTTCCTAATACACCAGCGTCCTGCTGATAGTTTCTTTTTATGTTAATACCCTCCCCAGAAGGTTGGGGATATCCTGGGAAATCTGCAATGTGCTGAAGACATCAGCAGCTTTCTCACATAACTACACTGAATTTCAACATCCCACAAATTAGAGCAGTGTTGTGTTGCTTTCTTAAAACATTATGTGTTTATTCTTTCCCTAAAATAACATAAAGCATATTTAAAGGGTAAGAAAATATGGTATAACAAGCTGGTATTAAAAGAAGGATCACTGAGTTAGCAGTACTCTATGTAAAACAAGTTTAACTACATTAAAAATGGATGAACACATCTGTATTCACTGACATAGATTCTAATCAGTCAAACTGTGTCAGCATAGATTAATAAAGAGATATGCAGGACTGACAACACCTGTAATTAACACATATACTGTAAAACATACAGTTGTGATTCACTGTAAGCGGTTCTCCCCTTCAATCCAGCATTATGTAAGCATGGGAGTCACATGGCAACCTGAACCGTGGTGTGCTGAGCGTAGCATTAACATCCTAATGCTGCATTGTATGAGAGAGAGCTAGAGAGAGAGAGAGAACCCCAAAAGAGTGTTTCCATGACAACATCTGCAGGAGGTGGCAGATACGTTACGAACAGTCCACCTACCAGCAGAGTTCTGGTCACTGTGTCTGTGACAGGACTGTTTTTGTCACTTGTGATTGTCTCATTTTACAGCTGCATGTGTGTCAAATAACTCCAATGAAAAAATCTCTTTCAGTCTTTTTTTTTTTTATCAAAGAGAAAAGAAATACAACGAAGCATTGGCTCTGGAAGAGCAGCTTACTGAGCCTGCAGGTGCCAAAAACTGCTAAGCCTATCCTGTGGATAGAGCCAGATGTGTTGTACACCACCATCTTTGAATTTCCACAAGCTCCAGTAGCTATTTTTGTAGCTTGTTATCAGTGACGATACTACATGGTAATCATTTGATTGAAGATAAGGGACAGAGATGGAAAATCTAAATGTGAATCTTTTGCCCTGTATAATAAAAAAAGAAAATGCAAATTGATTCTGTACATCCACATTTCCATTTGAATGTGCTGTATGTTTATGCTGTATGATTTTTGTTTATCTATATTATTTTTAATATAATTGCGTGTTTGAACAATATCTGCTGCTCCAGTAAAGAGCATTGGAATTGATGTTTAAATACTAGATAGTTTTCTTTTTTCCCCATAAAAAAGAACAAAAATACAATTAGATAAATTCTAACAGGTGCAATGAAAATGAATATCTCAGCCAGTGACCTGATTATTCATGGTAACACCTTGGTTTTGCTGTTACAGCATCGGATTAAATAAAAACATGAAAGTTTGGTGTATGAAAATAATATTATATGATTCTATTCACTGGCATTTTTATAGTGACTGAAGGAATGCAAAACACCTAGAAAATCTAAACGTCTTGCTTAAATTGGGGGGGGGGAGTGTTGAACACTTACACAACAAATCTCTAGACTTCAGCCTTGTGTTACCTCCGGCACTCAGTAGAGTTGACACTGAAATAGTGTAACTAAAGACACCTGGGAATCTCCCGAGGCTCCAGAGACTGCCTCGGCTCTACTGACTTGGAAAACACCAAAGGTGAGAATTATAGTATTTACACCTACACAGAACCTGAGTTATCTGATTTTTAACATGCACTCACTCCTGCTCAGGTTTTGGTGGAGAATGTTCCCATTCCATACAGCATGTAGTGTGCTCAAGTGACTGAAAATATAATAAAAGTAATAACAACAATACTTATAATAGTACGATTCTCCAATCCATTGAGTTGGTTAAAGTTTTTTTCTCACATTTCCTTCAACATAATTGATGTTATTGTAAACGGAGACGTGCCGGATCTGTTAGAAAACAATGGGCCCACATCAGCATCAGATACCATGACAGCACTCTCTACATGCAAACAGAATTGTTTCACATTGTAAATGTATGCTACTCTCTGTCAAAATCAGCCAGCTGTGTAAAGCTTACACCTCCAAACAGAACCATCATCAGAAATGACTGTGAAAATGCTCTTGTCTTTCTTTTTTTGGTAGGGGCCACACATGTTCACACACAGACAGGTATTATACTTCGCTTTTTGGCATTATTATTGGTAACCCCTGAAATTAAATAAAGATATCTTCATCCGCTTCTCATTCATCATGACGGCACACCGACGATGCTCCTTTTTGACAATCAAATAATGTCCACAGTAACTGTTGGTATGACTCTTTATAGCCATCACAGATGGGTTCTGCGTCCTCCCACATTAAAGACAACAATAGTGAAACAGTTCTTTGCCAGCTCTCCACCATCTGAGACTTAAACATGCATAGTGTGAAAAATGTGGACCAACGATCTGTTAACTTAGGCTCCCAAATCTGTCTATTACATGAACCAGAACCACCCACAAGATTAGCTTTCTCTGGGCCTGTCTCTGTTAAATCCTCCATCAGGTGCCTTCCCTTCTGTCTGAACCCCATTAACATGCTACTATAATGTCCGGTTCAGCTGCATAAGCTGTGACTTATAGAATGTAAAATTAATGCCACTACATGTTAAATTTAGTGGATCTCAGTTTGTGATGTATTATATTTTCAAACTGTTTCTGGGACATGTGATTCCTTTCATGAGCAGATACCCTTACAATCATATTTCCATGCACATACATTATTAAGACTGGCCTAAAAAAGCATGTCTCATTCACATGCATTTTTATAAAAATTCTGATCATATGGAAGATATGGAATGGAAAATAGGAATATCTGTTTCCTGCAAGTGAAAAAAGAGGTGTTGGGGCTGATTTTAACAAGAAAAAAATTGGTTTAGCAGGAAACCAGATTTCAGAACAAAACCAGCTTGTTAATGTGCAAATAAGATCATGATATGAAACCAAAAGGTCATAATTGAACAAAACGAATGCCAATGTTACTCACAATCATTTGAGAAGTATTTAAGAGGCCTCTTTCGATTAATCATTTTCACATTCACCTAAACTATGGTCAAAAGTGTTGAAATGTGAGAGTAAAACGCTTTAGAAGAAAGTCCATCACCTTTACATTCTAAGGTTTTACATATGAGGGCAAATAGTCTTTAATCGATCATCAACAGGAGCGATCAACTTGAGGTTTTTGGTTGTTTGCTGGTCTTGAGCATCCAGTTGTGTATTAATGCAAAGTTAAAGAGGAAAGACATCAGCAATTATCTAAGAGAGAAAGAATGTTGCTGCCCAACAGACGGAGTGGATATAAAACTTTTCCAAACAACAGCTAGAGAGCATATATGTAGGTCAGAAAGTTTTAAAGACCACTGTCAGTCGTCTTAGCAATGATTGTGACCGTGAGCACACGTCAAGGTCAGACCGTCAACTGCTCAGAGATAGGGCGGTGGTGGTGGTGGTGGTGTAGTGGGGGGGGCTTTTGGGCTGCAGCCACCTGGACACCTTGCATTCACTCAGTCGACCGTGTACTCCCCCACATACCAGTGTCTTCAAAGTCAAATGTGAGGGCATCTGTCTGACTGCTGAAACCTGTCTGAAAAGAGCTCATGGAACAGCCAGGTAACTGACTTTAACAAAAAAAGAAAGAAAAAGGGGTGTGCGTGTGACATCTTTTCTCTTAGGGCTTCCATAGTGTCTTGTCATGGTTTCTGTGGCAACAGCAGCTGGAAGATCCATAGCCCACTGTACTATTCTGGTAACAAGAGATGGTAGCAAGGCTGCAGTTTAAATTAAACTAGTCTGATTCTCTTTGCCTTGGTAACTGAGGGCAGCTCGGACTATATTTAGAAGAAAAATTAGGGTTTTGTGGAGTCACCGGAGTTCATGTAAAGGGCAAAGCGTGTCATTCCAGAAAATCTCTGTTAAAAGCACGTTACAGTATTTTTTACTATCCCATTTGTTTAAGTTTACAACTAGCGAGATCGATTGGGTCAGTGAGTAAAGGTTGAGGTGTCACACGTGACTTTGTGGTTGTTGCGGGGGCTGTTGCGCATCATGCTGTCGCTGATGAGTTTGAGATGATGCTCTTTTTTCAGTCAGTCATGAGACTGTCTTGTTTTTACTCTCCTAAACTAAAGCCAAAGGTTTACTGGCAATCTCCGTGGACATGAGTAGTCTGACAGTATTTCAACTATTAAATCTGCCAAAAAGGGATGCGATTACAACATATTGCCAAAAGCTTGTTGAAGGCTGTCAGTATTTCCTGATCAATGATCACTTTCCAATATGTACGCCATTTGAATTTTGACCTTTAGCTGACTCACGAAAAGTCATATTCTAAATTTTGTTTCTGCTAGAGATGTTGTACACTGACTCATCAGCTCAAAGAAATCAGCGATGCTTTCATCTGTATTTCCATCCACATCTGCAGGATTAATTGTGTCTGCACATTTGTCCTCTGGTGCTGACTTTCAGGCAACTTTCAAGCATAAATAAGCACTTGTCAGTACGGGCTGCTTTGATGAAGGCAAGAAAGCTGGAAACATTTGGTAAATAAAGCCTTGTGCATTAGAGGAATTGTATGATTTTTTTTAACTACACCTGGCCTGGAGCTGACATCCTTACTGGCATTTGCAGTGATTCCTTTTCTTAACCGATAAAGTAGTTCTTTTGAGCCACCTGTGATAAAACGCATAAAAAACTAAATTAAAAAAATACTCTCAGGCCACCACGTATAGCTTTGACTTGGCAAGAAGAGACTACAGCAGGATATCAGTCTGGCCAGCCACAGCGAATTTTCTCGCCAAGATGATAAAAACAGATCCAGACCTGGGGCTCATTGGTGGAGATGACTGGATGTGTTAATGCCTCAGTTTCCCACCACTGCCATTTAAATAGCTCATGTGAATCATTTGCAAATCAAAGTAAATATAACTGACATAACAGAGAGGAGCTGACCCAATACATATCTGATGCAGCACAGTTTCGTGTGGTCAGAAGTATCCTTATCTGTTTTTGCTCTGAACTGCACATGGAGCAAAGCTGTTTACAATAACCTGCATTCAGACCTAATTGTAGGTTTTTGCTGTTTTGCCTGTTGACATTGGGAGCATAATCTTAGTGGTGTGTGCACGAAAGCTCTCTGAGCACACAACTGCAATTTGAAAATAAGTGTGTAATTTTAACGTACAAACGAATTATTTAACAGACTGAACATTTTCCACAACTAAGTTAGCTCCCTGCCTAACAGTCACTTATGAATACTTTGTAATTAAAAGCTTGCTCTAATTACACGACAATGTAAGTAATGTTCAATTCAGCATGGGTCATTATCACAATAAACATAATAAGAAAAGCTCAATAAAAGAAATGGTTGCTTTTAAAAATGGCTATTAACTAAAATAGTATGCTTTTTTTAGGAGGAAGGTTTTTAAATATTACACATAAAGTTTGAACGCTTTAGTAAAATTGAAGTAACAAACAGAATGCAATCATTTGCAAGTAATTAAAAACCTTTATTTATTTGAAAAGATCATTATCTAAATGTGAAATGAGAAATGCTGTTTCATTTTGTCCAATTGAATGTAACGATAACTGAAAACAAAAGGAACAGCAACAGCAGCCTGGCAGCACATGAAAATGAAGCAGAATGAGTGGAGTGCTCTGGTTTTTATTCTTCTTGGATAGAGGGAAAAAACATATGTGCTCAACTAAACTAAACTAAACACCTTTATTTTACCAAAGATCAAACGTTATTCAAAATAAAAAATGAAAACAGTTTTCATCACAGTAACAAATATTCAAATTGAAAGCCATGTAAATCATTTAGTTTCTGTTTGTATTTTCTAGCATTGCTCATACACTACCATCGACAAAAACCCTATGGATAGTACGCCATCTCGTGCTATCAGCATCCCTTTTTTTTCCTACCTGTAATGTTTAGACAAGTCTGCTGATCACGCTTAAACTACTTAGTTCTAAAACATCCATTTAGAAAGGTGACAAAACACACTAAATTAAATGTTAATGTCATTTGTACACTCTCATTAGACACAATGGTAAATGCTGTCATGTTGTTGCTACAACTAAAAGCTGAGTCATTATGTTAGATGGCAAGCTCATATTTCTCATTCTGCTTACTGAGGGAGCTTTGAAGCAAAGACACGGGAGGATCAGATGGCAGTAGTAGTTGCAAATGCCCCATCAGTTACACATCCGCCTGTGTCAAGGAAGTTTTACTGTCAATCAGTTTCTCATTCGGAATGTGCTGATGATGTGTCACTTTACAATAAGAATCAGTAAACATTGATGTTGGGGAAAGGGCCCCCACATCAAACGGACCACTGGATAGTGCCTTAAATTAAAGAAAAATGGCTGTTGTTGAGGATTCAGGGAGCTCGACTAACTCTTTCTAGGTGACGCCTTCAGCTCTTATCCTCTTCTCTGACTTGTTTGAGATTTTTCTCTTCAGAATTGATCTTGGGGTGAGTGGCTTAGCTTCATGGCACTATGTTGTCCTACTAGTCTGTGGTCGCTGTGGTCATTTGGTTGGGAAGATTTTGTCAGTGCCCCTTTCGACAAATGCTCAACACGATAGTGATGATGGGGACACAACACATAGATACATGTACACAGGCCCTCAAAATTCGGTGGCACTAATCTCTGGATGGGAATTTTGGAAAGACAGATTGATTTTACCGGACTGCTAGGCGGCTGGCAGCTAAATCTTTGCCCCTACACTCTGGGCCCCGTGAAAAGTAGTAAACTAGCCTATAAATCTTAGAAAGTCATGATTATCAGGAAATGCGGTGCCACGCAGACAGTGCAGTCCAGTGTGATGACCGTTTATAGCGTTATACAGTCCCTTCCCATGGGAGGTAATTGTATATAGGACCAATGAGTTGTAGCCATCAATACACCAAAGATAAACAGACTACCTCTGACAACACAAAAAGTTTGAAGTGTCTTGGTTTGGCAGGTGTTTTCAATATTTAAAAACCTATTTAAACGTGCTATTTTTGGTGTACAAAAAAATATTTAAGGAAAAAAATCATAGAAGGTCCACTTCAGATGTAAAGTGTAAATATTTCACTCCTTTTGGAGGAGGAAGCGTTTTCTTTCTAACATTTTCTAAAAATATGAAGGCAGCACAGCGAGAGCCTCACCATTCCTGACACAGGGCTGTGGATACTGGGGTGCCTATTCAAGACCAGTGCTAAAAATGTTCCCATAAATATGTTCACCTTACGAAACAACAATCAAATTGCCATTAAAATCCAGGATCTCCTTTCACAAAACAAATTACAACTGTTTAGGTTTAAGACATGTGAAATGTTTTGAAGTAGGAGCTCATCACTGGAGTACAGTTTAATATTTTTTTCCTCACGTGTCCATAATTCTGTGATCTTAATCTCTTAATGCCGTCCTGCCTTTACAGCTTGTGGTAAAACCAAGTAGTCGTCTTGTCCTGTTAGCGGATTTACATCCATATTCCTTATGCACATAGCACCTATAAAGAATACGTTTTACAGAAGTGGCCACTATTTCTAACAAGCTCAACCTGAGGCGGATGTAAATATTCTTAAATTAGAAAAGTGTCAGGCCTGTGAATTGTGGCATTATTGTTTCTTAATAATGTATCGACTTTAACATGGATTGTTCCTGTGAAAATTATGATTCTCTTTACGATCTGCTTAGGGTTTAATGTGAAATTCAATTTGAAAAACCCCAGATAACGAGCTCAAAGAGCTGTTTGACCTCAAACACACACATACACACACTTATAGGCGCACATACTATAATTTTTTTCTTGCTATGAAGCTGCATTTAGACAGCCAGAGATGATGCTCAACATCTCAGCTAATTAAGGCTGGAGGATGCGTGGACTTCCTGCTCTGTTTTTATTTTCAAAAACATGGCTTTCATTTATTCTGTAGTCAACATACTGTGTCTTACACTACGTCAGACATGGACAGGAAGCTCATCCGTTTGCCTCCAACACTAAAGTGTCCCTAAATGACACTGATACAAAGCATATGCTGCAACCCTAAAATAAAAGGACATTTTTTCAGTGATGACTGTGTTTTTTTTTGTGTTTTTTCATAAAGTGTCCTCTCATAAGCACACTGGTATCGTGCCCTAGGGTCCTCAGGATGGAGGTGCACGAGCATACTAATTATGATCAAAATGTGATGAGACAAAGCCAGTGCCAGCAGAGAATAAGAACACTGCATACACAAACCTGCAATGCTTTGATCAACAAGTCTGCCAGAGTTTTACTTCAGCTGCATTTCTGAACATGCTCCCTGACACACACACATACATGTGCTCGGCCATGTTCATACGTAAAACCCAAAATAGATGGTTAAACCTACCCAGAGCACACATAAAAAAGATCCTCATCCACATATTCCCTATCTATCTTTAACAGTGGAGCAGATCAAAGGCGTGTTTGATGAAATATCCCAAAAATGAAGATACAGGCGTCCCCTTAACCTGCAAGAACGATTAGCAGACTTTGAGCTAACATGCAAAACAGAGGCAGCAACAGAGAGATGGAAGGAGAAGAGCGACACAGACACAGAGGTGCGTTTACCTACCACACACGGGCAGAGAGAAGGGAGCTTAGTGCGGCCCTTCATGAGCAAGAGACAGAGGAAAAACAGCCACCCAGACACCCGCAGTAGAGGAGGAGAGGGACGGGGAGAAAGAGAGAGGGAGAGACGGATGGGAGGCTGGGGAAGGGGAAGAGGAAATAAAAAAGAGGGAGGGGGGGAGTGTAGACCAGGGGGAGGGGGTGTCATACCAGACGAGGAGAGGGAGTTTTCCTGGAAGCCAGAGTTGTTGATGTTGGATATATCTTGATGTTAAAGGCAAGAAAAGAGAGGGCGGGCAGTCTGCTCCAGCTGTGACTCATAAAATATGTTTGAGTGAGGGAGGGAAGAGGGAAGGAAACGCACAGACAGTGAATCAACCTCCTATAGTATGCTGGGCTTTTTTTTTCCGGGGAATGCGTCTGCCCACCCTGCCTATTGCCTCTTTATCTGTATTTTTCCAATGATTTCGACTTTAGCAAAGCGGCATCAAGTGAAGGTAAAGTAAACACCCAGAAGATTTCTGACACGGATCGCTCTCAGTTATGCAACCTCTATTTTCATATTCACTTCTAAGCAGGTGCTCCAACTGAAACGAGCCCGTTTCAGCGATGCTCCTCAATGGCCTGAAATGGCTGCAGTGTAATGTTGGGGGTAATTGTCCGCAAATTCAGCAGCGAAGCATTCCTCCAGAGATTAACGGCTCTCACACGCGAAATAAGTCACACTCAAGGTGAAGTCCTCCCCTGAAATCACACCAAGTGAGGATGCCGAGGGAGGACAACTGTGTGAATGTGAGTGACGGAGGTGTCCGGGGAAAACTGGAGTAAACATCTCGGAGCTAGAGTACACAAAGTACAGCTCACTGTTATTCCAATTATGATTCATGGCGCATTTCCTGAAGTTTTCAAAAGCATGTATTCAGGAGAATTGGACATGCTGGAATTGTTTCACATAGATGGCATCACTGCTCTTCTTATCTCACAGTGAAGATCTTTAGCTTTTTTTTTAACGCTGAGACTGGAACGGCCACTGCCAGTCAAAGCGGTGCTCTTCAGGGGGTCATTTTTATCAAGGAAAGCAATTTTGTTGACCTGGGGTCAGTGGACAAGAGAGCATTGCAGGATGATAGAAAAAAAAAAGAAAACGAGCGCTTTTACTTTGATGCTGACAAATGCCAAATGACAGCATCCTGTAACAGTTTTGGAGCTGTAGCACTCTCCAAAATATGTTTGTTTATGTATATATTGTAAATCATTAGTAATGGGGAGTAACATTACATTCATGTTGATGATGGTTTTATCCAATGTGTTTTACAAATAATGACTTCAGCGGGAGGCTAGTGGGTCCTCCATCTGAAACAGCCAAATACAAAAAAAAATAAATCATTCTGCTTTTCAGTAATGACATCCTGGAGAGTGCCACTCGTACAACCGACAGCAGAGTAACAGAAGTGTCATGACATCAGAGCTGATCTCACTCTCAGCTTTTTCAAACAAGAAGCCATTAAGTCCTAATAGGAGGGAATGTTGTGTAGGATGCCACAGCTAAACGTCATCCTTTTTGTCACTTCCGGCTAAGACCATAGTGATTCAATGATAAAGCTAGAAAATGAGTGGCCAGCAAGGTCCTAGAACTCCTCCATTTTCTGCATTCCTCATAGGGGACGGAAATACGGTCGCGTTAGTTTGGCACGTTGATTAAAAGTTTATAGTTGGAGAGGAGGAAGTCCTCCATAATGAGGATGTGAGTCTTGTCCTCCTGTATTTCGCACAATCTCAGTATCCAAAGTGTTAGTTTTTTTCCCCCAAAGTGTTATCAAGATCGTTAGACTTCAAAAATGTCACTGGGTTCTCCAACCATACATAGGTCAAACTCATCATGGTGCTCATAGTTTAAAGTACACGTTTGATACAACACAAACTCTTCTGGTCGCTATTTTTACCCATGACTCTTTTCTGCATAATGACCTGACTACTGTAGTGGATTAATATCTTACAATGAATATATTATCACAAATGATTAGTAGTGTGCCTTAACATATATCTAGAAAAGAAGTATATTAACATGTATCTAAAGAAGTGTTTAAGAAATTATGTGTGGAAGTGGAAAAAACCATGGTCCAGAGGTCAAACCATACTAAATGCTTGTAAGTGCAAGAAACTGCAGACAGAGCACACTAATGGGCTGAGTAAACATGTACCATATGGGGGTTAATGCAAACCCACATGTATCACGCTAGAAACCATGTGCAGTTACTAAGAGAGGAGAAGTATGGAACATACATTACCTTAGAAACCGTGAGCAGTTACTAAGAGAGAGAGGTATGGGACATATATCACCTTAGAAACCATGGGTACGCACTGGGGCTGAGATGCCCATCTTAAAAAATGGAACTCTAGGTGAATTTCCACCAGTAGAAAGCCAAATATTAGTTATAATGGTGGAAAAAGTACCTGAAAATACGTCATAATAGGAGGGGCTCGGGGAGGAGCCCCCAAGACCCAGGGAGTGTATATAAGCAGACCACTTTTCCCAAGAGATTAGGTGTTAGCCTGGCTATGCTCATGTGGTTGACTTGTATTTGCTGCAATAAACCACTCTAGACCGAGTCCCAGCTGCCCCTCTTTCTTGAAAAGAGTTGAAAAATCTGAGATTTTTCAACTGCTTCTCCAAGAACTTAGTATTTTTGAAAGACTTAGAATAATTCACCACGTCGTCGGGAGGACATCCACGACATTTTGGCGAGCCAGCCAGGAGGAAGTTCGGCGCCAGACGACTGCGAGCACCGGTTGGAGGCCAGGCAACCCCAAGGGCCCACTATCCACCGTATTACAGGTGAGATACAAATTTGTTATAATTCTCTAAATTTGTGGGGAAACCGGCCTCCAGCGGTGGCTTGTTGGCTTCAGGCACCACAAAGCTCTCCTAAAAAGACCTAGCATTCCAAATTTAGTGATATCTCCATAAAATAAAATACAAAATCGCAGAATAAGCTGGAGAACGGTCCAAAAGGTATGTGTATGTGAGTGCATGTATGGATAAAGTGAGTGAATGCATTTTTAAAGTATTGATTGGGGCTTGGATTATTTTGTGTACAATTGGGCTAATCATAACAAGCTATATTCTGATTAAGCGGTTGACAGAGTAGGGACAGACTGGTCAAGCAATTGACACAGTCTGAGGAGGCAGCCGCCCAAGCAGTTGATTCAATTAGTGTATGTTCTATAAACCTGTGTTAAACAAAGAGTATTGGTGACTAAATATAGTCAGGGTGCTCTATAAATTTGTGCTACTCATAAAGGTATTAGTGACTAAGCGATAGTCAGAGAAAATAAGTACCGCTCGAAGGGGACGTCCTCCACTTAGCCTATCGAGGAGTGGAGCCTGACAGCAGGGAACAAACACGTATGCCACTGTAAAGAGACAGTGAGGAGTAGATACTTTGAAATAATTAAATATTTGTATGTCTTTGTCTGCATAAAGTGTGAGTAATTAAGTATTAAAGTAAAAATAAAAAAGAACTGAAGAAGTAAAAACAAAAAAATCAAGACAAAAATAATAAGTTATAAAATAGGTTACTGAAACAAATATAATTAGAAACAGGAAAACATAGAATAAAATTCAACGCAGTATAATTACCCAAAACCCTAATTACCAAAACCTAATAAATTGGAAAAATAGAAAGCCAAATATTAGTTATAATGGTGGAAAAAGTACCTGAAAATACGTCATAATAGAAGGGGCTCGGGGAGGAGCCCCCAAGACCCAGGGAGTGTATATAAGCAGACCACTTTTCCCAAGAGAGTAGGTGTTAGCCTGGCTAACAGCTCATGTGGTTGACTTGTATTTGCTGCAATAAACCACTCTGGACTGAGACCCAGCTGCCTCTGCTTCTTTTTGACCACTCTTTGAGATTTTTCAACTGCTTCTCCAAGAACTTAGTATTTTTGAAAGACTTAGAATAATTCACCACGTCGTCGGGAGGACATCCGAGACACTACCTCAGTAGAATACATAGTCAAGGCTCTCTACAGTTGTGATTTAATTTTTAATTTCCCCTTCCCCAGGGCATCTATGTCCTGTAGTATAACCTTTTTCAACATGATTGGTTCCATCTTTCAGATTATGGTTGATATGGTTATGTTACTACACTCCAGAAATGGGAACAAAGAATGCTTATGTGAAATTGCTATTGAAACCCTTCAGTGTTTCAAAGACTTCAATGACAAACACTTCAGACATCTTTGTTGCTCCATTCATTAGTTTATTTTCCTAATTCTCTATGATATACAAATTGAGAGGCGTGGCAATTTAAATTGTCATTTTTATTTTTGTCTCAAGTTGAACCACTCACTGAGTGAATACAGCCCGACTTTACTGCTCTGCATGAATTGTTCTGTTAAAACAGTGTTATCAGATCACTTAAGGTACATCTAAATCAATCAAATTGAATACTAAACAACATGTAAGAGGGTGCCTGCTATCTGCCAGGGATGATAATATGTTTGCCACATTAAAGTTTTAAGTCAGGTTTGGCTTTGTTCCTTAGAAGACAATCAGCTTTTTTACATAGATGTTAATATTTTAATGAATATTTGTGTGCATATTATCAACACCTTATTAACACCGTATCAAATTATATTTCTGTTAATTGAGATTCAATATGCAGAGAACTGGTCAAATAGTTATTTTGGTCAACCATTGGGAAACAGCTGGTATTTGCACACTGATAAATGTTCCTAAGACATGACCCTACCATCCTACACTACCACAGAACCCTGGCCTTGTTGGACTACCCCACAGCTGGGATCAGACAGGCATGGACAAAGATGAATTCTTCACAGGAAAATAAATTGTGAGGGTTAATATGTCAGAGAAAAAGATAGACTTATACTAATGGATGTGTGTCCACTTTATGTGGTCTTAACACCATCATAATTGTTGTTTAGTACTGAAGGGGAAAGAAAAGGCTATTTCTGCCCTTTCATGGTATTCAGCTACACTGAGCTTTTTGGTTCATATTTGACTGTATGTTTTTTACCCCACTTGTTTTAACTCTGCTGTTTCTGTTACTGAGCTTATTCAAATAGCAATCAAATATTGATTTGAGTAATTGTAGTTGATGCTAATGTCTTTCCAAAAGAAGACGTACATATGTGTCCTATTTTTTTCAAGATGAAACATGTTGGAGCCGTTTGCATTCATGAAGCACCCTCCAAATAATAGTATCCGTCCCTTTTATTTTGGTTGGATGCTTGTTTTTCTGTCCAAATAAAAGAAGTCTTCGCTCTTTTATGCTTTTGAAAAACTGGGAATCTGGGACAGCCTTTGGTTTGAATGAATTATATAGCCTAGTATATTTTTTCAAGCTACATAGCTCAAAAAAGGGAGCAGCAGAGAGATAAGTTGTGAAATAACACATTGAAACCAAAGGTGATAAAAATAAATATTCTAATACTTAAACACAGGAGCACTTGTTTCTGTATAACTCTATAAAATGTCTGACTACACAGTAATACCAAAGCCCTTGAGACGGTTACACAGTTTTCTCTTGTTTTTGGATATTATATGCTCATTTTGTATTGCATAAAAGCAACTTGTTTCTATAAAGTCAATGCTAGAGTATGCTTCTCACTGGGAGTCTTCATTCTTTCTTCAGACAATCGGAAAGTGTAGTTTTGATAGTGAGTTGTCTTCCCATTCTTGTATCGAGTTTTAGCGTTCCAACAAACCCAGGTCTCTTTCGCAGCGATTTCCACCACAGACTACAAAAGATTGTTCTCCTAGTTGTGAAGTCTGGACCCTCATACGACATAGACGTGGTCATTCTATGATGTACAGATCTGAGTTTGGGACTATCTTATTAAAACAAAATCTAAACCTTGAGTGAGTGTGGTCACACAACAAATGAAAAAAACTTTGACTATTTATTAATAAATTGTCATTAGTCATTTCTGAAGAATGGATATACCGTTTTTGTTTCTCTGTACACAATATCTCAAATGTTGTTCTATAGACGCCTGTATGTAAGAGGAGTCGCTGGTAATTCCTGATAAGTAACATTGTGGTGAATGTATTTTGTGCAGCTGCCCCACTTCTGAGACCATGTCTCCCCCTGCTACATGGACGCGATAACAGGGAAGTCGAGCTGAGAAGGGGAATAAACAGATTAAATGCAGCATGACCCCATTGGACTGTTTTACAGTGGGCTGCTGTTGAGTGATGGATGGGTTATGACACCTGCAGAAGTTAGACCCAAAGCCCTCTGGACCTCAGAGGCACACTGAGTTGTGGCTTCCGCATCAGCTTCTCTGCGAGTAACCGAAGAGAACTGGAGCCCATTGTGACATTTCCATCTGGAATGAAGCCTGTTAGAACAGTGTCAAACGCTGGGTAACCTGCAGATCCAGCCACGTAAGACCAAACACTAATTTTCTATTTTCTGCATTTATGAGCATTCTCTGCTGCCGCCTACACGGAGGTCATCCTCCTACCTGCACGCTGTGGGCTTCACATTATCAACACCCTTCAATGGCAGGACTCGCTCTATCTCTCCCCATCTCTCTTTTCCTCTCCTCTCTGCCTCCCTTCCTCCTTTCATCTCTATTCTCTCCATGATGATACCCCTGCCATGTTGTCATGGCAACAATCCGGCCCTGATTGCTTGGTTGCTAAGCAACTGACATCACCTATAAGGGGAACATGGAGATACCAAGCCAGAGACAAACAAGTCACACAAAAATCTGTGTGCTTGTACATTACTGTGTTGAGTGTAAGCAAATCTGTATTCTCATGGTGTCGTTAGCTCATGGTGTCAGTCATCCCACTTTCTCATTTTCTTGGTACCCAAATCAAGGTGAATCTTATCAGTTGAAATAGAAAGCATGTTGTTAAAATGAGGATGGTACCGTGGGCTGTCTTGTGCTGTCTGCCAAAGATGAGGCTAAAAACCTTTGAATCTGTGACCTGAATTTCAGATTAGAACACTAAAGGTCTTTGACAAGGGGCTGCTCATGAATAACTGATACAGTAATTCAGATGCATGTTTCCTGTTTATAATAAGGAATCGCACGGAGATGGGTCTCTGGTGAACACAGACCACAGTGCACTTCTAAGACATGTACTAATGCAGCTTTCAAGCTCTTACCCGTTTGTATGAATGACAGCGGCAGTAGCAGTTTCTAAGATTTCCCAGGCCAGGTTGTCTTGAACTCCTGTGCTGTAATTGTAACTATTTACCACAAGGTGTCATTGTGTACTATACTGGAGAAAAAAAAGAAAAGTCACCACTCTCTATGAAAATCTGATCCCATTCTCAAAGGTAATGCTATTGCTATTCATGTTGATGGTATCAGCAGTGGCATACTGGTTATTCCAGCTTTGGTGCATTTCTTCTGCCATGCACATTTTGCAGAACACATCACATCCACAGCCCACCCCACGCATGACACAGGCTTGTCAGGCACTTTAACAAAAATGCCAGGATATTGACCTTTGCGGCCTTCGTTCTCATTCTAATGAGAGTGATGGGGCCTACTGTACTGAAACTATCTCTTTCTCTAAACACACACCATTGTGCTACTGACTTAGATATTTCACTGTCTCGTTTACCGAGCTTCCACAAGAGTTTTTTTTTTTTCTGTGTGTGTTTCTAGCCCATTTAACTCACAGTCGCTGTCAGCCACCATCCTCCTTGTGTGCCACCACTGCAGTCCTGTGTGTTGCCATTTGCCTTCTCACTCAATGAGAGACGACAAAGTCTCCAGCCCAAACTCTATGTGATGGATCTAACGTGTCACCTGTCATATGGGCAGTTTCAGACGGGACAATGATGCTGACAACCAAAACACTGAGGAGTACACACTCTTAGAAGACTCTGCTTCCCAATAAAGGGGATGGAAAATTATTTGGAAGACGTTCTTTAAGCCATTGTATTAATCTGAACCTGTTAACATTGAAGTTGCTGTTCATTTTTACACATTCCTTTTTCTTTTTCATTTCGGCAGGTGGAAAATAAAAGATCCAGTTTTACATCAAGTAGAAGTACTTTGGTTAAATGAAAATGAGAGAGACACAGGAAAGGCTACACATGGAGCAACAGGCCTTCTTCATATCAGTGCATCCTAAAATATTCAGTGATCAGGAGTCAAAGTTCACGAGAATTGACTGGATTTGCTTTAATTGGGGATTACTGCGGAGCACAGTGAGGAGAAATACAGCAAGAGAAAACGTGCAACACAGATTGGGTTGTGTGCATTCCACAAAGAGAAGCTGCTAACAGCCTCCTCAGTGGCTAAGGCGCCTGCTGGGGCTGACTGGCATTATGAAACAGCTGAAAGATTCACACATAGCTCCAATATGAAACGAGCCTGTGTTGCTTCTCCAAGGCAAGACAGATGAGCACATATAATAGAGACGTAGTGGTAGAAAGTGAACTGGCTCTCATTACTCAACCCCATTTTGATCAAATTGTCGGCTGTTTAACCGTAACACCACACAGCAATCTTCTACTCCCCTTTTATACGAACCTGAGGAGTTTCCCTGCATGAACTCGCACAATTTACTTTAATTGAGTAAGGCTGCTGTCACAATGCACTGCACAGAAGCCCCTTGTGCCGGAGCTGGATGCTCTGCAGTTTGTGTGAATTCTGTCTGATCATGTAGGAGTGAGCCTTTCTTTTGGGAGAGCGTTTCAATGTGTGGGTGAGTGGTGCAATTTGTACTTTAAGAAGAAGCAGAACCATAGCTAACCCCGGTCATTTTCAGTGTTCCTTTAGGAGCCCGATCATCTGAGCCCAGAAGATGACACGGATATCTGGTGGATGGAATAATATTTCCAAATGTCGTCGTTTTATCCCCTCAATTCCGCTGTGTGTCCGTCCGTGAGCTAGTCGAGAACCCCACCACTGTGCAGTCATGGCATCTGACTTGCACTGGGGGTAAGCCCTGCATCTCTTACTGTGCCCTGGGAGTAACTTGGCAGGATCAGTGTCTCTGTGGCTGCATACAAAGGCCTGACGGATGCCCATGCCCTTGAGTTGAGATCATTTGAGCTCTCCACTGGATCACTAATCCGAATGCTGAACACACTGCTCTGTATTTCACACACTCGTGCAGTTAAATGAGTGCTGAGAGTGCCGTGCACATGGTTTAGCTACCCCATGTTGGGGAGTCTTAGTTCTACAGCAAGATGCGGCAGCCATAAGCTTCTCCTCTTTGTATGCACACAGCAGCATTCACATTTAGCACAAATAAATATTCATAGATGTGAAGGCAGAAACTGGGCTGACAGTTAAGGATAAGAGTGCGCTAAAATTCACTCTAGGAAGAAGGATGTTCATGTTAGGGCATGTGGCCATACATGGAGCCACCAATGTGTGCACAGGGCTGCTGACTTTGACTACATCTTGTCACATGTATAATTCATATGAAGAAGCTTTAACCAGAGTAGCCTCAAAAGTGCCAGAGAAGAGGGCAGAAAGGCAAGCTTCAGAGTGAAGAGCAGCAAAGAGAAGAGAGAGCAGACGGAAGTAAAGCAAGATAACGGAAAGATGAGGATGGAGGAGAGGAGCGAGGGAAGGATTACTGAGGTGAAGGAGGCAGAGAGGACGAAAAATTGCTGGAAACTGGAAACGTGAGAACAGAGGTGTGGAACGAGGAGGACAACAGGGAGGAGAGTGCTAATCAGAGGAGTGAAGATTGGCTAAGCAGAGCAAAGAAATAAAAAAGGATGCAGAAATGTACTTTCCGCCTTCCTGTACACACAGGAAGACTTTATTTTGTTTCTAGATGTCCTCCAAGATAGAATTAAGATTATGGGGGATGGCTGTGCACCCTGTTTGTTCTTTTTTCTCAAATATTAAATCATCCCTCTCTGGCTCAGTCCCATAAAGGGAGGAACAATCAAAGGTACAAATATAAATCTTGTGACGTCTCTTCAACTAGATATTTCCTAATATTTCAGTTCAAAATATTATGTAATGATGCTCCTTTGAGATCCACTGGCATCATATGG
The DNA here is from genome assembly GCA_907169785.1 of Menidia menidia. Classification (NCBI taxonomy): domain Eukaryota; kingdom Metazoa; phylum Chordata; class Actinopteri; order Atheriniformes; family Atherinopsidae; genus Menidia; species Menidia menidia. Next base: position 11,073,326 of record CAJRST010004446.1, on the reverse strand, counting down.
TGAAATTATTGTTTCTTCTCACTTAGATTTTAGTGTAGGAAGGAGCAGACTTACATAAGCTGCTCAAAGGTCCAGTTTGATGGGTGATCTGTTACCGGGCAAGAACAGAAACATTGAATGTTCCTGCTGAACACCTTATGGTGGCTTTGGAGCACCTTCTACTCCACTCCAGACAGAATAATAGAACTTTGATTGGGCTTTCTGAGTATTTCTTTTAAAAGTTGTTTTAAAAAAGACAACAGGGAAAAAAATGTCTCAGAGGTATTTTTGAAAGCTTTGGAAGACAGAATGATATCTTGCGTAAGGCTTTTACCACAGTAAATGCAAATGTAAATGTCATGAACAGTATTTTAACTATTCTTTTCTCGAGGATGAGAGACATTTGTTGCTTGAATTAAATTCTTTTCAGTCTTCCTCCCTTCCTCACTGTTGCACTTATTCTGGCTCAATCCTGAAAAAAAAGATCCTTCAAAAATAGCTCCCTTTGAATTCCGAGTGAATTTATCACCAGAACACTCAACACAGTGGCTCTGTGGGAAAGCCATTTAAGCCTTGTGGACAGCTGGAAACTTTCTGTTATATCCCTATTCATTTGACTGAAATCACCTAACTGCACAATCCTGTTTTAATTTATTTGTCACTCAGGAGCCCACTGTGGCTTCACCCACACAGTAAAACTTAGTGCTCAGACCTGCACAGGAAGGCAACACTGTTCGCATAACCTGTTATACAGTATGTGGGTGTCAGGGAACAGCTCACTCAGGGAGCTGCTGCTCACCCATCATCTGCTCCATGATGGTAAGCCACTGTCTTCACCTGCAATGCAGCCAGCTTCCATAAAACTTTAATGACCCATGTCCAAAGCAATGGACCAAACTATTGGGAAAGTCCAACCCGAACGCATGTTGTGTATCTGCTCCACCTAATCTGCGGTTCTCCGAACTGTGCTGGCTGTCAAATCCTTTGGCTCAGTTTGGCCCTCAATTTGGGCATGGTGAGGTGTTTAGAGTTGCTAGCAAGCGCTGCATTAAAATTGCAACCACTCATTGCATTTGTCGATCAAAGACCTTCTTTGCCTATCAGTCGGTGCGCTTGTTAACTCGGTTTATGTCCGCTGACTTTCCCTATTATAAACTGACCATCTGTCTCACAAGTTCTTGGCAAAAGTCAGAGCTTCTTTGCCAGCTTTACAGAAAGTCTTTTCTCACTTTTGAGAGCGACGCAAGATACTGGAACAAGTCCGGTGAAAAAAATCCACTGTTACCAACTGTGGACTTCAATTCACAGCGTGTGTTTGTTTTAATTATTATCATTTTTTTGTCTTCTTTCAAGATCCTTCAGTGAGTCACGCTCGGTGGGGGAAGAAAAAAGTGCACAAGCAAGTCGTGCTCAAGACTTACTGAGAGATACCTTGTCTTTTGTTTTTCACACTCCAGCATGTTAGGTGACAAAAATAGGTTAGCGGAACCAACCTATCATGGAATCGTCGCAACAGGGAAAAGATGTGAGATCATTTATCAGTAACATATCCATGTGTGCGCTTTATTAACTCTAAACCTCTACGATGAATTTTCATTCCCATCTGACTGCACCTACTTGTCTATGTTTAAATGACCAATAATCTCTGTTGCCACGGAAACAGAGAGCTTGATGAGCAAATGAATGTGCCACAGTTAAGCACAAATTTACGTAATACATCCGGAAGCACCAGCTGCACTCACGTCTGTGTCACAAACACCAAATAAGTCCAAGTTTAAAATTCTGATGATCACTGCCCTCACACAGCTGTAAAACTTGTCGTGTGCCTCCATTTGTTTGCAACTTTTTGTCATCGCTCCCTACTAAGAGCAGCATTCAGGCCCAGGTGCTCACTGCACACCGGCCCCTTAATCTGTGTGAATAAGTGTGTTCACACAGACATTTGAAGGTCTAGAACATATTGTAGCTGTCTGAACAAACAGGCCCCAGACCCAGAGTGTGTCAGCTGTCTGCCTGAAATAAAGCTATATTAATGTCTCTTTATTTGCCAATTTTGTGTCTGGACCAGCCTCCGTGGAGAAGAGGGCTGGTTGCTGACTGTGAGCACATGTGATATAACACGTCGCTCATTTGCTGTGTGCCACAAGCAGATGTGTGCAGTCAGTAACTTCAGTGTGTGCTTAACGTCAAGGTAAGGAGGAAGCAGAGGGAAACATTGGGATGTATTAGCATCCTGGATGCTCCTCTTCTCCCTGACATGTTTTGCAGCCCTGGCATGACACAAAGCCTCACACAGGCAACCTAAGAGCCGGCTTTCTTTCGCTATTACTACATCCACGCAGGTCAGCCAACCTCTGTTTATACACTCACAAAGCCTAACACAGAGTAGGAGATGCTGAGAGAGTGGGAGAGGGGGGTCATGCAGAGAGGAAGATATCAAAGAGTATTCAGTCCACACACCTCTTACTTAGCTGAGCTCACCCTGAGGGTTTTTTTCTGAAATGTTTCAATCCCCCAAAAAGATCAGAAATACTGAAACCTTTCTGGATGGGACAATAAAAGAAATGACACGCTTCAAAATCAAGAGATGTCGGACAAATGACAGCTTCACTCATCTGTGCCCATTTACAGTTGTGGCAGCTACCACACTCTTTCACTCACACACACAAACACACACACACACACACACACACACACACACGCTTGTGTTAGGAACAACAGATAGGCTTACCTTTGTAGTCACAATGCAGAGGCAGTCCATGGTACTCAGAACAAAATATTGGGGTGTATCTCAACCCCCCCAACCCCCCACGACAGAGGGCTGAGACCCCACACCCCTCTCCCCAGCCTGCCCCACTCCTGCGCTCTCACTCTCGTCCTGCCTTTCCCCCCTTTTCTCTCCTTCCGTGAATCTCTTCTTTGACTAACTGAGCCAGCGAGGGAAAGAAAGGATGGAGGGAGGGGGAAACATGAAAAGGGAGGGGGAGGGCCACAGGGAAATAGAGAGAGTGAGCAAAGAAAAGAGTGAGGAGGGAAGAGAGGGTGGTCTTCGATTTTAGTATGAGAAGGAGGAAGAGTGGAGAGATGGGAAAGTGAGAGTATATCCAAAGAGGAACGTTGGAAAATGAGAAGAAAAGATGGAGTGAAAATTAAAAGAGATGGAAAAAGAGGAGGATGGAGGTGGGAAGCAGAGGTGGTGGGATTACCACAAAAAAAAAAGAAAAACGGGAGGGGGGGCCCACTGTGGAAAGGAAGGGAAAAAGCGAAACGGAATAAAACGACGAAACAGCAGAGGATGGACAGGAAAACTGAGGGAGGGGACAGTTAAGGAGAGAGAAAAGGGAAAGGAGAGTGGGTGAGTGTGTGTCTGTGTGTGTGCATTTGAAGACAGAAGGAATTAGACCGAAAGAAAATGTGTTGAGGAGGGTGTGAATTACAAATGCATCAGAGTGAAAGACATGAAGCATCACGAGAGCATCACAAAGTCCATGAAACCGGAGTTCCTATCAGCCGGCCGAAACACTGAGACAAAAAGCCCATCAAGGTTTTTCTGCTTGTTGTAGCACTCTGCAGCTGTTGCCTTAGCAATGGTGCAGTTGTTGCCATGGCAATAGGGAGGCTTGTTGTTGTCATATGGTCAACCAGAGTAAGTAGAAACTGAGCTGGGAAATGTCTGTGATTGCTGATTAACACACCTGACTGTGCATTCATGTAGGAGGACAGGTGTGTTTTCCATTCATTTCAACGACAGAATCCTCATGGACAATCAGATTTTAAAAAGTCATCATTCATTTAAATGATTGTGACTATCCTTGGTCTAAATAAATTATTCCTGTTAAAGTATTCCGGATTTCTAGTGCTTTTTATAGTTCTGTAGTGTTGTAGTGTTGTCTCAAGTTTCACTAGGAATATGTAAAAAAAACACACACACCAGAAAAAACACTTTGCCTTTAAGACTTTGGACCGTACCACTTGGATCTATTTAAGGGGGAATGTGTGCTTTAGTATCTTTACATCATCAGTGCTATAATTGTACCAACCAACCCCTCACCCCATCTTATTACCACTTTCCTGCTTCCAACAATGTTGAAGCAATGGTGCAGCAATAAAGCAATTCTAAATGATGAACACACATTAATTTCCTGGGGTGAAGAATAAAAGCTTTGATCAAAATGTACAGTGCAATACAAACATGCTCGCATCCACAGATGGCCACAGCCTACAGATGGACACTGCTTGCAATACACTCACATGCATTTTTTCACCAATCACAAGCAGAGAGAAAAAAAACTTAGTTACTGCCCTTCTGCTCTTTTAAATATGCCTTTCAGTATCCAACATATGATCACCATTATTCAACTAATTCTGGACTTGTTAGCAACAGAAGCTCAAGTTTTAATGAGACATGGCAAACAGGATACTCCTCATCGTCGTTATGTAATATTTAATAATTCCCATTAGTTTTCAATGTGTTCAGACAGCTGTGTTTATTTTGTATTTAAAGAGCAATGCTGTGGATCCAGAATTGTTCCTCACTGATCTCTAAAGAAAGTACCTCTGTCTGTTTTTAATGAATGAGAAAGAACTATTGTGGCTGAAAATTCCAAATCAAATTGTTTCTTAGGAAACTAACACGGTGTTGCATTTGGTTATCGCAGATAAAGTAATAACGTCATGAACAATTTATTGGTGTTGCTGTAACCGTCGGCTCGTGAAGGGTCGTGAGAAAGGGCAGCACGAATGCCAGGCCAGCTGTAAGGTAGGTACCACTAATATGTCATTTGTCCAGCAGGGAGCACTGCCACGTATATTCCTAACATGTAATTTGAACAAATTCGTTGTTGATCAGCCTTCCTTGGTTGATCAGCCACAACATTAAAACCAGTGAAGTGAAATGAATGTGAAGATTATGTCACAGTGCTGCGTTCTCACAGAACGCCTCCAGGTATTCATGTGGATGCCAGTGTGGCTCCAGACACCCACCTCATGGCAACATCCCTTCTTGATGCCAAAGAGCTCCCCTATAAAGACAGTACGATTCCTTGCAGAGCTAATTCAACATGAGGAACACAAAAAAGAGCCCAAGGCCCTCCAACCCGGTTTTCAGCTCCATTGAGCATCTGCAGGGTGTGATTGATTAAAGTAGATTCACAGAAGGCTACACCAACAGGGTTCTATGGATACCCCAGGCACCACAGCACAGTCCCAGTGTTACATGTTTATGGTAGAAAGGTCATACAGAACCATGCAGCAATCTGTACTGCACCACATTTTTAATACTGTATATTAACAGATAAACAGGAAGTAGATCCACCAGTTTATTGGAATATATGTAGACTTCATAGTCACTATTTAGTGCTGATAAAGTGCTCTTCCCAGATACTGACTGTATTTGCTATGAGGTGTTTTCTTCAAAAGCACTAACCCTCTCAAGCAAGCTTTCTGTTCATCTCTTTAAGTGGTTTTCAGAATGGTGGCCCTGACCCATCCTACCTTCAGCCCAATCACAGCTGGGATAAACTCCAGCCTCCTTAACTGGATTAGATGAGTAGAGATGGATAGTAGTCTTCAGGAACAACCCTCCTGGCCTCTTAAAGGACATTCCAAAGCTCTGCTTGGGATGCTAACTTCTCTGAGTTAATTTTTTTCTCTCAAGCGGATCAGATACTACTTTAACAATGTTGTTGTTTGGTCTTATGAGTTTATGTGGAGTGGTATTACAAATTTTAAAAAAATTTAAGAACACGTTCTTCACAAAGAGTCAGGTTCACGGATTTCACTGAAAAGGTGTGAAAAAACAACCAATGTCCAAAAGCCTTTGACAGACTATCAGAAAGCCTTTGAGCTCTTTGAGCGCAAAATATAAAAAACGTTTGCACCGTCATTTATTTTTGGTCGCCTGGACGCAAAACTGTGTATTATTAGAGGAGCTTTTAATGATTTAATTATTTATAACCTACAGACGATGCTGAGTGTCATCCCATTCCATCTTCCCTCCTTTTTTTTGTCCATGTTTGAAAATGTCCACATTATCACATTTTTGTTGTGTTTTTATCCTTTCTAATTTTCTCACTAACGGTCAGATCAGAAAAGAATTATTAGAATTAATTAAAATGATTTTGGCTAATGTTCACAAGCGGCTGGTGAGTAAAAAAAAAAGGTGCCTGTTCGATGGAATCTCACCTTAGTTTTATTTGCAGTCTTTGCACCCACTGGCTTTATGTTTCAGAAAGATATTTAAAAAAAAACAGTTCTGTGTAAATATTTCAGAGGGGAAGGGGAAGCTCATCATGCTAATGCGGGTCCATTAGTAATTATTAATGTCTGTATGTATGAGCGTGAGCGTGACATAAGCAGGTAGCTGTGACAGCAGTTAGAACACCTTTTTCAACTGCAAGTCTTAAAGTTATACCGCTAACAGAAGTGAGCTGTGTACAGTGCACCATGCAGGTCTTCTCACTGAGAATTATCCTAACATGGCTGACCTGTATACAAGATTATATAATTATGCTGTCCAGTAAGCAAAACAGATCCACTGCCTTTGCAAGAACTTAAGGGGTACTTACATTTTTAAAGTTCTAATTCTTTTGCTGCATGTTGCGAACAGTGATATCAAACAAAAGCTGGTTTCAAGAAAACACCATAGTACAAATCATGATTATGTAAACGAGAGGAAACTATACATCTTGGACCAACAAATCTTTCATTGCTCATACAACACCCACGCATGCACACAAGCACACATACTTAGACATGCGCATGCCGTTAAAAATATATCGTGCAACAAAAAGCAGAGAGAAAAAGCTCTCCCTTTGGACGAGCTTGAATGCTGAGAGCTGTTCGACGGGTGTGCACAGACCTCCATTACGATACTCCTTTAACAAAACTTGAAAAGCACTCACCCATAAATATGCAGCATCCATCCTGCTGAGCCGCTTTGCTTAAAGACTACAGTGTTTTCGCTCTGATGGTATGCCTCTGACCAAAAAGTAGGCCAAGGACAAGCACTGGTCACCTAAACAGGCTAAACCCAAGCAGAGCATCCTGATCATGGGACTGCTGCTTGAACAGTGGCCTGATTTAACATAAGAAGAGGCCAGCGACATAAACTTTATCACATCTGCCTTTTTCTACCCACCACACACAATGCTGTTCATATATGTTTATGTGGTTTGTCAGGTGAGAGTCCTTTTGATTGAAACAGTGAACATTTTATCCTCAAAAACAGCCCAACCTGTTAGTTCATGTGAAGAGATCAGAATTTACTGTACGAAGCAACACCAGCCCATTCTGTATAATTAATTTATGAGTTCTACCTGAACATTGAAAATATCACAGATCTTGCTGGCTTTCCCACAGATTCTACCCGTCCACAGTCCAAAAAAAATATTCAGCTGGCGTAAAAGTCTAGAACATTCCCATGTTGTCAGGCTCAAGAGACGCCCACAGGTGTCTGCACACTTGCTTGAGGAAGTGCCAATTTTTCAGTGTTGTTGGAGGGGTATTTTTACGGCACATCTCCTGAAATAAACCATCTCTGTTGCAGGTGATGTGTACAGTACCCCATGTGTGAGTTCCTCCGGAAACAGGCTGCCATTCGGAATCTGGGAGTTTTGTGTGTCCCAAGGCAGATGGTTACCAGTTTAGCTGATGTATGTGGTGTTAGTTTCTGGGGGATGTGGCAGAAACTCCTGCCTATCAGCAGCAGGCTTTTGCATGGTCTGTGTAGGTGCGTGTAAGAAGGCTTTGGGGTTTGTTGGTCGAGGCGCTGTGCACCTGCTGAGCTTTAACAAAGGTGAAAATTAAGCCCTGGTATTTATTTATGCTTGGACAAGAACTACGCAGCACATAACGCCTTCCCTCTTTTTCAGTGTTTATTATGTTGCCTGGATTCTGTCAACAGTTCCTTAATAGACATGAAAACACAGTGCAGCTCATGTATTTAAAGGCTTTTTGCATAAATCAGAAGTTGTTAGTCATATCTGACTCACGGTATGTGTCAGATATTTCTTAATGCTTATCAGTGAACAAAAATGTAAAGGCAAAGTTTACGGACAAAAGCACATAAATGAAATAAGTTCTTCCGATTTTAAAAGTATGACATTCATTTACATCCCATTTCTAAAGAGTTAGGACATTGTGTGAAATGTAAACGAAAATAAAATGCAATTTTCCAAATCCAGTATCCATTATTTCATTTGAAAACTAATGCTGAAACTCATATTATTCTTGAAGCATGTGTTCAGTGTCCTCAGTGAGTTTACCACAGTGGTCTTTCTTTCTTTTTCAAACAAAAGTTTGTGAACTTCTGGAAATTGGGGAGAACAGTTGTTGGACCTTTAGGAGTGGAAATTAACCTATTCTAATATTTACACCTGAGACACTCTTTCTCTTTATGGTTTTCTTTATTAAAGGAAAAGAAAAGAAATACCCCAGTCATGGGCAAATGTGGTTTTCTATGTTTTGTACTGCTTACTTTACAGCCTTTCACAACTCATAAGGAAGTTGAAGATGTAAAAGATGTAGAAGTCGTAAAATGCCTCACAGTGAGTCACTTGTGATATTATAACAGTTCATAATAGCTTTATGATAATAAAAAAGCAAGGAACTGTTTGTCATTGTTTAAAATATGCAGCCAACGTGTGTGTGATCGTCACCAGCGTCATCACTGAAGTCACTGAAAAGAAGAAAGGCTTCATCACCGGAGCTAACTTGACTCTTGTGGGCATGAGTAGCAGCCAGAGGCTCATCTTCTCTTTGCACAGCTGTTGATCCACTGTCTTGACAGTGTGTTACGCAGTGACAAATACTCCACAGTTTTCTCTTGTCCAGACAAGACTGAGCTGTGATACCAGCGGGCAGAGCAAAAATGAAACTGGAGCCGTCCTTGTAGTCCATGCTACGTCAGGGAGGAGTGGAAGCAAACCAGGCTGCCACAGAGAACACTGGAACTGTGTTGTGGGCGTTCTCATGCCAGCAGCATGACTAATAAATGAAAATAAGGCTGTAAATCACAGAGTGGATCACTTATGTTTCAGGTTCTTCGCTTATCACATCTTAAAGAAATGTATGTCAAATACAAACAAAAGAGAGAAAACAATGAAACAGTTCTTAACTGGAGAGGACATTCTAAATACCTGATAGATTGTTGTATTAGCCAGCGCGCTTTCCTAAGCAAATAGAACAGTGAATTTGCATTTGGCTTATAGATAAAGCAGCGAGACAAGATACCGTCCAGACTAACTCTAGTCTTGCTTGTTAGCTTGTTGTAACCTTTTCTTGCTGATAATTCCCACCAACTCACGGCTTGCTAATTGATAAGCAGCTTGGGACTTCTGAGGGTGCTAATGCATTCACTTGTCCACTGCAGCAGTTATTGATATAGCTCACATTCATTCTCCTGGCATATCAGCATGATTAAGGAGCTGGTGGTGGGAGTGAAGCTCTAATGTTAATCTGAAAAACACACTACAATAAAAGAATGTGAATGGGATTATGCAACTGTAGTGTCTGGCCTTGGTGGAAAAGTACCGAATGCAGAGAAAAAACATCTGCCTCATAGCCATGTCAGCAGATATGTAGGACAGAACAGTCTCAATCCAAGCAAGAAGACATTTTATTCATAAAATGCTACCTTATTTTTAGGGGGACACGCTATAGATGTTTGCATCACGTAAAACCCTGCACTGAGCAGGTTTTCGGTTTGAGGTAGACCTCTCCGACTTTCGACCATGGAGAGATCTCCACATAAGATCCATCTATTTCTGATACAGGCTTGGTTGAAATACAATATGTTGTTTTACATGTTGTTTGTGTTCGTGGAACTCAAAACTTCTGAGTAAGAGTGAAAACATTTCCTTAGAAAAGAGCTCTATGCTTTCTGTAGAGCTTTGTTTTGACACCAAGAACAGCTGACAGTGTGCATTAGACAAGGTTGGAAAAGTCTGTGAACTGTGATTCCAGTTAGCGGAGGACTAGGACAAATATGATAAGATTTATCTTTGGATTGACTGATAATAGCTGATAAAAACATAAAATGCCTTATCTGTGGAATTTGTTTCCCGCTGACCTACTTAAGGTGCAGAGTACTAAAGTACATTACTGAAGTTATGATGATTAACCATAAATAAAATGACACATCTTCACACATGACTAAATGCATTTGTATATAGATGTGCCTTTATATACACTGTATAAAAATATTCGCTCACCTGCCTTTATTCGCATATAACTTAAGTGACATCTCATTTTTAATTCATGTTAGTCCACTGTTTGCAACTAACAGCTTTAACTTGTCTGTGAAAGCATACCGCAATATTTTGGAATGTCTTTATGGGACTTTTTGACTCTTCTTCCAAAAGTGCATTTTTGAGGTCATACTCTGATGTTGGACCAAACTCTCTCATCCGTGTCTTTTCAGAGTCCCATTAAAAGAAGCTCTCCATGTGCTGTTGTTGAGCTAATCTGATGTTTTGATGTCTGTGGGGATTGACGGCAGAAAGTTTGTGACCCATTCACAGTATGCGCCTCAGCATCCACTGCCCCCCACTCTGTCAGTTTACGTGGCCGAACACTTTGTGGCTGGGTTTTCGTGGTTCCCGGTCACTTTTGCCTAGTTATGATACTTCTGACTGTGGAATGATCGAATACTTTTCGCAGTATAGTGCACATTATATGTTCAAATATTATATGACTGCTAACTATGTCCCGCAGCAGTGTTTGGTAGAGGAAGACGGAACTATAGCTGTCAATATATAAGCTTTTGTAGTGGTCTTTATTCATTTGGTTGCGGTCTATATACTCACTGGACAGGACACCCCAGAAACAGGTGTGTCCGAATAGATCTGACCACTGTCTAATGGAATTAGCAAAGTGTCTGTGTTTTTGTGATTGATAAACCCATTAATGTTTTAAGCACACTATGAGTGGAATGGCGTGTGTTTTGGAGACCTCCGGGGGACTCCATTTTTTGTTACACCAGTGAATATTTAAGAACATACTCCCCATTCACTAATGCTTATTTGAAAACACATTAACATTTATATTAAGTATAGATAAATGCCCCCATGTTGGACCGACTTCCCTACAGAGACTAATCTGTGCTCCTACATACACTTCTGTTTTCATCGTTTACTGAAGTTGTGTGGCTTTATGTAATTGGTTTGGGGGGATAAGCTAAGTTTCAGATGTGTGCTGATAGATTTTTTCTTGTTTAGTGCTGTGCACCTGACTTTAGTAAGTGCAAACATTATATCTATAAAAGAAAAAGCTGCTTTCATTGTAGAGATGCAATGGATGTTTGCATCACGTGAAACCCTGTAAAATGGCAGGCATCCAGTTTTAGGTAGCCTTTCCTGAATTGGTTAGTCAGTCTGTGTTCCTGATACAGGCTTGGCTGAAAATAAAATCCTCCTTTGTTTGACTAAGTCTGTGTCAGTGGAGTCTCTCCTGGAGCAGATACACATCAGCAGTTCTGAAGGCCAAGATAGAATTAATAACCTTTTTGGCTAAATGTATGCTATGTTTTTGTACTGGTGTGGGAAGCACAAATCTTCATAAAGCTTTTCAAAATTAACAGATGTTAGTAAATAGATTCATGCATAGATTTCATATTTTATATTCTTTTATGATAATTCATCATTTTGATTAGCTAGATATCATTCAAATTCTTGATTGTCATGCGCGGATCAGCATGAATTATATTTGCAGGTTTAGCAAACACTCAGTTTGAACTTTTCAACCTTTTTCTTGCAAAAAGGGATTGCATTTAAAAGCTCTCAAACATTCTCTGTTTGTGGACATCCATGTGAAAAGACACTGTGGTTTATTATTCGCTGGAGTTGGACACCATCTGCTGGTAGAAGTTTGTGCTACTACTAAAAATAAAAATCCAAAGTCCATTATTGTAAATAATTCATCGGAATCCTCTACAGTCATTTGACCTAACAGTGCCACATGTTTGTAAATGTGACTGATATTTCAGATGCCCTCCCTCCCTTTCCTGTTTGCCCTTTCAGGCCCTGCTGTGGTGTCACAGATCATGGTATGATAGTGACTGTGCAGTTTCGGTCAGGATTATTGGTCTCTCTCAATTGTAAACGCAAACCCAAACTGAAACCCATTATTTGGAAATTAGATCTGTTTGCCCGATCCTTTAGTTGGAAGACTGAGAATAAACCAGAGTAGATCAAGAGTACAAATACGAAATTTATTGGTCAAAAGCAAAGTAAATCAGCGCTGGGCATTCAGAGACAAGGTTTTCCGTAGGTTCTCAGTTGGCAAGAGCCCCGAAATCCGGGTGTGATGGACATTTCTCTTCTGGGCTGGGCCTGCCCCATACAGTAGGAAAGCTGGACGCAACCAAGTGTTATTGGCCAGTTACTTCTGACATGAACAGGCCGGCTCCAAATTCATTGTAGTATCTGAAGATCACAGTTAAGCACAGATTGTTCTGTTTGTGGAGCATAAACACTAAGGTGTTGGGAGGATGTTTATGGTATAGATATATTTTAGTCCAACTGCACGGAAACGGCCTGACAGAAGACAAAGAGTAAATGTCCATGCTATGGACTAACTACATCCTGACTACACCCCTGGATGGAAATAACCTGGTATAAGACCAAGAGCACAGATATGGGATGATATAAGGGTAGGCAGAGTTTTCTCTGACGTCGGGCGTACTTCTGACTCGGACCTGGCTGACTATAAAATCCTCTTTGTTCGACCAAGTCTGCCTCAGCAGAGTTTCTCCTGCAGCACCTTCACTTGAGCTATGTGAAGACGATCATCCCATAATTCACCACATCATGCAGATTTCGGTGGAATGTGATAAGAAAGTGTGTGTGTGTGTGTGTGTGTGTGTGTGTGTGTGTGTGTGTGTGTGGATGTTGACCTTGAAGACATGTATCTACTGCAACAGAGAGAGAAGGAGGATGTGCGGAACATCCGGAGAGTTTAACACAAGAGAATAGTTCTAAAAGGAATAAGGCAATCAGTCATTTACATGGATTATGTTGTAGTATACAATGCTAAAGTGGGGATATAAGTTCACCAAGGACTTGGGCCTGCTTAACAATGGTGTAATTTAAAAGAAAGGGTTCTTATCTGTTGAAAATCTTGGTAATTACTAGCAAAAAGACCATCACAAGAATGTGGTTAGACACAGAAAAATACTTTTATATCAGATAAATACATAAAAAGAATTTGAAAAAGAAAGCAGATGGAAGAATAAATAAATGAATGATTTGTTTCCTTTTTTGGCTGACCATCTGCAACAAACATAGAGTAGAAACCTTGTGATAGAATAAAAGAGGACAAGAGAAGTAAGAAAACTGTTCCAGCAAAGTCTTTCCAAGCGAGGGCGGGTCCTATCTCACCACTTAGTTTATTCAGAGAACTCAGTTCACATTTTCAAAGCCCTTATGTCTATCAACATTTACAGAGCATAATAAATACATGTAAAAATGCCTTGGGAAACCTCAGTGAGTAAAGGCCAAGTATGGAAATCACCGTTGGATGTGTGTGGCTCTATAGCCCTCAGGCAGCACGGGATGAGATAACCATTATGCCATCCCTATCTGTGTCGCCACACGGGGGTCTGGAGTACATTAAAACACATTTTCCCTCAATGCACTCCACTGGTAGATTCAGAAATGTAACCAGAAACTGCATTCACCGTATATCATCTCTCTGCAGAGACACTATCATGGATGACAGACAAAGTCAGTCATGTGTTTTGTGGTGAAAATAGTCCCCATTGCAGTTTCCTTTTGGGAAATGCATGACTTTTGGTTTGTCATAACAAACTAGGGCACAAAATGCATCTCTCGAACTTGTTTGTTAACCAGAGTCAAGCTCCTAAACAGAGACGACAAGGCGGTAAACTTAACAAATCATCGAAAAAGATGGAATCAGATATTCCGAAATCCAGGAGGATCACAGCCCGTTGCCAAACACAGAAAGATTCTGGCTAATGGTCTCTTAAGGAGTGTTCTGAGGTCCAATGAATCAAGAAGCCAACAGAAACTCTGCGATGCTCATTACATGTCTCAGATTACATACAGTAATGCTGATCCTTAATCACATGACTAAATATAAATAGTAGATGTAAAGGATTTACTTCATGCAAATGTTCCTTTTTAGAAGAGCTCAGTGGTGTGTATGAGGTTACACACTCACTTAATATGACAGGAAGCTTAGTTCGGGATACTGAATGGAACCGATGACTGTGGGCTTACACTGCACAATTTTCACCCATCAGTCATCACGCATGGCTTGCCAAATATGATACATTCCATACAGTGACTGTGAAGTCATTTGAACTAAATATGCTGCAGAACTGAGATCCTAAATCTACTCCTGACAGAGCTATTTGAGTTATCCTGTATGGTCCGTGTCACTTCTGTTCAGTGCAGCAGATTGTAGACCTTACTGTGAAAGTTATCATATATTGAATCCAGTTAAATTAAATGTTGGTCCATTGCTGTTGGTATTGTTAAATAAGGAGAGCAGAACTGCGGCCAGAGTTGAAAAATTTCACATTTTGCAAAGTGTTGTCGACGCACATTTTGCACACGTCTATAAAAACTCTGGACTGTGAAATTGTGTTTTTATGATCAAGTTGTTTAATTATTGAATCAAGATTTCACAAACCATGGAAATCTATGTTAATTAAAGGAGGTTTTCATTATCATGTGACTGCCACCTACAGTTTTGCCCCTGAATGTGCTCTCATCCAATCATGTAGTAGGCAAGAAAGCTGTCTATAAACAAATAGATGCCACAAACTATCTTTGTGTCTTCTGTTCATAAATGTTTAATCTGTGTAGATGTGGCTCATCTGTTTTTGGTTGAAAAACTTATCTTGAGTGTACCTTTGTTTTACGTTTATGAATAGTTGAGATAGGGAATCATTTGCACTTACCTTTATTATGTTAGAATTATAGATTTTTCTTCAGTATAAATTGGGTGAGCTTAGCTGGCTCTCTTGTCATCACTATTGCATAAAAGACTCAAGAATTTTTTAACTTTGATGGCACTTTCAGAATCCGGTGTAAATTTGTCATTGATTTTTAACAGCATCTCATTGGATCTCAAATGAATTGCATGTTTGATCAAATTTCCTGTACAGTCAATTCTGACAGACACATAATGCTGCAAATGAAAAAAGGCAGTGGATAACGTAGATTTATCTTCATAAAACTGTATTTTCGCATTAAGACCCCACCCACACTTACTCATGGGCAAGACAAGATGTTATCATTTTTGTTCCTGCATTCATAAAAATCACCGACGATCATACTGATGTATTCCTGGTCTCATCTCAAGTAAATTTGTGCCTGAGAAGCAGAAAGATCATGCTGTGTGAGTCCATCTACCTCCACTCTGAGTTCAAGCTACATAAGTCATACATAATGGTGGGTGTAAATGAGTACTTATTAGTAATTACATCTTTAAATGACGATAACTTACACAAATTACAATTATAGTTTGTTAGAATACATTTATAGTATTCTAACAAACTCCAAGGATTTTTACATATTTCATTTAAAAAGAAATACATAATTTGCATCATTACTAAAAAGAAAGAAAGAAAATAAATATAATTTATTAATGAATGATAAACTGTTGATTAAACAAGAATCTAGCATCTAAACTTTAATGCAAAAGACGTGCTACACAGAGAGTTGGGTAAGGAATCTCATTGTGCAATACTTATTTTTTTGATTAGTCTTACTTTTGGGCATATTTTTATATTCTTTTTTTGCATTTGTATTTCTCTAAGTTTTGTCGGATTGTTCCACATCTGTTCTGGGTTCTTTTAACCACTTCTTAATGTTCCACTGTCCCAGCCAAACACACTTGGTTCTCATCAGTCGGTACTTACATAGAATGCACCCGATGGTGGCTGTCTTTTCTTTTCTTTTTCCTCATATTTGTTTGTAGTTCTTCATGCCACATCAGCACCTGTCTTGTCCCTCTTTCTGTTTCCCTGTTTTTCCCTGAATTTCTAGAATTTGTTTAAGAAAAATGCACACAATCTTGCTGATCATAAAAATTAAATTGAAAAGAAAGACCCATGTCCTCCTCAAATTGTACCTTTTCTGTACACTGCAGACAGTCTGGTCAAGCGTATACTCAGGGTCTATGATTCCACATATCTGTAAGTTGTGCAAAATGAGCAGTCTAGAACTATCCTGCCAAAATAACCACTGACCTCCAAGGCAAAAACATCTCCTTCATTCATTTGACCAAATTATAGTATATACTTTTACCTTCAGACAGTAACCAGTCAGATATGCCCTCTAGTAGTGATGCAGATTCTCTCCTTTGCATATTTAGCTAACTGAGTGGTGAAGGGAAAAGTAGATTTGTTGCAATATTCAAATGGGAATTATTGATTTTACAAAATGTAAAATTGTTTTTGATTGAATTCAGTTTTCCTTTAATTTGAGTTGCATTCACGATTTTTCAGTCTTGTTCGTTTCACTCCATTTACACAGTTTGTATTTATTTTGGATTTTGGCAGTCACAGTCCTCCATAACAACCTGATAATCTTGCTCATACATTTACCATCAGGCTGAATCCAGAGGCACACAAAGTGATGACATGGTTTTGCCTAACACAGTTTCTGGTTACATTCTACATGCAGATCGTGTCTGTGTGGAGTGACAGTGGTTTTTCATGGTATTCCTGAGGTAAGCCCAACAAACGCTCAAAAAATATGCTTGCGTGCTCTGTGCTCTTGCACTGAAAACCAGAAGAGTTTCAAATGAGAGGGTTTCAGACTAATTTACACACATGATGAGTGCATTCTAGCACCACATGTATTTCAAACTTGTTTTTGTTGTTTCACTACCTGCATGCAGAAATAGAAGCAGTTTACGCCTAAAAGTCCCCTAAGGTGGACAGCAGGAGACATGGGATGATGTCAGGATCCGGGCTTTGAATTACTCCAACATTCCTGCTTGTGCCAAAAAACCACCTGGCATGGCTCTGAATGCAAGCCAATTAGCTGTTTGGTCATTCAAGATTGCGGCCCAGCTTCTGTCTGGGTCACCTAGGGAGAAGCAAGTCTGCTTGGACACATTTTCCCACATACACTAGGAATTTGCTCACTTAAGGAACATCCATATTCTGCTGAAAAGCTTCCCCAATTCTTTGGAAAAGTCAGATGCAGCTCCACTTTGTGCATCAAGTCATCCATAAAAGCTTTCAAGAGACTGTTGAGAGACAGACATGGCCAGGGTTGATGGCTTTCTCTTTACAAGCAGGATTCCCATTTTAATGGACAAGTTGTTTCACCAAAACTCACAGCACCCATGGTACAAACAAATGTAACACAAAAATAGCATCTCTCAGAGCACCAGACATGTTTTTTGTCTCAGGTAAATGTAAGACAAAGGAATGTGCTCTGCCTCCAGGCAATATACAATATAACGCTGCATTTATTATGATCAGGGCAGAGACCAACCTCTAAAGATCACAGAAGGATTAAGGTCATGAATATTTTGTGTCATTAATGATGCAGTGTTTTCATGGGCTTGTAGCAAACAGAGGTGAGATGACACGTGGAGCACAAAGCAGAGAGACTTGGAAGGATCTGTGGAGGCTAGTGGCATGTTATTTATATATCCCAGCTACAAGGCGGACACTGACAGGGGCCCTAGGGAGCTGAAAGACTAGAGAAAAGGCTTATTAATCATTTATAGCATTTGGGCTTGTGTTCTCGGAAAGACAGCATTGTGATAACTCATTTATGTTGGCTCTATTGTCTTTCAAAAAATGAACAAGTAAGGCATGTTAATGGCTGACATCATCAGAGGTTCAGGTACAAGTAGGAATGACAAAATTGTAAATATCTTCATTCGATTTTCCTCCAGACTGCATTTTGAGAGACTTGGTGATATTTTTAGTCAATCGTTATTCTTTTGGGTGAATGAGAACAACCAAGTTTGACTTGTTTTTCAAAGTTATAAACCTTTATTGAGATATATGCTGTGTCTCATCCCTTTATTTACATTCACAACTGTAAAATCTTGACCACATTGCTGGACAAGCACATAAACAATTCCATGCTTTTCTGTGAGAAAGATGCTATACTGAAGCACAGGGGGTATTCTGGGATATGATTTAAAGTCCACTGTTGAATACAATACATCCTTTATTTGGTGTTGTTTTTCTCCCAAATCCTTGACATCAAATGATCTGTGACTCTTGGAACAGTCAGTATGTCTCTAAACAACAGAATCCACATTATTGGCGCAAAACAAACTGAAAAACTGCATTTTTTTTTTACTTTCTGTACAAAACATGCAGCTACAAGCAGGAACCTATTCCAACCAGAAACTAACCACAGAAAAAGAACACTTATTCCTTTTTTTTGTGTTCATCTGGCTTGTATGTGATCATTTCTCATGAGTCTCTAAGATGCATGTAATCCTGCTATTGTTGCTGACATACTTCATGCTTATTTTAGGCAAAAGTATCGACAAATTAAGACCAAAGACTAACTAACCAAAAGACGGAGAGAGGCAGAAATAATAAGGTAATGCTATTGTCAGTACCTGTCAGCAATCTGCCTGGAGCCAGTTTAGGAGATGAGAGGCGAGCCGTTCTCTGCATTGAAACTTACTGTGCATTACAAAATAAGAGCGTGTCAGGGCAGTGTGGTGAATTATGGGATGATCGTCTTCACATAGCTCAAGTGAAGGTGCTGCAGGAGAAACTCTGCTGAGGCAGACTTGGTCGAACAAAGAAGATTTTATTGTCAGCCAGGTCCGAGTCAGGAGTACGCCCGATGTCAGAGAAAACTCTTCCTGACTCTGGGTGCGCCTGCCCTTATATTTGGTCATCCCGTATCTGTCCTTTTTGTCTTACACCAGGCTGTTTCCATCCAGGCGCGTAGCCAGAATATAGTTTATCCATATCATAAACATTCTCCCTACACTCTACTTTAGGAATGTGTTTTCCCAAATGTTTATGCTCTCCGAACCGAACAGTCTGCGCTTAACTGTGAGCTTCAGACACTACAGCAGCTTCTAAGTCACTTCAGTTTTTGTGGCCATTCACTCTTCTCTTTCATAGAAACACAGCCACAGGAAAAAATGTCATCTTTATCGTTTTGTGTGTGTATGTGTGGGTGAAAATGTGTGAAGTGTTGGAAAAATGGCAGAAAACGGGATGTTTTTTTTAAAGCATGTGCTCTGAAACAATGTGTATGTACAGAGTGTGTAAATGAGTTCATGTTGTGACTGCAGGTGATAACACTGTTGCCATTAGAGTAGGCCCTGCGCTTTAACAGACGGTGACAATGAACAATGGCCCAATATCGGTAATGAATACTGTCTTTTTTCTCTTTGTGAGTCATCTCACTAGGTGAAACACCCAGTACTGAGGTGTGTCTCACCTCCTCACGCACAAATGGACGGATCGCTCCTGATTGCACAGCTTTGCATAAGAAAACAGAGGTGAATTCTTATAAATCCATTTCCAGATAATGTAGATATCGGATGTTTAAAGGAGGTTTTCACGGTGAATGTGTGGGAGCTTAGTAAGTCATTAAAAGAGCAAAAACTGGCTCTTCTGTGATAGTTGCTCAACAGTTACTAAGAGACATGTAACACCACCCTCTTCCAAACTGTTGGGAAGTCATTTTAGGTCCAGTACATGACGAATTAATACCAAAGATGCTATTCCCAATGTTTTGGTACAGTGTACCTGGACCTGAAAATAAACAGTAACCACACACTCACACATTTATCCAACACTGAAAGTGAGAACACAGTGAATAACTTCAAGGTAAAGGTGTTCTGTTTTCATGCTACTCAACATGGAGTCATCCGAGTAAAATGCACTCGCGTGCATTTTTTTGTGTTAACCCACATTACTTTCTTTGTTGCTGCTTTCTAATAACTGTGACCTGCTGAAAGGAAACGTAGTCCAAATATATGTATATAGCTTGACAACTGTGATGTATCATGTGCGCATTACAGCTTTTTAAAATAATGATAAAGAATAATTCTGGGACAAGAGCAAGCCGCTTGTACCATCTGGATCAGATTAAGTAAAACGAGGAGCAGAAAAGGTGTTTTAACTGCATCACTCTCAACAGTTTGCAGATTGTTAGTAGCCACAATGCCAATAATGTCGAACATAGAAGCTGTCTGTTGAATGACTAACATGTAGATTCAAATAGGAAAAGACACTCAAGGACAACGCCTGTGAGTGCACTTCTAAAACAACTTTACAAACTCTTATATAGAAAGACTGGGAATATTGATGTATTCTTTGTTGAGCTCTGTGAGGGCATAAAACACTTTACGTTGTGTTTAGCACCAAAATCTACATCAGTGTAATTGTAAGATTTAACTATTGACAAATGTCTGATTATCCTGCTCATGGAGTAAAATGAACCAGGTATGAAATGTCTATACCTATTGTTCAATATAGACAAGCGCTATAGAAAGTATTTGCAAAGTATGCGAAATCCGAGACAAATCTTTGATTTGAATAGGGAAGGGCAACAAAGAAGTCAAATGAATGAGTAACCAAATAATTAGTCATAGAAATGTTGTCCTCACAGATCATTCTCGGTGCTGCCCTCTGTTGGTTGCAATGGATGCTTAGTGAGACGTTGACCTGCCACTTTAAGAATAAACATTTTGTTCCTTTTATAGAAGAGCCCATTTTTAGTTGTGACAAAAATAAATATTTTTCAAAGAGGTATAATATTAATCATAAGTAATTGTCTTCTTAGAAATATTGCAGCTGGATGGTAAAGTTGAGGGGAAATCCAAGTTAAATTTGATTTACATTTCTCTTTATGCAGCAAACAACACAACAGGTCAACATGTTGAATTTTACTTTTGTATTTTGCTTTTGGTTATGGCGATAACTAAACACAAGCAGTAAGTATCTGCCTCTCTCCAGGCCAGCTGTGACAGCTGTCAGGGTTTCCAGCCACTGTATGATTTGCTTGGATTAAAGCTAAAGTCGCACATTGTTTTTCAATCAACAGGCCATGAGGTAGAAATGGCGTTTTCAAAAACATGTTTCACAAGTACCACAAGATTTTGTTATCTTAAAGCTGGAATGTGCTCAGCTCAGCTTTTTATGTGAGTTTTAATGAAAGGGTGTTCAAATCCAGAGACGGTTGCAGTGTTTTGTTGTGGGATGATTCACCTTTAAAGATAAGACTATTATTATCAGCTTCTCCTTCACCTCTGTGTCAGTATACACTTGAACTTCATCTCTAACTTGTCTCTTACACCCTTTTCCACTTGGTAAAAACATCAAATGTTATTGCTTTGATTGAATTTTTCAAGATTTTTTTTATGATCTCAAACCATTTAAAAATGTAAAACTGACAAGGTCAAATACTTATTCAAGCTGTTGTTGGGGAAAAATTTTGCCAAACCAAGGACACTCTATTTGTCTTTTTCCTTTTCTCTTCTTTCAATGTGTTTTTCTTTTTAGAAATCGCAGGGCATTTTGGCTAATGTGGAGGTACCCTGCCGAGTTTATTTTCACTAGATATTCATCGTGTTAAAACATACTTTATTTCCTTTCTAAATTATACCCCTATTGTGTTCCATATAATTATATTTCAGTATTTAAAAAAAAAATCAGAATAGTAAGCACAACTTTGTAAAATAGGTATATTATTGTAATTAAGTGTATATATATTATATATATTTTTAAATAATTGTAAATTTACATAAACTGAACAATATCTTAAATGACAATTAAATGTTTTCAAAAGCTTTATAAGATCATTTCATCATTCTGTTAGATCAGTGTCCTGTCTTATAGTCTCAGTTAAAGTAATATTAATGCATAGAGTTATTTTATTTTTTTTATAATAGTGCCACAAAGGCAACTCTGGTTGAACATACAAACCACTTAAGAGTCGGGACAGACAGAATGTTCCGTACGTCGAATCCTCCCCGCACGTGCTGCCGGGATGAGCCTGTTAATCAAGCTACTCCTAAACACTGTTCCGGGAACGTGAACGCCACGCGGAGCCCGCCGTCTCCAGACGCCCCACGTTCCCCCTGACCAAATGACGGAATTCGGGCAGTTAATTACAAAAAAAAAATTCTTTATATACCCTGTGAATTACGGGGACTCATAACTCGGCGTTATGGCCGGTAGTAGCGTTCCCGGTTAATGTAGGTCAAAGCGGTGACGGAGGGGTGTCCTCCGCTGAACCCGCGGTGCTAATCCTCGTCTCGGGCCTGCAGATGGCGCGCTGCAGCCGGGTGCCCCCGGTGCTCACCGCCGTGCTCCACAACAATATCCGGAGAGAGATGGCGATTGTCTGAGGCGACACCTCTGACTCCCCTTGTACAGCTGGAGGGCTGTGCAAGCAGAGTTCAAGAGGGCAGCTTTCCCAAAGGGAGCTTTCCCTCCTACCACCACCACCACCACCCACCCCCCCCCCCCCCCCCCTCCACACACACACACACACACACACACACTGCTGCTCCGGGTCTGGGTGGGTGATCAGACCGGCTGATCGAGCGTCATTTTGGCTGGCCTCATTCTCAATTCAAGCTCGCTGAATCTGAAGATGCGCTGCTGCTTTCACTTAAATCCTCTCCATTGTTTCCCACCTAGTAATAACACACGGGGGTATTTCGACTTAAGTGAAATTTTTTATTTTTTTTTATTTTAACAGACGAACGTGTGCGCACACACGCACACACCTGTCACTGTCTAGACAGGGAGGGGGCATTAACGCGGTGGGTGCGGGAGGGATCCCACATGACCCATTACTGTCCCCCCCCCCCACACCACCACCACCACCACCACCAACCCCCTTACGACAGCCGCAATGTATCTCAAGGCACTGGACAATGGCAACAAAAAGATAAACAACAACAAGACAAAAAAAGCTATCGTTCAACAGAATCTGATTGGTTGGCTGTACCAACGCCGTTTTTTTCCCCTGCTCGCAAACTCGAGGTCAGTTCGGGACGTTAAAAAATAAATAAATGAGAAAATAGAAATGCGTAGAAAGTAGAAGGGCTAGGCAGACAATCTAGCTTGTTGGTGCCGAAGATGATTGACGGCGCCGCCGCCCAATCAGCGTCCTGGGCACAGCTGGCTCACTGTACTGGCAGAGGTGACGTCCAATACGAAGTTCAGACGCATGATGGACACCTAACTAACAATTCCCTTGTCCTTCTGATCCAAACAGAGGGCTAGATTTTAAAACTTCATTCACGTTCGCGAACGCTTGTATCTCGTACAGTAGGCGTTGAACCCCACGTATGAAAAAAAAAATACTAGAATTTGAATAAAAAAGGGAGGGATTTACGGGGAGAGGAAATATGCTCTCGCGAGCAGGTTTTTAACCCAATCCTTTACGTGCTTCGTGTCGTTTCGGGCTCTGACTACTACTGGTAAATAAAAACGAGTGTCAGGGCTCGAGCAGAGGCACACTTAAGCACTCCCGGGAGCTTTAGCCACGCCACTGTCACAAACGACTACTATCACTACGTCTCCCACCACCACCTCCAGAGAGCCGTAATGGAGGGCTCCACGCTCCCGCTGTAGTCGCTGCTATTGGGGCACTATAATGTTGACGGCTCTGTGATCCAACCCAAGACAGTGCACCGTTCTTCCAATCGCAGCTTTAAGTGAAAAGGCGTGCCTGCCACCCCCCCCCCCCACCCCTCCCTCCCCTCCAACACCCCTCAAAGTACTCGATGTATAGTTAAAAAATGGGAGGGCACACTTGAACCGAGCTGCTCTATGAAGGTAGGCTGCAGCGTGTGTTTATTGATGAGATGAAAAGAAGATGGAAGTGAGAAATGAAACAAAGTAAAGGAACATATTAAAAGAAAAAAACTAAACGCGCTTCGTCGGGAGAAAAACAGGGGGAGCCGTGGAAACGCTGTCGCCACTTTTTGAACGAGCTTCGAAGAGCAGGTAAGAAATTGAGAAAAAGTAGGAAAAAGGGATGGGTCTTTACTACAGCTCTAACGCTATTATTTTAGGAGAGTGATACGAGGAAATTCCCCGTATCGCTGCTTAAAACACGGCCGCTGACTTTCGGCAAGCAGTGCACGCTTTGGGCACGGACTTCCATGTAGTTGGAGCTGGCTTTATCAAGGAAATTATGAAGCCGTACAGAATCGGAAACTTAATTTTTTTTTTCTTCTCTCTGTTTTTTCTTGTTTTGTTTTTTTTTTCCCTTGGATAATCGCGGACGTCCAACAGCCCGAGCGTGACGCCACTGTAAGATATGTGGCTCTGAACGAGTCTCTGGCGTTATAGGGGACTGAGCTTTGGCTTCCAGGGGGGGTTTTGTTGTCCATTTCTATTCGACCACAAAAACGCGTTGCTCCGGTGTGACGCAAGTTTCCCATCTGTCATGATTGCCACCATACCCCCTTTTACCTTCAGCCTGCTACTTTCGGATTTACCCCCGGAGCCGGGCTTTTGTGGGGTGGAAGGGTGGGGGGGGGGGGGGAGGGGGGGGGGGGGGGGGGGGGGGGGGGGGGCACTTGAGAACAATACTACTCTCCTTCAAAGTGTTTTCGCAGGTCTGTTTCTCTCAATCAGCCCCAGCGCGCGCGCGATGCTCGCGGGCTGAGAGAACGGGACAACTGTGTGGCTTCTGGGTCACTTATTAGAGTCAGAGGAAACGCGTTTCTTATGCTGCAGTTTCTCTCAGAAACATCCACTGGGACTCCCGTTTGGGATTTTTTGTTTTGTTATATTTTTTTTGCGCCATGTTTTTGTCTCTGTGTGTTCTTTTTTTGTTTATTTCCTTACAGAATTAAAGATCACTTTGCACAGTCGCAGCCATCTTTTTTGGGGTTTTTTTTTTTTCAATAATCCTAATCTACAGTATGGTAAAAAAAAATATATTTGCGAGGCGAGGCTGTTTTCGGGGAAGGGTGGCCTAGATACGGAACCACGCTCTGGTGTGATTAAAGTTGCACGAGACGCTGTCTCTGAGCCTTTGGAGACGCTTTGATGCGAAATATTCACGGGCGACTGGTGATTCCTTTTTCTTTTGGCTTTTTTTCGAGCAGTTTCTAAAGTTAAAATATACCTACACGTGAAAGCGTCTCCACCGTAGAAATAAACGGAGTAGCAACTCTCCCCCACCCCACGAAAAAAAAAAAAAAAAAAAAAAAAAAAGAAATCACTAAGAGGGTCACGGGGAGTTTATTCCGCGCGACATGTCAGTCTTGCTCTTCAGGGATCAATTTATCTGTGCTCCATCGAGAGCGCGCGCGTGCGTGTGAGGGAAAGGGTCAGGAGCCGAGGGCGCGCGTGTGCGCACGTGCGTGGCAGACAGAAGTCGTCCCCGAGCGCGAGGCTTTTGTCAGATAAATGGGGTAACGGATGTGTTGTTATTTCTCACGCACCGCGGTCCGTGTAGTCCGAGGCGCGCGCGGGTCCGCGTGTCAGCCGCGTAGGCTTAGAGGCTGCTTTTTTGGTCATTGTGGGTTATTTTTATTTATTCTTTTCTCCCCTGGCTGCGAGCACAGTGGGGAGGACGCGCACCTGTGCTGTGTCTATGCGCGCGCGTGTGTTGCTTTTTTTTTTTTTTTTTTTTTTTTACCTCGTTGTTGTGCGTTCACCCCCATTTTTTTATTCCATTGCGATCACTTCCTCTCTCCGCCTTCATTCACAACATCCCTCCACAACGTAAACGGGATGCAGTCCTATAGGCTTGCTCACGTAAATGGGAGCTGCTCAGGCTCGTTAGTTTTCTGAATGGACAGGAGGAGAAAACAGAGCTGTGAGGCAGTGTGTGTGTGTGTGGGGGGGGGGGGGGGAGCTGAAAGTAGATTTGATTCCTTCTACGTGCCCTGTGAAAGATAGCCCACTGACCTGACAGTTTGGATGTGGGTGAGTCGTTGTTTCAACCTGGAAAACAAAAGAAAAAGAAGACACAGCTGCATTTTTTACAATGTGTGGCATTGCCTGTTGTCTTGAAGTGTAATAATGACAAATCTGCTGTGTGTGGGAGCTCAGAGCATGAGGACTTTTGGTTAAAAAACCTAAAAAGTGCACAGTAGCTGGTGAGAGGCAGCCATTATGTGCCCGGGGAGGGTTTGTAGCCGGAGTATCAGGTGCTCGCTTTCATCTCATTTAAGGTGCTAATGAGCATTTCTATGTATATATTCCATCCCAGCATTAATATTAACGTTGTTGGGGCCTTTGCTATTTGGCCCTTTTCGGTGCCCCGGCTAAAACCCACCCATGACTAATGAATATTTAATACAGATCAAGGAAAGTCGTTCTTATATGAAGGGCACCCTGCAGATAAACTGGGAAGCCACTGGCGTGAGGCAGGGGGTGGGGACGGCGCCATCAGTTAATCCCCGCTCCACAATCAATCCCAATTTTCTTTTGGGCTTCATTGTAATTCGTCCGTCTCCGTGATTTGTCACCAGCCCTCCACGTCCGGCTCACTACCATCGACCGGCGAGCGGTCACGGTGTGGTGACCAAGTTCAGTTTGGAGGTGTTCCGGACAGATTTTTTCGGTCACACTCGCAGAAATTTCTCTCACCTGATTATTTGGGTGTACTCAAGTGAAAAGGTGTGAGCATGACACTGTACAAATGTATTAAGTGTGTCCTTGGAAGGGACACACACACAAAAACAAGCATGAAATTCTGCAGGAAAACCATAATCTTGTATTTTACTGAGGTGCCTGTTGGTAAATCTGGTGTAGATGTAAATGTTTGTTATTTCACACGCACAGCAGTTTCTTGATAATATTTGTCTTTATAATTCATTTCACATTATTGGTTATCACGTCTTTATTTTTTTTTTAGAAGACCTTAGTAGTGTATTACACCAAACATTGGAAATTCTGGGAGACAGCAGGTACAGTCGTAATGGACCTGAATTGATTTTAACACTAACCACTGAATCACGCAGAGCTCGCTCATTTTGCTGGATGAAAATTTTATTTACACGTCATTAAAATTTAGGATGTCTGCATTCTGCTCCAAATTAAATCATGTGCTGACGGTGTTATAATAAATAATGTATCAAATAAAAAATCTCGCAGGCAGCTCCTATGAAACCTCCTCAAATGAAGTCAAACTTGTGTTAGAATTGAGGTTTTTCAGCTGCTTCCCCCCCCCCCCAAACTATCCCATGACAACAGATTTTCACTGGAATCCATTGTTGCACTTTGTCTTGCCCAGTTGAACATATTTGGCAGCCATTTTGGAAATGCAGTAGAGATCCATCGATGTAACGAGCCACTCTGTGGATGGCATCCAGAATCTCCCAGTGCTTGTAATCTGCCCGGCCCGTTTTGTCTAAGGCTCACGTGATCCCCTCTGCTTTTTTCTCTTCTTTTCTTCTTGTTTTCTCCTGAGGAGAATTGTTGGTGGGGTGGAACTCATCTTTGGTCTGACTGCCAGCTGAGACTGTTTCCATGTGCGCATCTTAAAGTTAATAAGTCTTAAATTTACTCGCTTAAATTAACTACAGAGTAGCCTTTAAGCCTTTAATAGACTTTGAGCTTAAAGATTGCTTTTTGTTTAGGCGGCGTGCAGAAAGATTCTCACCTGGTGTTTATTGCTTCGGCTTGTTTTACAGCGTTTACAGCTTAAAGCCATTCAGGCAACCAGGCCTTTTTCTAAAAGAAATCATCCGCAGACCTGAGGCCTTTCCGGGAAACTTTGAGGAAAACTGTGCACAACCTTTTTATTTGTGTCACAGCCTTGGAAAAATCTCTGAATAGGAAACAAAAACATGTTCAGAGGCTAAACCTTGGACTTTTTTTGTATAGATCATTCTCCGGGATTTTTAAAATTTCTTAATAAGTGTCCTGGAAACGATGACGTCTAAACGATGAAAGGACACGTGTTACTGAATGGATTAAGCACTCGGTTACCATGGCAACCCACAACAACCCAAGCTTGAAGTATTTATTCGAAATTTATAACAGTTGTTACCAAGTTGGGGTGGGAGGTGGGGGGGATAGCTTGTTTCTATGACTATTCATATACTTTTTTTGTAAATCTGCCGATGGAAGTTAAAGGTTTGAGTGGCTGTTTTGAAATGTCTGTAAACTGGAACATATTGGTAAGCTAGCTGCCTCCTGGATTACTGGCCTTGATCCCTCTACCCCCAAACCATCCTTTGCACACATAACATGCTTTTATTGATGTTGAGATATTTTTTTTATCCTTACATGTAATGGTAAAAAAAGATTTACACACCGAACCGATCGACTGGATACACAGCTTTTTGTCATTTCACTGTATTATGCAACACAAAAACACTGTTTTAACGAGTTAACAGTGTAAAATCCCCTTCAGCCACAAGACAAAGATAGTTAGATAAAGTTGGAGTACTTTGCATAAAGGAAGAGAAATTTGGCATTTATTATTGTAGCCAAGGCCACATTTACAAAGAAAGGGGAATAAAACCCTGGTTATTATTATTCAGCCTGTCAATGCTATCCACTCATAATGCTTAAAGAAGACTTGTGTGATTGCTTCAGTCATCAGTTCAATTTATTTTATTTAATTTATTTATTCATTAATTTTTGTCTTTTCAGTCCACTGTGAAATAATTTTAAAGATATTTCTCATTTTAATAATCTGGTACCCCCAATGATTTTTAAAAAACTTTTCCAATATTTTTTTTACACCTTTCAAACCCTCAGATCATACAAAAAGTAAAAAAATTGACTAAGTTCATGGCGTGCTTTTTAGTTTTCAAAGGACTTTTGTTTTGGAACCTTCTCCCCCTGTATCAGAGGAATGCGTTTTGAAAGCACACTGAGAGTGAATAAGTATTTGCGAAAGTGCCAGGCGGTTGTCAGGAAGCTTTTGTTCGGTTATAAAACCTTATGGAGTCTTATGAAACAGTGCTACTATCATTAGTTTTCACATAGCTTGATGGCAGGCACCGAACATTATGCAGACCGATTGTTTGGGGGTTCTAAAATGTTGAAATCTAGCGTCCTACATGCAACAGTTGCTCTCATACATGTCCCAAAATAATCTCTTTTTGTCTTTCTTTCTATTTGTTTTTTATGCATTGAATGATTGGACTCCTGTGTTATGCTATCCTCATTAATTTCTACCTTATTTGATCACATCCAAAAAACTGTTTGTCGTTTTTAGGTTACATTTTCAGCTGACATTTATGTGGGACATTTATGTTTCTATGTTTTAAAAAAATATTTTTTAGATTAAATGCAATCACATTGGAATCGTGGAGGTGAACATGTGTTTCCATGATCTGTCATGAAATTGCTAACAGACTGTTGGTCCGTGAGTTTTTATCTGTTGAGCTGGTTTCATTAAAATTCAGGTCATGTAACAGCTTGACCAGAAGATGTTTCACCCAGACAATTTATTTTTTCTTTTTATTCTATTTTTTATTCCAAAAGTGATCCTTTTTTTATCCTGTCTTTGCATGCCATGGGCATTTAAACCTGTATTTTCCTCTCTTTAAGCACAGTTTTGTGCTCAGGGATTCAACTGATGTGAAAAATGTATTCTGGATTCTAATAACAAAGTTGTGTGTTTGCCAAGGTGCATGTGTGTCCTCAGTTAACCCTGTTGCCCATATGGTTTTCTACAGTCAGGGTGAGATCACTGCCTCGTTGAAAGGGGGGAAGACAAGGGGAAAGAAAGACAGTTTGAGTGAGTAGAAGCGTATCAAAATACTTTTTTAAAGGTTTTATCGAGACAAAAAGTGCTGTAAATACTCCACTTCCCTCTTGGCAGGAGAAAAGCTATGACGGTAAACACAACTCCCAACAGTCAGAAAGTTCAGATTATGCAGTCTCTCTCTCTCAGGGCAGATAAGTGCACGCTGTGCTATGGATAAACTCGAGGGGGGAATTTATTTGCACAATATTATTTGTGTTTGTGTTCTTTTTCTGGTGTTGAAAAAAGGAAAGACAGGAGATTACAGTGAGCGCGACAGGAGTGTCCTCTTTGACACAATTCCTTCATAGCCAACAGAATCGCATTTTAGAATCAAGAAGATGGCAAACCTGTTATGAGTTTGTTGTTTTAATGAAAACAAAAGGCACGATGATAAAAAAACCCCCACTCCCTATTGTGGTTGTGATTTGTAAGCGCCGGCCCAGGTGGCGGCAGAAACGCATTCCTTATCTAAACCAACAAATGCCAAGGCAAACGCTCACTTTTTCAAACCTGCCAGGCCTGTTTCACAATAGGTTTGACATTTATTGGTAATTACGGAAAATGAAACAGTGTGGTCATTGTAGTGGCTCTCACATCACCTGCGTTGCATTTCCAGCCCGAACGCAGTCCATGTGTTGACCTCGGTGCCATGTTTAGGTGCCTGTAACACCGGTATTATAGCTGAGGTAACGTGCCGTTTTTTTCACTTTGAGAACTGTGAGCAAAGTGTGGCAGCTGCTATGTGAACTGACATTAGGCTTAGTCTTCTTTTATCATTTCTATGAATAGGTTAATGAATGCATCTTGGACAAAATGTCCTTTACAGCCTATGACTGTAGCAGGCTTTGCTGCTGGCTTGTGTCTCATCATTCATTTATTCAGTCAGTATTTTTTTTCCCTTTTCTGCTTCTTTTCAGGTTCAGTCCACCGTATCCAAACATGCATTTAGAGGAAGGCAGGTCACCACTAACACACACAGACACACAAAGAAAGGGGGGGGTGGGGGAGTGTCACAGAGGTTACAGGAGCGTCGAGTAAACCTATACTAATAATGTAGGTTTACTTAACGCTAATCCCGTTTTGAAGATAGGATGACTGAAAAAATCGAAATGAAAATAAAGCATTAACCTCTCTAAGCCCTTCCATCTAACCATGACAGGGCCGATGATTTGGAAGTAACACATTTGTGGTATGACTTGCTGAAAATACTCGCAGCCATGTGGCATGATTTTTATAGTGATGTTAGCAGAAACAGCTGACCGACTTAGGTTTCACTCCAGGGCTTATGAGCTATAGGTTGTTACCATAAAAGATGATAATTCTGCTCCATTCAGCGGACCGCACCGACCGACGGTTCATGGGCATTTGCAACGCCAAAGGGCCGGCTGATTATGATAAACAGCGCCGTTGTGCGCTTATATTATCTGGCTACTGTATAGGGTGACCGGGCACGCACAGTTTCATTTCACGGCGCACATCAGAGGATAATCCCAACAGCAACACGTTCAGATCCTAGCAGGAAGCCTGCTGGTGGACGGACAAACATCTTGTACCGTTGGTGGTGACACACTGCTGAGGAGCAAATAACAGTGGTTACAGTAGCCTCACCAAACGTGCTGTAATGCCCTGCGCTTTAATGATAGGCTTTTAACCATATTTGTATATACTTTACTGAGCGTAATCGCCGTACAGTTGAGAAAAAAAGGCCTACATTGTGTGCCTTTGACAGCCAGCCCACCACCGGACTGCAGACAAAAAAAAAAAAAAAAAAAGCAAAGCCGGCTGTGGTTTCCATCAGAAAGACGCGACCCAAGAAAACGTGGCCGGGCTTTCATATCACAGCACATCCGTGTTCCCGAATTGTTTATCTGCTGTGGCTTAATAATAAGTAATAGAACAGGCTGAACCAGACCAACTGAAGGACCCGGCGTAGCTTTTCTCTGCTGTCACCCTCGCTGTGCCTTGTCATTAATTATAGCCGGCCGAAGCAGATGAAAGAATCCCGCTGCAAAACAAACTCCGGCAGAACCGCTGCACAATAAGGCACAAACAAAGGAAAGGCACTGGCCACGGGGTGCTGTGGCCAGCGGGTCGCTGAAATTTGCGACCTTGAGTGTAGCCGTTGGGATGGGAGTGTCACAGAAGAGCCTCCGCCGTGATGGAGGCTCTCGAGGAGTCCCTTTTTATTTCCCTTTTTCATATTTCTGATTCTTCATCTTCACTTTCTTAGTGCAGTTTGTTTCCTCAAAGGTGTGAATTTTCTTTTCTTTTTTTTGTTTTTTTTGGGGGGGGGGGGACTGACGCATAATTCGACGTGTCCTTTCAATACAGTTCAGCACAGGCTCAATGATTACAGCCTCGTTCTAAATGAATAACCTTATTGTCCTTATTAAAGCCAGATTTTCATGGCACTTATGACTTATCTGCATATTCAGGGAGCTGCACGGATATTTCATTCAGCTCGCTTTTCTAAAGTGTGTCTTTTTCGACTGTGCCTTCACAATAGTTAGACTGATACACTGCTCAAAGGGTAGGAATCTTTTTTGGCCTTTCTCTCGTTTCTTGTGAAACTCAGTCGTTGGCTTGCTTAAGTTTGTCTTGCAACACAGTATTGTATGGATAAAGTTTCCCAATGTGGTTAGATCGCCCCGCCTTGTTGGATTAACAGAAAACCTTACCTTTGTGCCAGCTTTTGTGTAATTCATTAGATTGAACTGGTATTACTCAGTCGGCGGGCGGGCGGGCCGACCGGCCCTTGGTGAGAGTGTGTATAGGGCACGCTTATGGTCAGCTGTGTTTTCAGTTGGTCAGCATTACATTTTTAGATGGGTCGTATGTCAAATGAGCTGAGGACACATATATAATCTGTATTTACTACACAACAGCTTGCCCGGCTATAAATACACCCCGAAACAGTGCTAGCATAGGGCTCAAAAGCAGCACAGTGTTTGGATCAAATCCTCCGGATTTAATATCTCGCTCGCATATTGGGGGGGGGAAATCTGCACTTGTAATGACCCATTTTTATCTGTGCCTGAGTGAATCTGCATTGTTGCAACTGTAGCCACAGGCCGGGGAAACGTGTTACATCAGAGATCTTTTTTCTCTTTCTTTTTAAGCGGCCTTTCTCACTGTTCCCCTCAGCGTTGCTCCTTCCCCAGCACTCAGCCAATGAGCGGTTGGACGGCACGTCATTTTTTTTTTTTTTTTTACAGCTTGAGGAATCCTTTTTCGCCGGCTCGCCGCGAGGCTTGCAGGGAGCTGGGTGAGGCGGGCCGGCCCGCCGGGCTCCGGGAGCCCAGACTCAAACCGCAGGGCTGTGCCGGGAGCGCTCGGAGCCGAGCACCCCTGTGCGTTTGTGAGGGTTCAGCTACGTGCCGGCAGCTGCACGAGGACCCACCAGCTCGTGCGCCCTCGTGCAGCTGCCGGCCAAACACATGGCGCCCAAGCACCGAGCCTGCTCGCTCCTGCATTCACACAGGTTGGAATGCAGAGTCACTGTCGGGGGGCTCATTTGCCACACGGATTACACGTCCATGTTACAGTTTTGCAGGGCGCGATGTGTAGAAAATGTTTGAAAACAGGGCTCACTTATCGGCGTGAGACGCAGATAAAGAACCGCCTGGCTCTTATTAACCCTGTGTGTGGCGTCGCCGACCAGCGGTCGTTTGTCAGAGCGGCCTCTCTTTTTTTTTTTTTTCTTCTTTTTTAGCTTCCTGAACTCAGAATAAACACGCAAGAGTGTAGTTTCACTCTGCTTGGGCCCTTTAATGTCCGACGCGGTACACAAGCTGAACTCTCAGGGGCTGAGCCGGTCGCCGCAGAGCGAGATGAGCACGCTTTATTACCAAAGGCCTTCCCCCTAAATCAGCACAAAGTGTCTTTTCTGCCGGTGGATCCGTCAAGGCCAGTGAACTGGGCGACGTTGTTTTCCGTCCCCGGCGTAAAAGGTGCCGCAGCTCTTCCGTACGGCGCGCTGGACTTGTGGAGATCTTGTTTACTTTGCGCGTTGTTCTTGCCCAGAGTGAGACTTGTGATGTTTTTTATTCTTTTTCTTCAAGCTGAATGCATCAGCCACTCATTACTGTGGCAGCTACTTATGGACAGAGGAGTCCTGGGTGAGCATCTGTGTAGGTTCATGAAGATCCGTTAATGGCCTGTCAGCTCCTATTTTGGAGAGGAAAATGTCCTCGACGTGTGTAGTAGCTGCAAAGAGGCGGCTGCTGTGGACTCTTGTGCCTAAATGATAACTCTTGAATTTAGCATTATCTGCTTCGGGGGTTGGAGGTGTTTTGGAGACTATCATATGAGTAGTCAGATGGTTCTATTTGGTCAAATGCTCATTAACAAAAGCCGAGGCATTTGCCAACTCCAAGTTCTTTTTTCTTTTTTTTTTTTTCAAAAAGCCTCAGCTCTATCACCAAAGTGACGCACAGTCTTTAATTTTGGTGGCCGCTCGCCAACAGGGGCTGTTTGTTTTCTCCCTGTTCTGCTGCGAGAGGAAACTTCATCAAATGCATGATGGAAATTTTACTGATAGCACTAATTCCTGAGTGCTTGTGTGGACTTTGCCTGAAAAAAAAAAGTATATTAGAAGTAGCTTATCCTCCCATCTGTAAAAGCACAATGGCTCTGGTATGGATAACGGGTGGTGGTGGGTAGGATCCTGCCAGAAATGACGAAGTTGAACAAGCTGTCTTGTCAAAAAAATGACTTAAAAACTGTGTCCAGCTTGCGTAATGGTATTGCAGTGTTTATTGTTATTTGTGTGCTTGAGGAATTTATTTGAAACCCACACATCCTGTCACATTGAGTGGCTTTCTTTTGGACTGGATGTCTTAACAAATTAATCTGCTGTGCTATTTGAGACATTTTATTGGCGGTGGAACTAATCGTGAACAGTCAGATTAAATTTGGGGTGCTATAAGGAGTTAACAGATGTTCCAGTGAGGCACTGAAATGCATAATGCACTCATTCAAGGAAGTTCAGCTGAGCAGCGGCCGTAGCGTTTCGCTGGTGTAATTACTTCATGATGCTTTGACCAAATAGGGGAGCACCCGTAATAGGAAAAAGTGTTTTAGTGAATCAGTAAATTAAATTTTATTGTGTTAGCATGATTTTGACTTAAGTGGTGAAGGAAGGATTACTGCTCCTGTGTTCCCTGTAGGTGGAGAGCCAGCTCAAAGTTCACAGATGTGTTTCATCTATTTTTCAAATTCATTTCAATCACATTATGACTACAGGTTTTTTTTTGTGTTTTTGTGTTTTGTCTTTTAAAGACATTTAAAGACGTTTCACTACTCCTGCACCCTGACAGGCAGAAGTACAAATTAAAAAATGTTGCGTGAAAATCTTGGCTCTGACTTGTCAGCAGCCTACGTGTGCTCGCCGATGGTTTTCAGTGGCTGCCGCAAAGGCAAATCAATTAAATCCTGAGACTGTGATGTGTTTTCTGCCAGTTTTCCTGTAGTGTGCGCAAGTTAGATGCATTACTTGGGTGTTAAGTGCTTCACTGCATTGTAGAGAAACACTCAAAGGTAATAAGAGAGGCGCTGTTCGGAATTACTCCGATTTAATCAGCAATCACAACTTTGTTGGTCAGAGCCGAATATTTGTCTTTTTTTTTTTTACTGTGTAGATGGAAGAAGCCATGAAGCCAGATAGCTGACATTTAATTTGATTTTTTTTTTTTCCTCACAAAAGTTGTTAATGAGGAGTTGTGTCTGTACGTACTGTTACGACGGGAGATTGAAAGGAGCTAAGTGTAATTTATCACACACACCCTCGGCTTTATCTCGTCAGATCTGCACTTCATCACTTGATTATTGCTGAAACGACTCCCATCTCCTCGCCTCACATTTACGTTGTGAACCAAATTACATTAGATCGCACGCTGTTTAGGCATGATTTCTGCTTGTTTGCATGCAAATGCAACAGGGTTCAACGGATGATTGAAATTAATTTTTACAATTTGGGCAGTGATTGTTAAGCAGCGGAGATTTCCAACTTTCTGCTAACGAGCGCTGTGTATGTGGCCAAATCTGCATGTGATTCACCAAAAAGGGCTGCATGCACGAGCCTGGACATGAGCTTTCGAAATGCCCCGTGGCGCTTTTTGCCTCCACATTTAAATGCTCCAGAGGCCTTGGATGTATGCTGGTAGCGTGTGTTGTAAGCATTATTTGCATATTCATGTATGTACATTATTCACATGGCTGATGCTGCTCCTTTCATAACCGTGCCTCTTGTGTCTGTGCTCAACCCCATCCCCCACCCTCACCATTTTATTTGAACCCCCCCTCAACCTCCCCACAGCCCCTCTTGATTAACTAATGTCCAATTCGATGCTGTGTATTTCAGCAGCTTGTCACCTAATGCAGGCAGCTGATTAACCTGGAGGCTGGCTGGCTGCTGAAGTTGCTGCCTTCATCTCCCTGTCTTCATCTCCCCCCCCAACCCCACCCCACCCCACCCCGGCCCGCTCCACCCACCGCCCCTCTTTGCATCTACGCTCCTAGCTCTGTGTCTGCCTCTGTGGAGTTTACTGTCAATAAATCCCCAGAGGTCAGTTTGTCTGCTGGAAATCAGACACAATGCTTCAGACCGCCAATGCGATGCATGCCTCGCTGCTGCCGCCACAACAAAGACCGAGGAGGGGTGGAGAAGGAAGGAGGAGAGGTGGGGTGTGGAGGGGGGGTGGGGGTGGGGGGGGCGGTGGTTCTATGGAAGATTTTTAAGGAGGGAGGAGGAGGGGTGCCCAGACGGACAGATGGATGTATGGAGGGAAAGATGGAGAGTGTCTCAACATGATGAAACAGGAAACAGGTAGACACTGAGAAAGAAATCAATATGGCGGGCTCAGGAGGCGCACACATGAAATTTAGTTTGATATATGAATTAATTTTTTTTTCTCGGATTATTAGCAAGTGAAAAGAAAATGGCTGCCTCCTACGAGGATCTAATTAATTTTGAAGGATCATCAGCCCCTTTAGTCCAAGGCAGGGTACAGGAGGGAGGGAGGGAGGGAGACAGACCCCTGGGCTGATTAGAATTCACTGCAGGTAGGCGCTGGCTGCTGCTCACCCACTGTGTCACGGCTAAAATGGAATCACTGTTGTGAGTGGCAGTCTGGGCAACGGAAGCCTGCTTCCTTTGGCCTGCTCCTTTGTTGCTAGCCTTCACCTCACTTTACCCCTCAGGCAGGTGGATTTACATGTCTGGTTGGGAGAGGAAGGCCATAGGGGGAGAGGGAACGTATACACATGTTTGCATTGTCTCAGAGTAGACACAATAGAATTAAAATAAAAACCCTATGGCGACAGGATACAGTTGCATTCTAAGCTAACCCCTGCTGGAACAGAAAAAAAAAAGGTCAAATATTTGCTATTGGAATGAATTCAAGCAGAAGTTTGTGCAGCGTGATGAAACAGAAGAGTTTGAAATGTGGCATTTAAAGGGGATTTTATTTTTGATTTAGTCAGTTCGGAATGGAACAAGCAGGGAAAAAGTGAACTGGAAGGTGAGACCCACGTCTGCTTGCGTTGTTGGTTGGGTACAGGAACAACGTGCCTGTGGGCTCAGACTTTAATTGGACCCAATATGAGATGGCCCTTATGGGTTAGTTTGGTTAATTAGGTTATTTTTAGATTTAGTGCTGCATAAAGGGGTTAATGTTTTATTTTAATGAGAGGGTTAAAGGACTTTGCTCAGATTTTTTTTCGTTTTGTTGTTGACCAAGACTGCGAGTTTGTGTGTGTTGGAAAAAAATCATGCGGCACACTGATTGGTCTCAGTGTTGAGCGATCATTCTCGGCCTCTAAACATGTCATTTCTTGTCCATATCTAATGATCAGATATGTTGATTATTGAAAATCGCACGTCTCAGTCACTAAACTACTTCTCAGAGTGGGCTGGGTCTTTTTTCCAGAGATATTGTGCTTTCCGGCTCTAGAATACAGATAAAATCATCAACTTTGAGGCTCGTCCATTGTCTAAGATGGATCTATTACCTCAGACAATCAGACACAGGAAAAAAAAAAATCCCTCTACGAGTGAATGTGGAGAAGATTCAGACGCCACTTGTTTAAAATCTCCTAGTTTTCATCTGTGGATTTTACGTTGGTGTTCTCAAAGGGAGGGTACTCTTCAGAAGTTCTTTAAAGAATAATTCTTAAAAGAATCATTTGTGTCAACACTAATATGCAGTTCTGGTCAGATCCAAGCCCCGTTTTGGTTATTCAGCAGCACTGCGCAGTCACTGGCATTTTACAGAGAGCACTTGATGTTCATCTTGTAGCAAATGGAGCTGAAACTAAATGTCTTTTACTGAATTTACAAAGAGAGGGAAAGTATTTTAAGAGAGTCAGGTCAAACTTGGAAGTGTGTTCTAAACTCACATTAACGCTAAACACGCTGCATAATTTTCAGATACTTTTAAAAGCTTTGGTGCTCGCTGTGGTTGACAGTGCTCTGAGCAACATGGGACTGATAAAAGAGGATGCTTTATGAAAGGCATTTTGCATTTTTTCCATCTTCCCTGAACCCAAGTGATACCATGAGTGTGTGACTGTAATGTGGGTAGTTTTCACATTATATTTCTTACCAGTTTGGCATTCAAATGTTTACATACAAATGTGTTTGTACAGCAGAGGAGCAGTTGTGTTTGGCTTTCTTAGCGTCACCAAACCAGCACATCACATGCTTGATGTTGTTGAATGCCTTTTTTGTGTTTTCAGTGAATGCCTTGTGCATTCAATATTTGGCTCATTTCTATTATTATAACATCTAATGTTGCTCCACGTCAGTGCACTTCATTGTGTGGCTTCATTTGGTGATTTAAAAATTCCCAAATCCCAGAAAATGTCAAATGCAGACACCAACAAACGCTCATAGGCGTGATATTGAGATCTCTTCTGAAATATTTCGAAAAGATTTCCATGTAAACTCATGAAAAATGCGAATCGTTTTTCTTGGGAAGGGTGTGGTTTTGTTACCCAGCAGCCCAGATATAAAAAAGAAAAAGAAAAAAGAGAGCTGGCTCCAACAGCAGCATTATTTTCAACCTTGATTTGTAATTTTGCAGTCATGTGATCACAGGATCGTCCATTCGTCTTGCATTAAAAACTCTTCACACATCTGTTGCAGCATGCATGTGGCAGATATTCCTGTTACTGTGGCTCTGGGTTCATTAAGGGAGTGGCAATATCGACGAGGCACTATGTGGCATTAAGATTTGTCTTTGTCTTTTCTCTCCCCCTCCAAGAGCAGAGCTACACATGATTTGGACAGAGAGGACTGACTGACAGCCTTGCCTCACACCAGGCCTCTGATCAGCCATCTCCACCAGCAAATTAAAGCTTGACCCGCACTTCATCACCAGCCTCACACGCATCTTCATTACAAAGCGTCATCAAACTGTAAGTATCGGAGTTCTTCACATTATTTTTTTTTACACTTAAAGTCATTATTATTTAAATAACAATGGGTGTTTTTTTATCAGATTTTTTAAAACACGTCTGCTGGAATATTTGAAAATTTCGAGTTCATCGAATGAATCCTTCTGCCACAGTTCAAGATATTTGATCGTTAGCCCCAAAATGTAATTGTTTTCCACAGGTTTCCTTTAATTTACACAGCAGTTATGTCCTCTTTGCTTCCAAACATTTTGTCCACAAGATGCATTCATACAAATGAATGTACCACTAATTGACAGATATGGTATGATATAATTATATCTAATTTTTTACATGCCAAGGAGTATTTTTCCACGATTAAAAGTAGGACATCTTTTCAAATGACGGTTTTCCAGAGAAGTATTCAGTAATAATTCATCATCAGCCATTACCTCAGAAGGCCCATATGAAAAAAATCCACAATTTTAGACTTTCAAATCCCTCTCACTTATATTTACATTTAGATTTCTTTTAACGCCAAATGGAACGGAGGAACACCTTAGGATTTCTCCCACACTGCTCAGCCGGGTCAGATGTACTGTATTCCAAGGATAGTTTGGAAGCGCCATCATGGTGAACACATGGCTGACAAAAGAGGCTTGTTGTCCTCTAAGCCCAGTGCACCACCTAATGGTGGTTGGGGAAATTTCATAAATATGCCCTGAATGAAAGGAACTTGGCGTAATTAGATGGGAACCATCTTAATGGTCCTTGTGGAAAGTTTAAATAGCAACATTTTGAATAATTCTGTTAGTCCTAAAATGATCACGAAGGATTGAAAAAAACAAACAAACTGCTGATCCAACTGTTTGATATGTCTTATGTCTTTTAGGTAAAATTACAGCAATATCAAGATATCAATTCGGAGCAGATTCCACTAAACAATTATTTCTTCACAGAGAGCTTCTTTCAGCAATGCATTAATTCACAGCCGCGATTTTAGTTGAAACATTTCAACCAACTGGGATAACTCGGTTCATTTAACTCAGCAAAGCAGAACAGGGGTTGTTTGTGTTGAGGTTTTTCAACCAGGTGTGTTACTCCTTACCTGCAGGTAACATCAGTTGCAAGGGGATGACCGAGCGCATTCATAACATCAATCTTCACAACTTCAGCAATTCTGTACTTGAGACCCTCAATGAGCAGCGCAACCGTGGGCACTTCTGTGACGTGACTGTTCGGATCCATGGAAGTATGCTGCGAGCTCACCGGTGTGTGCTGGCTGCTGGAAGCCCATTCTTTCAGGACAAGCTGCTCTTGGGCTACAGCGACATTGAGATCCCCTCAGTGGTCTCGGTTCAGTCCATCCAGAAGCTGATTGACTTTATGTACAGTGGGATTCTGCGGGTATCTCAGTCAGAGGCTCTGCAGATCCTTACTGCTGCCAGCATCCTTCAAATTAAGACCGTCATTGATGAGTGTACCCGCATCGTTTCCCAGAATGTGGGCCTGGCTGGGCCCGGGGGGTTTCCTGTCATACCAGGAGACTCTGGACAGGAAACGCCCCGTGGAACACCAGAGTCAGGGACCTCTGGGCCCAGCAGTGACGCAGAGTCAGGTTATATGCAATCGACATCACAGCCAAGTGACCGTGCTTACACGTCACTGTATTCCTACTCTGGCCTGTCTCTGCAGAACGGCACCCGCGAGCGCCCCATTTACATCCACAACCCTCAGTCTGCCAACTACGATCCAAATAACCGGAAGGACCAGCAGTCTCAGGATCCACCCTGGATGAACCCTATCCAGGAAAGATCTCAGCAGGTCGACCGCTTCATTTCCACAGCAGAGTCTACCCACTGCCGCAAGCAGCCCCGACCGGTACGCATTCACCCCGAAGGGATGCACATAAAGCAGGAGGCCGAAGACGAGTACGGCTGCTACAACGAAATGGGGGACTGCCAAGACGACATTGACCACGGCGAGGGCGTGGAGAGTGAATCCAAGGTTGAAAGTTTTGACTCAGGGGTGAGCTCCTCCATCAGTACAGAGCCAGACATCATGGAGCATCAGCCGTACCTGACAGGCTATAGCCGGGAAGGGGGCGGGGAGCTGCAGCAGGGCGAAGGAGCCACGGTGCAGATAGAAGTCAACGACTCGTCCCCGGAGCACGTGCATAAGACAGAGGACGGGGACATATCCCACAGCACTAGTGACAGTAGCATGATGCAGTCCCTGCCAAACTCGATTAAACTCAGTCCCATGTCTCAGTACATGCGCCATGTAGAAACACACACCAGCAATCTGAGGATGCCGCTCACCGTGACCAGCAATTCCCAAGCGATGGGCCCCGCTGGAAGTACCTTCCTGCCCACTCTCTTTCCTACCCAGCCGGCTAGAGACAACAAGTCTTTCCTTTACCTTCATGGCCAGCAGCAGCCCCAATTTGTTGCAGTGCCGCCCCCTACAATGTCATCATTCCCGAGCCCCATGTCGGTACCGCAAGCGCCATCTCAGCAGCAACAGGCTGCAGGAGGGATGGGTCAGGGGGAAAAGAAGCCCTATGAATGCACTCTCTGCAGTAAAACCTTTACTGCAAAACAAAACTACGTCAAACACATGTTTGTCCATACGGGTAAGTCAACATTTGTCATTTGATGTGAAGACTTTTCATAGAAGTTACAAAGCTGAGTTAAACGGTTGTTTGATCAATACTTACCGTAGGTTTCGATGTTATACTTATGAAATGCTATAGAAATACTTTTGACCAACGACCTTAAATTGTTTTGCCTGTAGCAGAAACCAGCTGAATACCCTGGTTCTTTGGA
The DNA here is from genome assembly GCA_907169785.1 of Menidia menidia. NCBI lineage: Eukaryota > Metazoa > Chordata > Actinopteri > Atheriniformes > Atherinopsidae > Menidia > Menidia menidia. The sequence continues at coordinate 11,031,466 of CAJRST010004446.1, read as the reverse complement.
ATTAGGGATTTTATTTCTAATCTCCTTGAATGAGTCTGGCAGCTTTTAGAAAAACGGTGAAATGTATGAAAACTAAAAGAGCTTTGGCCATTTTCATTCACATTTCTATTTAGGCCACTGTAAGTGGAAAAGAAGTCATGACTCTGAGGGTATATTTATGTCCTTTGAAATGACTTCCACCTCTCAATCCTGATTATGTCATTTGGTTTTATTTTGGGGAAAGAAATCAAAAAGAAAGCCTCTCTTTGAAAGTATTTCTTCAGCCGATATGTTCATTAGATCCACTGCCGTGGTGAGCTTTCTGACTGTGGTAAACTGAGATGGACTTGACCGTATTTTTATTTGTTAATTTTTAAAATCAGCAGCACTTCTTGTAAGCACATACAGTCAGCCTCAGATAGCTGAACTCAAAACCAAACACACCTAAACCAAAACACCATCAACAGCACCAGAAGAACCAAGGGCAGTGCTTAGTCCAGATTATTCCTCATCTCTGGTGCCTTTAGAATCTTAATATAACATCACAGTTTGTGAGGCATCAACAGCCATTTTCATCGTATCGTCACTTCAAGTTTACCTTGGAATAGTTTATGTTAAGCTGTTGAGCTCTCTGCTGGATCACGGGATAAACTCCAATTCAACAGTCAGGCTGATCTGTCTAAATAGCCTATATCCTGAAGTCCGTACACAGTGTCATTTTTTAATTCGATTGAGTTCAGAGATTCCCCACTTTCAAACAGATGTTGGAACTTCAAAGCAACATGACAACTCTGTACTGTACTCCCAAACTATGGCAGCCAAAACTTTAAAAGGGCTATTCATTACACCGAATTTGGTTTGCCTCTGTTGGGTAATTGTATGCTGATGCAACATGATGGAGGAAGGCTTGTCAGCTCTCCAAATAGGGCTGGATTTAAGTGACTTGCTCTTAGGTTTTGAAATCACCCCGACAATGTGTGATTCCAAACTAATGTGTTAATCTGCCAATCGATGGCCATCAGTATTGTGCACAAATGTCTAGAATCCACTTCCATCAGTATGGAAAACATGTTAGTCATACACTAAGTGCTGTTGAGATAATGAAGGGACACTAATTAGTAGAAATTGTATTATTTTTACTCTAAGTTAAACCACAGAATACTGATATAGTGTTCCTTTAACATATGATCATATTTTGAGGTTGTAGTTAATTGACAAAGTGAAAATGTTTCAGTCTTATGCTGCTTTCGCTTTATCCCTGAATAGAATTCTAACGTGCAGCTCTCTGTGCTGCGATCAGGTTATGGAAAAATAAATAAAACACATGATCCCAATTAGATGATTCAATTAAAAAACAGCCATTATAATTCATTACAATCCATTTCATGCCAGGAACATCTTATTCTATGAAGGTTTCTCACACTAACTGTGTGTAGTGGCATGATAGGCATACTTGAAAAGTAAAATCACTAATCAGTCAGCCCCCTGGACTCCATCTGACTCTCCAAAAGCAGCCAATGATGTTATTAATGTAAATAGTTCAGAACTGAAAAGTGGTCTTTCTGTCCTTGGAAAAGTGTCAGATATCAAATACGTGCAAATGATTTTCATCTTTTATTTGCTTAGAATAATTAGTTAAAGCTAGGCTTCAGTAAATGTAATATGTTTCTTGTTCACAAAACACACTTACGGCAGCACACTAAAGAGTTAGCAGTAAATGGCAAACTCAAGAGCGACACTCTGTGCTGCAGAGGTCATGTGTCATTTACAGGCGAGGGACAGAAATGATAAAGTAAGCGTATTAGTTATTTGTTTCCGTAAGTCAAAGCAGGAAGCTGGTCATTAATACCCACAGACATAATATCACTTGCCGTTCTCCAAAAAAACGATGCCTCACTATATTTTTTTCTATAAGGCAACTTTTCTGGTATAGTGTTAACCGTCTGTGCCTTGTCCTAATTCCATCAGGCAGCTTAAAATGAAAGCCTTACCAGCAGTGTTCCGGTACGCATCTCTTAGTGAAAACAGCACCATCACAAAGCACACGTGTTTAAATAATTCCGGCTGGAGGTATGTTCACGCACTGAAAAAAGCAGTGACTTCAGGCGTCTTGACGTTTCAGCACAAGCTGAAGTCAGATGATCACGCCACAACATTGCCTGTGTGCTACTCGGAGTGTGCTGGCAGTGTTTCAGGAGAATTAAAAACTCTAAATTTGCCTTGATCCGGTTCCAAACCGGACGACTAATTTGCTCCCCCCACACCCCCTCCCATTTTTTTTTTTTTTGGGTCTTTGATAAACAGACGTGCTGATTTACACACGGCAGCATGACGACCCAAAAATCTTTCATTAAGAATGACCGCACCACCCAGATTTTGACATTTCAGCGAATGCCCTTATCAGGCTGGCTGTTTACATGTTGAGCAGATGGTGTTAAATTAGCTTTAGAAAAGGAAATGGAAATCATACGGGGAGGTTAAGACTCTCCCCGGTTTCCTAGAAGTGATGCAAATAAGACACATTTTTCAAAACCTTAGGCATACATTTTCTGTTCAGTAATAGTGCCCGATAAAGCTTGTTGAGCTTTGTGAAAGAAGATTTGCGCGCACTGTAGCAGCGTTATATCGTGAGATTTTGTTCATTTTCTCAGTTGTGATCATCTAAAAATAGAACCTATTCTTCAGTTTTCGTTGATTTTTGTTCTTCATATTAATTAACCTGTAGTCGCTTTTTTTTTTTTGCTTTTTTTTTTTTTCTGTATGCACATCCAGGTGAGAAGCCTCATCAATGCAGCATCTGCTGGCGCTCATTCTCCCTCAAGGATTACTTAATTAAACATATGGTGACACACACAGGGGTGCGAGCCTACCAGTGCAGCATCTGCAACAAGCGCTTCACCCAGAAGAGCTCTCTGAACGTCCACATGCGGCTGCACCGTGGAGAGAAGTCCTATGAGTGCTACATCTGCAAGAAGAAGTTCTCACACAAGACCCTTCTGGAGCGGCACATGGCCCTGCACAGCACGGCGAGCGCCATCACGGGGCTGACGGGGAGCGCAGTGGCCCCGGGCCCGGTCTCCATTCCCATGCCTATGGCCGTCCCCGAGCCCGGAGCTGGAGTGGTGGCCCTCGCCATGCCCGTCAGCGGCGGTGCTGGAGTAGGGGCCGGGGTGGGAACAGGAGTGGGTGTAGCCGCCGAAGCGAGCTGCCAAGAAGGGACCACCTACGTATGCTCCGTCTGCCCTGCCAAGTTCGACCAAATGGAGCACTTCAATGACCACATGCGAATGCATGTCTCCGATGGATAAGTACAAATAAAAAAAAAACTTCGCTGAAAAAGAATGACATACAAAATGGCACTAGATTTTTCCTTTTCTTATTTTGAGGTATGAAGAGTAATGAGTAGAGACACTGGCACATTAAGTTTCCCAAAAAAAAAAAGGTTTCTTTCTTTCTTTTTTTTTCTGTTATTCTAAAAGAAAAAAAAGATGGTGGCCTTAAGGCTTAGTAGTTTGATATTGATCTACTGGATGGATCCTAACTACAGGCCTCTAAATGTATGCTTTCCTAAAATACTGATTTATGTGTTGAACACTACCGAAAGGCCTACGAAAGAAACACGTACACACAAACACACCTTTAGTGTAGATAAGTCTGAATGACTATAAATGAGCAAATATGTTTGAGGATTTGTGTATTTGCATATGTCTATCTGTTGTCCTTATGCGTGTGTGTATGTGTGTGTGTGTGTGTGTGTGTGTGTGTGTGTGTGTGTGTACACTGCCATGCAACAGAAATCTTGGCAGTTGTGAATCCATACTGACCAGTTTGGAAACTAGATGTCCAAGCTTACTGTGGTATAATTTACGACAATAACAAAAAAAGAAAAAAAAAAGTCATCTGGGGTTGGGCTACATATTCCCTCTAAAATACTGATGGTCACAAGATTGCCTTCTTACATCAAATAAAAAAGGAGAGTAGTTAATTTGACACTGGGTTTTATTTATTCCTATGGTATTAAGGGATTATAATGCAGCTGTTGTCAAGGTACCAATTTTAATCATTTTACTGAAATGTGACTTCCTGTCAGAGGTAATGGGGAAAACTATTCCTCATAGGTTTTCTGATTATTTTCCATGCATTTTTGATGGTCAAGATAACGTTTACTAAATTTGGTGTGTTGATGAGACAGTATTCGAGCAAAAATATGTTTCTTTTTTCCCCAGAAGTTTGGAGTTTAACTCATTTGCATACACTGCCACTTAATATCGTAAAAGACTGTTAAGGCTAATAAACCTCTTCCATTGCGAAACATATATATAGAAATTTATATATGGAAAAAACTAATCCTTTGCAGATGGGTTTTTTTTAGCCTTCTACACTCACAGTTTGGCAGGCAGGAATATGCGAATAAACTCTCATCTTCATATTTGCTGCTCTTCAACTTGCACCCGACTGTTATGGGACTCAGATTTGAAAAACAAAGGATTCGTCACTTCAGCTACTGTATTGTGGTTTTAATTTTATAATGGATCGACCGTTTTGTAGGAGGTTGACTGGTGGTAATGTAGTAACAGGAAGGGTCCTTTATTTTGAATCGAAATTTCCTATCTAAATTACAGCCCCCCTGATTTTGGAAAGCTGTGTAACTGGTTTATTACAGCTGCAAAGCTATTTCAGTAGGTGGGAGCTAAGTGCATCACTCTTCATGTATTGGCTCTCCCGAAGGCTCAAATGGCGTGCAGCGTTTTGACAGGAAATACAGCCTGAAAGCTTAACAATTCGCTCGATGGCATCACACTGTTGCATGATATACCCCAAATTGCAGAGGGACTGTGTAGAAAATTGCATACATTCCTAATTTTTCTAAAAACCCAGACACAGCATGTGCATAATAGATATGGAGGATCGTGTGTGCAAGTTGTCGTCCATGCATCACATCCCTTATGGCTAATTTCTGATATTTGAATTCTTTTTATATTGCTTTTTATCCAGAATAGGTCACACACACACGCGCACACACACATGCAACTGCTTGCAACTGCAATCCGAAGGTTCTGCTTTTTTTTAAAGAAAGCAAACGCTTCCGTAGTTGAGTAATTAAGAGAATATCTAACTGCGTACGGAGGTCTTTAAAAGACCTACTGTCTTTCTTTTTTTAAAGTGCTACTTTGCACATTTTTCTTAAAATGCCTGTGCTTGATATTTAATCATTTTCCTTCAATTACCTTTCTTTTATTCAATTTTAAAGAAAAAAAACATTTTTTAAAAATCTTGATAAGTGGACTGCATTATTTTCTTGCATATATGTTGCACTGCTTAAACCAATAAGTGCACTACTGTTAACAGAGATGTTATAGTTTTAGAAAAGAGATTTTTTTTTTTCCTTTTTACTATTTGGTTTTAGAATTCACTTGTAACGGAACAGCTTTGTTTCAACTTCTCCATCAAATGATTCACCAGTTCTTGGCTTTTCTTACTGCTTGCTGTTACCTACAGTGTATTCTTGTGCCGTGTTGATGCAAGCATTTCTTTTCATTTAAACCATTACGTGTGCTCATCTGTGTTCTAATCTTTGAATTCTTCTATGGAGTCAGTTCCCTATAAATGTTTATTTGACTGCTTTTCTTTAGAGACAGTGCAGACTTTTCCTATGAGAACATCCAAGCCAAACAGCATTAGCAGTAAAACAACAATTGTGATAATAAGGAAGCTCCCGTCCAACTCCGTTGGGCCGGGGTCATAATGACTAATATAATATTAATAATGTGTGCGTGTAACACAAGTGATAAGTGTATTCTCGAGCAACTCTCCGTGGGTTAAAGGTGTGCGAAGGTGATAGAATGCAGCTTCTTTGATATCTTACTGTCACTTGTACACAGTTGTGTCCCTTCCGTGGTGTTTGTGTGTCTGTGAGTGTCTGTGTGGTAAATAGCCTAATCAAATTGTTGATAAGTGGAATATCTCAACTGTAGGGCTTCCTTTACAATATGCAGCGCAGGTACTATGAGAAGCAGCTCTCCAAACCTTTTGGGCTAATAAGTTACCTGTAACACTTGTTCTGAGATTCCACTGAAGCTCTGGTCAAGTGCTTTCGACTTCATTGTGCCGGTTTGGAGAAGTTAAGTCAAGCATTTGGATGTTGGGTGTCATACACTAGATTTCAGAGCCACGTGGAGTCGTTTTTGAAAAAGGAAAAAAAAAAAAAATCTGAAGTTTTATACGCACTCTTGACAGTAATACTTAAACGGCGTGAGGTTAGTCCTCAGTGGAAGTGGCAGTTATTGAACATTTGATTGGGCCTGTTTCTATGGTGTGCATATAAACCTAAACTTGTGTGGTTCCCGTTTTGTAGCTGTGGTTGCCACGATGGCAATATTGCTGCATGCTAGTGCTATATTTGTCTCTACACAGCACGTGGAGGGTAATCTTATGCCTTAACAGACAATGCACTAAGTAGAATATGTAAGCAACTGCCGACATCTCTTTCCAACAGTATTGCCACATGTACTGTACGGCACACGGCTCATGGCGTCGGCGTTTGCTGTCCGTTGGAGTTGAAACACTGCCAAACTAACACCGTCACTTCGTCAACAGCAGAGGCAGAGACACTGAATTCAGCTGTTCCAGTGTAATGAGTGTAGTCAGCGATTTAGCATTCCCTCACGGCACCGAAAATTGTGGACATATTTTGTGTGAACGCGTATATCAAATGCACTATTGACTGTAGCTAGATGAGTACAACCAGCTTTGTGGTATCATTGGTCTAAATAGTAGGTGAAGTAGCTCGATGTCAGTTTTTTTCTTTTTCAAACATTTGATTTCCCAGTTACACTATCAGTCGTTTTTCTCGATCACTCTTTTTTCTTTCCGAGTAACAAAAGTAGCCAATCATAACGTGATCTGGGTGAGGGCTAATAACTCATCCCATCGTCTGTTGACGTTTGTATCATAGGGTGTTTGAATGGCAGACCAGGCGTGGACGGGAGAGAGCCTTTGCTCCTGTGTGTCATAGCGTGCTCCAGCATAGCCCCGGCCCCTCCCTCACCCCCCCACCCCCACCCCCCCCACCCCCCCACTGCATTAGCACCACACGCTCTTCCCTGTCCATAGTTCTATATTTATTATATTTCCTCAGCTTCTCGTGGTGGTTCTTAATTCTCTCCTCTCGGTGTTGCAAAAAGTCAATTGAAAGTTGTTGCAACAATAACCAGAAAGAAAAAAAAATCATTATCTCAATTGTGCTTCTTCGAGTCGTAGGTCTAGACTTTATGTTTGCAAAGTGTGCCGATATTTTCCAGAACAAAAACATTTTGAAAAGTAGATGATAGCCTTGAGCCTGCAACTGTTCGTATTGTGTTTCGAATATATTCCTGTTTATGTTTTGTTTATCTTAGCGTAGAGACACGGGGTCTACAGTACATTGTTGTCCTTCTTGCTGTAAGTTTAATTCATTGTTAAACTTATTTATTTTGGAATTCCTCCCGCTTTTCTCTGTTGGTCACCGTGGTGTTGATCATAGCTTCACGCAATGGTATAAAGGATTGTTGGATATTTGTGTACTATAAATATATATACATATATATATTTGCATATATGCTTTGCGTTGAGATGAAAACAATGAAAGTGGAAGACAGCAGTAATGAGGGTCCTTTTGAGTATGGAACAGGGTCGTTTTTATCCTGGTAAGCATATGTCTGTCCTTCAGTTCATCTTTCAGTCTCGCTCCACACATTTTAAGTCAGATTATCTTTTCATGTAGACAAGTCACAAAACTAAAAAAAGAAAAAAAACTTTAAAAAAACAGAAAATACCACTCAGATGATACTTGCAATTGCATTTTTGTCTTACTACAGTACACAGAGTGAAATAGATAACTTCTTACAAATGCTCTCTATATATTTTAAGTATCACCGTCTCCACACAGAGAAAAAATACATTTTCAAATAGTTTGATAAAATCGTAACTGCAGCTAGAGTATACAGTACCTTGTGGGATATAGGGAATATGCCTATCAAGTGCCTATCAGTACATACAGCAACTATACAAAATATTCATAGTTTTTCTCTCCTACATTGCACAAATACAGTATATACACAATTAAGAATATACTATTTATGCTATTGATGCTAAAACCCGGTGGTTGTGAGTGCAGCGTAAGAGAACCCTTTAAAATACCAGAAATGTTTTATTCATAGACAATAAAAGCTACATCAGCAAGTTTTATTAAGTTGTTTTTCTTTACCTACATTGAAACCTTCTGGAGGATGGAAAGATTTAAAATGCAATCACAGCCTCAACAAATTAGATCTGTTAAGCTGTTTTTTACATTTTTTTAGAGTGTAAGTGAATATTCACACTGAAGTCTTTCTTTGCCTTTTGTCTTGTGCTTTGCCATTTGCAAACAAGCCATATACTGGAATGTAGGGCATGGACGGGGAGGGCAGCGGTAGCTTGTGAGCAGCAGGGGGAGCCACCCGGCAGCTGGAGGAGGGGAAATGTGCACACCTGTCTGTCACAGCCCAAAAGATCTGCTTTCAGAGTCCTGTACGGCCCCTCCAAATGCCAGCCAGCGCCTAGTTTCTTCGCATTGAGGATTTAAGTTGGATCTTAGCTTGTTTTGGGTTCTTTTTTTACTGCACAATGTGATTTGGTAAAAGGAAAAAAAAGAAAACAAATGCTCAACTTGTTTATTTTTGTAGCCACAACTTGGAGACAAAACTAGATTTGAAATGGAGTGATTTGGCTCCAGAGGATCGCACTTTGCAGGCACCACGGCCCGTAAACGGTTGGAAGAAAATGTTAAAAAAAACTTAAAGAAAATATGGTAGGAATTAAAAAAGAAAAAAAGATTACAGGACTGAGTGGCTGAGAGACAAAGGTTTTCTGGGATGGCTTGTTTTCTGTCCCCTGTGGACTAATTACCACAGATTTCTCTCAAGCCGTCTCCACTATAGCTGCCCTGCCAATTTTCGGAAAGTGGTGCACTTTTAAATTCCAGCGCTGCTGTAAAATTAGCAGTGAGAAACAGAAAAGCATTAAAAAAATATATTTAAAAACAACAACTCCAAAAATGACGAAATCTTTTAATATGAGAAGTAAGTTTGTGGAAAGAAAACTCAAATGAAAAGCAAGTGATTGTCTTCATTTTGAATCTTTAAATCCTCCATAAAGCTTAGTTTTCAAGGAAATAGGAGAAAACAGCTATGATTAACAAAAACACACTTAGTTTCATAGACATTCACGTTGGAATGAAGCATTTAACATATAGGCAATGTGATATAGCTAGTCCCTGTCATCCAGCCGTCACTCAGAAACAGCATCTGTGCAGACTCTGAAGAAATATCCAGATTCTGCTTTGGTTTTGAGCTTTACAAACACTGAAGCAGCAGATTGTAAAGTACAACACAGGTATAGTGAGCTATAGTAACACCGAAATTCTATTTACTACAACACTTTCTCAGAACATGCAGTTATTACACTACCCTTGATGAGGTTTTTTTTTTAGCAGGACATCGTCGTCAGGTACCGGCCACAGATCAGTCCAGATGAAGCATGCGGCCCGCTATTCGGAGCATCCCTCCCTTTAACCAGACCTTTTCTTTATCATAGCCATGCAGAGGCAGGGAGGGGTGGGGGGGGGGGGGGGGGGGGGGGGGGCTCGGACATGTTTTAGCCTTTGAGGACTGAACACTGAGCCTCTTTGTGCTCTCCGTCCCTGCAGTCTTTTTTGGCTTATTTCAGCTTGATGAGACAATTAAGTTTTAAAGTAACTAAAAACATGCATTCCTGTGTAAGTCCAGCGCATTCCAACTCCTTGTCTGGCACTCGTTTTCCACACTTTAGCAACCTAATCTTATGCAGAATTACCAGCACTTCATGGTTTAGAAGATCTTTTGCTTATTTGATTAAATCTTTTTTTTTTTTTTAGAAAATCCCACTCAAACAAAATAACTATTTCCCCTAAAATGCCTTTTCCCCCCTTTTTTTTTTAAACGATCTCATCTCGCTGTTTTTGTGATTTTTGCCACAAGATCAGGAACGTCCGAAGCTCTGAGCATAGCTCACACTTGTGTGAAGTGGTTTTTTCTAGACCCCCCCGGTAACACTCGGCCTCCCTGCGCGTTTGGTCAAAAAAGACGAGAAGAAAAAAAAAAAAGAAGCAGAAAACAGAAAAGTGGAGGCTGCTCGTTGCCATGACGCTGGCCTCCGCCCCAGCCAGCTCGGCCATCACTGCAGGTTCTGATTAACACGCTCAGAAGTGGGCGGCCATTTTTCAAAGCAGGGCCATGCTAATCATTAGGAGTTACACGAAAAAAAAAAAAAAACTGTACTAGACAATGTTTGTTTTGACAAACCAAAGAAGGGTTAGGATCATTTAAGTTGTTAGAGAAATGAACTTTTTAATGTGTGTGGGGTTCCTGTGATCGGGCTCGATTGCTGTAGTTTTGACTGTTTGTTTTCTCTTTGTTTTCCTTCACTTGGTTGGGTGCTTGTGAAAATGCGTATGTGTTCTGTCACTTGATCAGCTGTTTATATAGTTTTGTGGTTGTGTTAATTTGCCTATTGTAGACCAAAATAGATTTTTCTTTTTAAAATAAGAAATGCAACAAAACACAAAAAATGAATCCGACACAGTAGCTGTGATGTAAACTATGGCATGTTGAAACATGTATAAGATTGTAAATGTTGCATTGTCCCTCTGGCTAAACATCACACTCACTACTCATTGGTCATGTCTTCTATACACACACACACACACACACTTAGCAAATTGGTGTACACCTTCTCACCTTCACTTGGGATTACATCTGAATAGTTTAATTGTTTTTGTTTGTGTTTTTTTTGTTGCTACAGTTCTGTTTTGTTTGTTTATTTGTTTTTTTTCAATATTGGCACTGTCTAATATTTTAAGGCTGTCCCTAAAATACTAATCTAACCTTGTTACTTAGAGTACATTCAGCCATTTATACTTGAGATGGACCAAGATGTTAAGTTTGCACATATTTGTAAGTTGTTTATTTAAGCCAAAAAAAAAAAAGTAAAAGGAAATTGAGAATTATAATAATACACAGCGTTCAGTCTCAAATCAAACACGACAGAGTACCAGAAAGCATCAGATCCAGCCACCACAACACGATCAAAACTGCACCCAAACTAAACTGTAAGATGGGTTTGTCCATCACAATGTGGGCCAAATGTGTGGTTCCTTTGGATTATTTTGCTGTAACGCATATGGTCTGTGAGAAGAATGTAAAGCATTTGGCAATTTATATTTGGCCCCGGACAATATTTCATTACTGTAAGCTCTAATTCTCGGTGAATCTGCTGTATTCTATTCATCCTGTGGTTTCGAAATAGGAAATTGAATTACTGTAATTCAATGTTTAATACATGGGCCGAAGACGTTAAGTAAATCAGAAATCTAATGTACCCGATTGATTAAAAGCAGCTTTCTATTTCTTTTGTTTTTTGTTTTTTCATCCGGCTTACAGGCTTTTTGCTGCCATATCATGTATGTAGATGCTTTTGTAATGATGCACTTGAGTTGAACTATGAGATGTGCTTATAAATATGTGTATATTTTGTTTGGCTTTTTCTGCGTATATTGGCTTTGATATTTCATGATTTCCCTACAAATAATTTCTTTTGGATATAGTTCTGAACTTGGCAGAAGTGGAGCTGTTGTAGTAATGGTAGTTGACATCACAACTAAGCAACCCTGAAATATATGCTGCAGTAATGTGTTTTCAGTTTGTTTTTGATAATTTATGCTCCGAGTTGGTTTGTGTTTTATTATTATTATTGTTTTTATGAAACAAGCTTGTTTGAAATGTATTGACTGCTGTTTGAAATAGGGGATAAAGATGTTTTTTTTTTCCTTTTCTTTTCTTTTGATGTATGTGCGAGGACGTTTTTATAATATGATTTGTCAAACACTGGACTGGAGTGAGTTTTCCAACATTTCCAAGTTGAGAGATGTATTTGACAGACATAAGAACAGAGATGACACCCGTTAGCACACGTGAGCAGACAGATGAAGCACACCCCCCCGCTGTGCCGGGGGGGGGGGGGGTGACTGAGAAACGCCGCCATCCTCCTGTTCAAAACAGGAGTTATTTGGATATAAAGGGTTAAGATGTAGACTTTGTGCTGGTTAATTGCTTTCACTGGATGAAGGGTTCTATTTAATTGGAAATTATTTATTGGGGTTTTCCTTCCAAATTGTTGCAAGGCATAGACTGGTGACAGATTTATTTTTGTCTTTCTTAAAAACAAAAATGCTCTTTTAATTCTTTTGTCTTTTTATTTTTTTTTTAATCATAAAGGGACACCACCTCACAATCACCTGATATGTTCTCTCTGTGGTAGAGCAGATTGTGTCTCATCACACCAAACACCACTTCTCAAACCAGAAAAGAGATTTGCACTAGACTGATTCCAGTCTTCTATCAAAAGCAATATAATTCACTCTACTCGTTTCTGAACCATATTACTGGACGGTTGTCGCTGAGTAAATGGTGTTATTTGACAGTTTTCATTTGCAGTCAAAGGTACAGAAAAAGTCACCTTTATAAGTGTTTGTAGCAAGTTTTTTTTTCCTTTTTTTATTTTATTTCCTCTTTACCCAGCTCCACCCCGAGTGTTAGCGTCCAGAATTGAGGGGCATTAAACCTGTTGTTTCCTCCTGTGATCGTTTCAGACAAATCTCGCAGCTCTTACAGATCTGAAATGGGAGACAGGATATTGGGAGGAAAAGAGTCATTCACAATGAGTCAGCGTCAGTCGTCTTCATCACACAGCCTGCAACATGTTTGAAGAAAAAACACAAATACCAAAAGATAAAACCCAGATGTCCACAGTCACGCGCACCACTCCTCTACAGACACTTGTCCTAAATCTCAGCATATTTGGTCACTTTGCTTCTTTTCTTTTTTTTTTTTCCCCTGAGACGTCACAATAGATGCTTTAAAGTGAATCAATAATTAAACACTTCTTAGAGGAAAAAAAAAAATCTGCAGAATTTCACCGCATCATTGGCTAATTACGTAGGGAATCTTTACCCGCCAAAACGTGTCGTATTTCATCCATTTTCCGACAGAGTCGCCCGGCAACCTCCTGTCATCGTTCTGTTGATGGATAAGTGTAAATTTTCCAAGAATTCACAAACAGCAAAACTTTGAACCATTTTATCTGGATGTAGTGGCTTTCCTGTTTTCACCGCTTTGTGGTGTTGTTGAAAGATGTTGCGGTTTGTCTAAATATGTTGCGTGTTAGAGGAAGCATAAGTATGTGCCTTCTTGTAATCTCCTTGGTGAGCTTGTTATTATTGAGAAGCTGAAGCCAGCCAATTGTGTTTGCACTAAAACCAAATTGCTTTTGTGATGTAGACTATTTAAGCAAGCTTGTTGCGTCACTTTAACCGTACAGTATGCATGAGGGTAAAAATTGGTAAGGCTAGGGCTAGAGCTCTCATCTTTTGACCTGTAAACCAGTGCAGCTTAGAGGATCTTGTGAATATATCTTGGCTTAGTTTAGCATTTAGTTTTCAAGTTCATCTCCTTTTCTCATCAAGTTTCTTTTCACAATTTCAGCAGGAAAAAAAAAAGAAAAAAAATCAAATATCACAGACCATGAATACAGCTTTTACTTTCACATGCCACAGTTAGAGTTATACAACTGCAGAGGAGATATTCATTTTTATGAATCCATGGGAATGCATGAGTATAAGAGGTCGCCTCAAGACTATTGGTCTAATTTATTTAGGTTGCTTTTAAAACTTGTATTTATAACATACTTCGTCAACATCTAAGAAAGACCTACATGCTTCGAGTCTTACAATTGCACCTTATTCATGTCATTCCATGTGGGGGAAAAAAAAGGAAAAAAAAAAGGCTGGCAGTGTAATATCTCTGATTTAGCACCTTACTACACAGCATGTTTTCACTTTATGCCAGTTTAGCTATTCTTCCATGTGTATGATTTCAAAATTAAATCTCATATTTTGTGAAATTGTTTTATGGGATGTGCCAAAGTTTGGAGGCGATCTCCCAAGTGTTTATGCTTATCATTTTCTTTTCCTCCTCCTTCAGTTATAGCAACGGTATGTCAAAACTTTCCTATAACAGTGTGTGGAATCAATTTATCTCAGCAAACAGTATCATTACTTGCCATTTTACAATAAGCCCTGTATTTCACATATATTTACCAGTGATGTGTATTTGTTATTATAAAGAAAATAGCCGTAAAAGCTTCATTATGTTACATAATATTGTGACTTTTTTCGAAAAACTGTGAAGACTTATCTTGCATATACTTTATAAAGAAGTATTAAGCCTTAATACAAAAGACTAAAAAAAGTGTGGAAGAATAAACTGATTGTTGCTAAGTAAGGATGATTTTTGTAAATGTTACCAGCACTTTTTTTGTAATTTTCACTCTCTGAGGTATTGTACAAGTTCAAGCTGTTTGTGAAGTTTGATTATGAAGGAATAAAAACTAGTACTTTCCTGTACTTCACAGAAAGTCTTGTTGCCGTTTCCTTTATATATTCTGTTCCCTGCCATGTTTTGTGCATTTTCTCCCACATAAACAGCCCCTTAGCATGTAGACTAAGCAGTCGTGTCCACTGAGGGATGTAATCTTTCCATATGGGGTCCATCAGGACAGAATTTGCAAAGCCAGATTTAAAAAACAAAAATGGTGATAAAACTATTACAATTTAAATAATAAGCAGCTACTGCTAAAATTAACCCAGGAGATAATTGTAGCCTGGTGATGGTGGTTTGTGTTGACTCTAAATACAGTTGGAAATGCCGATACCATGAAGAACATGCTGGAATTGATCCCAGAATGCACTGGGCAGAAGGCAGGAAACACCCTGGACAAGCTGTCAGCTGGTTGCAAATCTAACAATGATTAATAAACTATGGTTTTTCACACCTACAAGCGGTTCAAACGTGAAGACTCGCAAGTATTTCGGCTGTAGGCGGAGAGTGATACATCCGCTGCAGAGAGTTTACGAAGAAGGGGACACACGAGTAGGAGTAAGGTTCCTCTGCGAGGCTACACTGGAACACAAACAGGCCGTGAATGAGTTTGTCAAAGATGACCAAACAGTTCCCGGTCAGCTGATCTGGTCTGGGGCTATGGTACTGACTAGCTGGTGTACTGCATGTTTAACCCATATAAGATCAATGATCCATAACAGGTATAGAAGTCAGCAAGCAACAGGCTGAGCTCCTGATGAATTAATTAAAATCACCATCACGACTGAGTAAAAGTCAATGCATATAATATTCACACATTAATCGTTTTTGTCTATTTTAATTTCCAGCGTCAAATTTAGCTTGAATTTAAAAAAAAAAGATGGTTTGAGCAAATGTTCCTGTTTTTAATTAAGTTAGATTAAATTAATTCTAGGAATACATTTCTCTTTAAACTAAAGGGACACTTAATGCAATATATACCTATGGCAATAATCCATAATATAGCTTCATAATGAAGAAAAAATGTTGGATTCATATAGCTATTGTTTAGAATCTAATATTTTCTACAGTACACTCACTTAAAGCAGCAGCTAGTGATACAAAAAGAACATTTTGTCCAAAGAAATTACATAACAGTTAATTATACACAGAAACAATGGGAGACAGTTTAAGAGCACAAGGAAAAATTATCTTTTATTAATTGTAATACAATAACAGACTGCATTTCTCACTGGTCAGATAAATGCTGTCTGATTTTCCCATTTAAGTAACTTATTTTCTATGCAAGCCATACAGTAGGATCTATTTGCACTTTGTTGTGTGTCCTTGTTTAACTGGTTTTGACAAGAGAAATCTCTGTTTATTTCCATATAGCATAGTCCGTTGGGTATAGTCCAGATAACTTAAGAACACAAATAATTCTTACATACAGAGTATTACTACATTAATCTATAAAGTTTTAGTAAGAGCTGTAAAGCGTACACAATCTACTGAGAAGAAATCTAAACAAAAATGTAGACACTTGATCAGGTTAGAAATTTTAATGGATAAATGTTGAAAGATGGTGTACAAATGAATATAGAATAGATATACACTTATGGAACCAAAATAATCAGTCCAGTTGACTGTTGATACTTTGTGGGAAAGAGCAACTCTCTGCCTTCATTTAATTAAAGATAATATATAACATATTGTGGTTTTGCATAAATCTTTTTTCCCCCAAAACTCTCATACTGTAAAGTTCTCAGGATTTTTTGCTGAGTTGATGTGCTTTTTTCCTTTACAGCCAGCAGTTAAACATTAGACATACTATCATCCATTAACTAATCGTATAAACAGGATTTCTTACACTAAGTTGTTTTATGTCGACCAACCGTATTAGAGACAGCCATATGAACACATGGGACGTGCTGTTTTTCCATTTTCTGTCCAATTAATCTCAATAAGGAGAGGATTAAAAAAAAAAATTCAAGCTTGCTTGAGCTTCAGAGGAAACCCAGCACGTGCTGCCAGATTGCGGAAATGTCCCTTTTCCTTTCCTCTGGCACCCCCTCCTGGCACTTCTCCGCTCGGGCTGGGCAGGACTAATCAAACCCTGACGTACTCTTAAACTTCCACGTCAGTCTAACTACCAGGAAAATAAATGCTTTGATACATGTGCCCGCCTCTATCGCCACTAAGTGGACAGAGATTTCCAGCAGCACTGGAGCTTTATTATCAGTTAATACCCTGGGCCCTTATGCCAGCCTGAATAAAGAAAATGGTACTGGCTATGGGGTGGCTATTTTAGAAAACATTTTCCAACCACATGCAAAAAACTGCTATAACAAAATTGCATCAACAGCTTTTTGGACTTTAAGCATACGCCTGTTTATTGTGATCGCATTTCATGACAGTATTCTTTGTGCAATGGGATGCAGAGCATTCTTAAGATTGTTCAGCCACAATGGTTTTTAGTAGCTCCCCTAATCGGCGTGTACTTGTCTGTGCAGTGAGGGAACCATCCTGATATAATCATGCTGATTTGCTGTAAGCAGCAACCTGCCCACATAATCTAAATATATCTAAAAGCACTAAAAACCATTGTGTGTGCTGCAAATAGCATGCCGTGCTCAAGGGGCGGGCACATGGGCATACTACTCTACAATCCTAGCAATGATCACGGTCAGACCAGGAGGGCTCAGGCAGAGATAAGCATGAGTAAATATAGCAGTTGGGTGTAATCCACTTCGTGCAATTCATTATCCAACGAGTGTTCATCTCAGGAATGACAGTGGAGCAGACAGTCGACATCAATGGTTAAGGTTGTTCCCCAGAATGAATTTATTCAAGTTGGGACCATACAAACCTAGTGAATAACAGGAGGAGGTATTCATATTTCTTTAACAGGAATGACATTGGTAAAGAGGATGTGGAACGTTCTTTTTTTGTTTTGTTTTTTTTAAATCATAGATGCACAACTTACAGCCACCGCCCACAGCTACTGGTGAGACACTAGTTTGTTCCCATAAATAAGGCAGAATGCAAAGTCCATAGAAATGGAAAGTTAATACATTTAGCCAAATTGGACAGTGATGCGACAACATGAAGAGTTACATGACTTTCTTCAGCTCATCGTACAACACCAGCACGAAGGCGCCACCCATGCCTCTGAGCACGTTGGACCAGGCTCCCTTGAAGAAAGCCTTGCCACCCTCATCGCGTGCAATCTTGCGCCAGCAGTCAATGGTCCCGCTGTACATGATGTCGGCTGAGGGAAGAGAAGAGAACAGTCCAATCAAAGAAAAGACAGACGACAACTGACAGTTAAGAAAACTCAGGAAAAGAAAAAGCGGCCAACAAAGTGCGAGTGCAAGGAGACCCACCTCCTTTGCGTCCGGACTGCATCATCATGCGTCTACGGACAGTATCGAAGGGGTATGAGGTCAGGCCAGCAACAGCTGTTACACTCTGTGCAATCATCCAGCTAACCAATATGTGGGTGTTTTTGGGGTCTGGAAGCATTCCTGTTAAAGACAGAAAAAAAAGTCAAGATTGAGATTGAGGTCCAGCACACACAAATGTGAACATCACTGCCCACCAACTTACCCTTAGCTGTGTCATAAATGCCAAAGTATGCAGCCCTGTAGATGATGATGCCCTGCACAGACACGTTGAAGCCCTGGTATAAACCTTTCAGACCATCAGACCTGAAGATCTTCACCAGGCAGTCGCCCAGACCGTTGAACTCTCTTCCTGCCCCGGCCTTTCCCACATCCGCTGCCAGACGGGTACGGGCAAAGTCGAGGGGGTACACGAAACAGAGAGAGGTGGCCCCGGCGGCGCCACCAGAGGCCAGGTTGCCGGCGAAGTACCTCCAGAACTGGGTGCGCTTGTCAACGCCATCAAGGAAGACCTTCTTGTACTTGTCCTTGAAGGCAAAGTTGAGGGCCTGTGTGGGGAAATATCTGATGACATTGGCAAGGTTACCTCTCCAGAAGGAAAGGAAACCCTGCTCTTTGGGGATCCGGACGACACAGTCCATGATTCCCTTATACTGCATGTCAGCGGTGATCTGCTTGCTGGCATGCTGGACCTGGAACAACAAAGCACAAGAAAGAACAAATGTCATTAGGAATTAGGAAGCCAGTCAACTTCAGGACTCACAACAATCACAAAGTCCCCTTGTTGTGACCTTGGTCCCTGTGAAAGGTGTCAAAGTTGCTGAAAACTCAACTTTGCTGGTTCTTCATACAAGTGCTACCTATACTTGCTTACAATAAATCATACTGGCTGCTCTGCAGAGTTTTGCACAGTATTGTTTAATATATCAAAAAATGTAACCTATATAAACAGTTTAGTAATATAAAGGGGAAAATATCTTATCAAACACATGTTTAAATCGATGTTAGTGGGAAGACATTGAAGGATTTAAGACGGGTTAACCCAGCACTGAATCACTGCGTAGGGCCTTTGCACTGACATCCCGCTAACATAAATGGAATACGGGCCACCATTACGAATGCGTTGCCAGTTTGAGTCAGAATATACAGAACTAACGTTGCTATTGGAAATGCAACTTAAATTCGATCAATAGAATGTGTCTGAGGAAGCTGTAATTTGTTTGTACACAATGTACCAATGTCACTAGAACCGTTTGTCCTTTGTTAGCTACACCGGCTAAGGTTAACCCGCATAGCTAGCGTTAGCAGCCGGGCTCGTGTAGGTCATCCCCCCTTCTGCAATGACCTCAAATCCTTGAACTCTTTTCGATCAATTCTACCACAAAACAAACAATAACCAATGTAAAACTGTAAGCCTTTAGTAGTGTTAAGAGTCTATAGAAGTGTAACTCAACTGCGTCCTATAGCAGGATTATACAAGCTAGCCGGCTAATGAAGTGAGCCTTCCGGAAGAGCAGAGTTTTACCTGAAGGAGCAGCTTCACTCTCTCGATTGGGGCGACGGCTGTTTTGGAAATGGCAGCGGAGATACCGCCGGCCAAGAAGTCCTTAGCGAAAGAAATGGCTGTCTCATTCATGTTGCGATGTTCTTGGTGTGTCTTTCAGGTGACCAGTAGACTTGATATACCCCAACTGCCCTCTACAGCTGATGGCCTGTACCGACGAAATGGCCGATTGCGAAGCCGCGTTATAGATTTATCTAACGAAATAGATCGCGATACAACACGAGAATTTCGGTATTAAGGGATTGGTCCATTTCACGACGTCACGTCCTCGGCCAATAAACGGCCTAGGTCGCGATGACGTCACTTTGCATACTTTATTTCTACCAAGCAAGTAAATCCTGATATTAAATTCACGTGAAGTGACTCATTTAGCTTGAAATTAAATGAGTCACCATGTGGATTTGACTCGCTCTTAATTGGTATACTCTTCAGAGTCACGCACATCAAGACAAACGGTTTAACAGATGCATGTCTGAGGAGAAACCATGGAGACATACTGTACTATATCTGTCAAGGACTCAGGAGACGGGTCACCGCAAAGTTGTACTCAAAATTACTACTAACTGTAGATCATGTTACATACGCACTTTAATATAAGTAAGTAGTAGTAATGATTGTTAGTGTTAACAACTAATATTGGTATATTAGAAAGACATTTTATTACTATATAGACACCTGATAGCTTGCATATATCTAGTCTAAAATTAACACTGCGGTATAGCCACCCTGCGTTTCTGTGAGGTCAGTTCCTGTTAAATAAGGTTCCTAGTTATATTTGGCATACAGTTGCCTATTAATTAAAGAATTAATCCTTATTAGTGGCTTTTCAATTTGACTTCGATTAATCTTTTTTTGTGGAGTAACTGACAGCTGTTTGCCAGATGTTTGATATTAAATCAGTTATGGACCTGTGAGTCTGCACCCCCCCCCCCCCCCCCCCCCCCCCCCCCGTTAGTCGGCGCATGTGCTGAACGCCAGACTTCAAGAATCTCAAACGGGTGAAGTCTTACTGCTAAAGAGTTTTCAATGATTAAAGATCATACATTTGTTCTGTACGTTAACTCTTCATATGGCTGAAACTTCTGAACCATAAGGAAGGAACCAACCTTGCCGTATTCTGGTCCAGATTTGCTAAAAAGATGGGAATTGGCCAAATATATATATTTTTTTGTGATGGAAGTTTTTTTGAAAATTATATCTAAATGCTTTGTAAAGAGTCACTTTCTTTATTTGTTTGAAAACATTAATCCTGGAATTATATAACTACTACATTTCTATTTAAATTGATATTTGACTAATTGCTTATTTAAAATCACCCACCCTTTGTTATAGTAAATTCGCTATTTTTCTTTACCAATAGAAATGACAACAAATTAAGAGAACATCTATTCCTGGAACAGCAGAAAGTGTCCTAGTGCGGCAACCCTGTGGTTGCCAGGCAACGAGACACTAAACCGTTTATCCCTTTGCTGGGGAATTCGGAACTATGGTCCTGTGTCCACCAGGGGGAGGCAAAAGACAGCAACAGCTTAAAAGGGTTGAACAGTAGACATAAAGACTGGAGAATGGGCTGCATACCAGAAAAGAAGACAAAAGAAATGGCCACATACACATCAACATCCAAAAAACGTTTCTTAAAAATTCACAAAAAGAAAACAAAAACTTGAGTAGTCTGGGTGTCTTGCGGGCACAACTCAAGGGACTTTCATCTCAGACGCCCCGAAATAGTCATCTCAGCCTTTCACCTGCCTTTAGAACACATTTTTTCTTCAGGTTGTAAGACTTCTAAACTAACAGTTTCTAATTTTCTGCAATAAGATGGCATTTCAATGACTTACTGACTTATTTTTTCTGTTCAGTTTTAGCCAGTAGAAAAGACATTCACACAGAATTTTGTTAAAAAACTTTATATTTCCTTACCTAAAAGAAATTTTTAATCACAAATCTTTCAATGGTATCTTTATTGATAAAAAGTATGTGAAACAGAATGTATAGTAAAGACGTTTGTATGTGATGAATGATGATGTGATGTATCAGTGGCTGATGTATTGTCAAACCAAATCACGTTTAATTTGACATTTATTTGAAACACCAGATGACAACTGTGAGTTTGCACAACAACACAATTCCCCATTTCGGACAGTAACCTGTAGCTGCCTCAGCTCATGTGCGGAGTTGACCACACGGAGGAGTTGTTGAGTTGCTGTGCATCAACTGGCAAACCAGTTATGAGGAGACCTACTTTGGATCAATTTAAGAAGATGGAGGAAAGTACTTAGGAAAGAATTTAAATGTAGGTGAACTCCAAAGGGAAATGAGCTGTATGGCAGTTAGTCTTACAGACTACAGCGTTTTGTTCAATATTCGAGGCATGTCAGTGAAGACGATTGAAGAGTTTTAGAACAAGGTTACATGCTGCCATGGTTACTGTTGCTTATTTATTTATAAATGTTATTGTTCTTGTTTGATCTAATGTTCATGTTAATGACTATTTAATCTTCTATTCAACCATTTGAGTGTGCAGTTAAGTAGGATGTATAAATGAATCTAATCACTCTTCTGTCGTTTGGGTCAGAGGTGTGCTCTTTACAGTCCCAAATACATTTGTTTTTTCCTTTTTAAACAGCAGCTTTGGATTTATTTAATCATGCCTTAAAGGCAGTGATTGTATTCATTCTTACATTTAAATCGATTGAATTTAGGACTTTAGCAAGCTATCAAACACGTTGAGGACAATTTGGTGAGAGTTGAACATGCTTTGGTTTTCCAAACAGCTGTTAAGAAAAAAGCTGAGGACATTTTTTTGCGACAAAACTATTCGTCTACACTTTTCACAAGTTGTAAGGAGAAAATTATTCTGAATTGTGCGCGTGAAAAAATACTGCAAACCCTATTCTGACATGTCCTTGACATCAAGTCTTTCTACAAAATGGGCTGAGTGGATATTTTTGAAATTTTTCCTTTTTGATCAAAGCCTTTTCCCAGAGTTCAACCACAGCACTGGGGCAGGAACATGTTTTACATTCTCATTTCTGCCATATATAAGTGGAGAAGGCTCAGAGGGTGCAGTGTCAGAGCAGACAAGCCACCTATTTCATGCAATATTTGATCTCACTCTGAACTACCATGAAGGCAACTAGAGGGCACATTACAAATGACTGATATTTCTAGCATGGCTCTGAATGGAAGATAACAAAACAAAGCAAAGTTTCCATCCGCTTAACAGTTGTTGAGATAAAATTATGTGTGTGTACTGATTTAGTGGCTCATAAGTGGTATGAAAATTCTGTCGATAGCCTGTATGTAACCACTTAAACATAATGGTCTTTCCAGTGCCATGCATAGGTTGCAACTTCTGCCATCCATCAAGATGATTTCCTGACTTGGCTCCTGCAGAGACTCAGCCGCTCTCCCAGTGGACGCATTTTACCATCTCACGGGCATTTTCAGCCCTTTCCAGGGGCCAATCACGTCGTGGCTTCAGAAGCCTGAGCGCATAGGTCTCTGCTCTGGCTGGGCAACTGTGGAGCTGCAGCGGAAACGCGCACAAGTGCAAAAGCGGCACGACTTTCAGCGGGAGAGCAGCGGAGGAGCGCACTGGCGAAACTTTTTTTTAGATCGTTATTTGCGGATCCGCTTAAAAAAAATAACGTCCATCACATCTAAACAGGATACGTACAAATAAATGGGACAACATATGTTGAGAGAACTTGAGTCGCTCCGGTTCAGTTCAGACAACTTGGTGCACTAGATCGTCCGATTTGCTCCAGTTAGTTCAGGCGTAGCAGTCTTTCTGAGGATGAGGAAGAGGCGGCTGGATGAAGCGGGGGACGGGTCACTGAGCTGCAGCCAGCCGGGCGCAAGTTTTCCTTTGTCCAACTCTTCAATGTCACCAGACAGGATGCTGATCTTTGGACTCCTGCTCAACATTTGCTCTTATACAGCAGGTACAGCATTTCCATTTCAGTTCCAGGTGAATGCAGAGAATGAGCATATTTCAGTGTCAATTCCGTTTAAATTTACATCGAGAGCTGAAGATGTATAAAACTTAAACAGGCACGTCTGCATACACCTTCTATTTTCATAGAAATGGATGGTGAATTGCATTAATTTTCAGTCGGTAACAAAAAAAATGACTGAATCTGCACATTGGAGACAGAATATTCCAGTTATCCAATAATTGTCCAATAATTCTGAGTCATTAACTTTGTGTAAGTTGGATATAGATTTGCACGTTATTCCTGGTCTTGCACACTGCAGGTGGTTTATTATCAAAGTTAAGGGGATAAGGGGAGAAAGGTAACAGACTGTAAAAGCAGGAGGTGGAGATACAAGAAACGCTTTCAGGTGCAATAGCAATCCACTCCAGGTTTGAGTTCAATTTGCCAGACATAAAATCAAAAAAGCTTATTAAATCATGTTATTAGATTGCAGCTCTGGATTTTATATGTGGATGACATCATAGATCCCAGCCTGTTAGGCTTTATCTGACTTGGATCCGTTCCAAATAGAGCTCTCCCATATATTGAACAGATCAACCTGGGTCATGCAGATTTTACTGTTAAACTGAAGTATGTTCTCCCTTATATTTGACATAAAACACAACTCAGGGTGTGACTAAGTGAAGGGGTTAAATTTTACGGCTAACACTCATAAGTTGTGAGCAGAAGTACAAAAGATCAATTTGTCTTGTTAGTGCGTTATGAGTCTTTGTCTTTGCTGAGGATCAGGTAGAACAACACCTCTCTGTTAAATCAGGCACCACAGAAGATGTATTTGGTTTATTTTCCAACAATGTGCACACACATTCATCTCCCACAAAATGAATTCTTAAGGTTGAAGCCAATCATTTGAATGCGACTGGAGTAGATGCTCTCTCAGTGGAGCATAAAGCTGACTGGTCTGTGGTTATACATGTTAAGTTATAGTAGTACCATCATCTTTCATGTCAGGTCTCACTCAGTGCTGTGGTTGTTTATAGGCTCTGTATCTTGCTGTTAATGTCAACCACAACCACTTTCCTGTGCCCAGCAAATGCTATAATTGTTAGGTCAGTGCCAGGACAAGTAGAGGTACAGGATTCTGCATCCTGAAAAAATCGGATAACGCCAGCTGAACCTGCACATTGGAGATTATATGGCAAAAAATGATAAATGATTTCTTGATATTATCAAACGTTTTAGGCACACAGTTTATCACGCAGAGTGCCAAACCTCCCTGCCAGCCACTTGCATGGAATCACACCAGGAGAGGCAGTTTTTTCAAGTGCTAATTAATCGAGATCTGAATCATTACACATGCAAATGAGATACTCTCCTGTGATGCTGAGTTCTGCCATTACCCCTGATTGCAAAACAATTACAGGATTTAAATCTTGTTAATTGACATCACTGAAAAAGAAGATACATTTTCAGAATTTGTACATGTTTTTTTGGGAGGGTATCTCTCATGGAACTGCAGTTTTCTACTCTTATGTGTTAGGCTGATGGCATTCTTTGTCCAGCTATAGCAACTGTATAAATAGGATAAGGTGATCCATTTCAAGCAATGTTATTTTCCACTTTTATTATATCTGACCTTGCTCGCCTCTGCGACCTCAACAATGGTGGAGGGAACTTTAGAGCAGCAGACGCCAGCCTTCCCTACATGTCTGTCAGCGAGACAGAAACATGGAAGGGGAGAGCGGCATCTGCACGCATGAATGACAGATGTTTTCCACTCGGAACAAAAGTCGCACATCTGCTTCGGGACGTCATTCATTACAACATATTTGTAAATGTACAAGCTGTTAGGTCACTAATCTGTGTGTATTCTCACATGACCCATCACTTATTGTCCTCCAGCTAATCTCATTGTTCACGTGTGAATTTCCTTGATCTATTCGTTTTGAGGAAAGTATTGTGCACTGGAAATAGATTTTAAACTGAAGCATTATTGGGCCCCGGTGGTATCTTTGCCGAATATATCAATGATTTACGGTTGTTGTTTGATATTTACCCTGACTTTGACCCACTGCTGTCAGGCTCCTGTGGCTTATTGCTGAAATCCCTGTGCAGACTGCAACTGCTGATTAAGTGCTGCTATTTCGGTACCTCATTAAGTGGTCTTGATTGAGCCCTAACAATGGCTGTCAAAGATTTGGAAGGGTTCAGTTGGAGCCTGTGTAAAATTTCATTGGTCTTCAAAGGACCAACTCACATTCGCAGCTTCTGTATGACTGTTTGTGTTCATGTCACACTCACGTCTTTATCTTCTTCTGGTCGTCTTTATCTTTCCCTCTGTTGTAAAGTCTCTTTTCTTCCCTCTCCGTATGCAGAGGGTCTTTCTTCATGCGGTCCGGGCTTGTAATTTGGATGTTTGGAGTGACAGCAGGCAAAATTAAATTGGCAATTTGCCTATTAAACATTACTAAGATAAAAAATAGACACGAATTGCACTTTCTGGGTATCTTTTTTTTTCAAGTTGGAATTAAAGCGTAATCTGTGTAATTAAATTGAACACATCAAGGGGAACTCTGCATTCGCATTACACCTGATTTTTCTCTGTTGAGTTCATTGGAAATAATTGAAAAAAACTTGAATTTCCATCACTTATCAGTCATTGCCAGTTACTCGGTTTATTTGAGTGTCTCTACATCTAGATTTTCATTTGCACACACTAGATCGCACAAACAAAAGTGTTGAACCAAATGGAGACGCTATGGGTCTGCGTCTGTCCAAAAATTGTTTGGCATGTTGAAATTTAGGATTGTACTCGGCAGCAGAATGCAGAGGCATGAAATATTCACTCTGGCTCCAGTAACTGTAACTGGTCTGATGAACATAACCTGGAGTACAGTGGCTGCGCAATCCACCAGTACACCTCATTAGATAAGACATTATCTATTCAGAACATTCCCCATTTCACAACATGATCGGATCTTTTTTTACTCATTAGTGGATGAGTTAACCCTAAAATGACAAAGCTTTGCAACATTTTGCAACACCTCTATGCTACATTCATCACAACCTGACCTGATGACTTTTGATAACATCATATTGGAAATGCTGTGCACCTTCACATTTATCCAGGCCACAGTGTACTCTGTTGGCTAGCCAGGTATGAACAGAAAATCGAAGTGCAACTGTAAAGAATCTCTCAAATCACAAGTCACTCAGCTTACATAGAATGGAGCTAAATCAATTCTTTGCCCAAGCGTGGAAGACAGGTTTGGTCAATTCTAGGCCAAGATGTCCAAAGATTTGTTCTGCTGTGAATTTCATAGAAAGAAGTTAATAGCATAAGAATGGATTGTTATGGAGACAGGTTGTAGGGAATGTGGGCTTTTTTCTGGATTCAACTTGTCATGGTTGACTGTGGTCCTCATGTGACCAATGATGTTCAAGCGAGAGGTGAGAAGTATACAAATCCCAGAAATGCAGTGGAAAAATATACAAAGTATAAATGAACACATCTAAAGGCTTTACACTGCTGGTGACATCAGTAATCTTTATGTGCGTGCCCATTTATCAGCCCCAATCTATATGGACACAAAAACGTATTGTACAGAAACATTTTCAGATGTTTCATGAGGACTGGTCTTTGTCTGAGTGACAAAGCCCTTTTATGAAGGTGTGCAAAATCATCAGTCAGTGCCATCACTTCAGATAAAGTGAGCCAAAGCACAGGTTTAGGTAGTAGGATTTGAATTTGGGAGTAAAGCTCACATTCCCAAAAAGAACCAGTTTGTAGTCATTTTTTATTTGATGTATTGCCTCATCTAAATTCTCCTCCTTGTATTGAACATAAAGCATAAAGCACTCCTTGGTCAGCTGCACACATACACCAACATTTCTGCATTTATCTACATGATCTATTTGAACAATCATAAAAAGACTGAAAATCAAACTGGGAAGAAAAATGTCTAAGTGCATAGCTTCCTTTATTTTATCATTTTTGCACATCAAAGAAATCCTATTAATCCCCAGAGTTGGCTATCTTACGGTAGCTCCAACAGCCAGTGGAAAACAATACTACATCAAGACATCCAGGAACAGAAACATGCCAAACACCTTAAAGAAATTAAAAAATGAGAGCAGCTGTGTAACAAAATCTGCCGTGAGAGAGCCATGTCAGATAAAATCTTACTTTGTTAAAGCTGTAGGTACCAAAGCCAGAAAAAAGCCCAAATGATAAAATACTGCTTTGGAAAGTCCTCTGAAACCCATAAGGTTAGCTGATTGGCCTTCGTATTTCCCTCTTTGTATCTGGTTTTCAATCGATTTTTTGTGAGTGTCTGTGGTGTTGTGTGCCTATGCCTATGTGGACGTCTGTTTAGTATTGCGTGTTTGTAATGACAGGTCTTTCAATGTGGAAAAAAAAGCTGTGTTCACATATTTGTCTTTAAAAACAGTCGTTTTTTATACAGGTCTAGACAAATTATTTAAAGAAAAGACATGAAAACATGCAAAAAGTGCTATATGTTTTGTACACAAAATGAAATCCCTGAATAGTCTTTTTTCACACATTTTAATCTTTATGTCTTGTACAAACTCCTTTGGTCTTGATAACGGCTTACGTTATTACTTACTTTCTTATCTACTTTTTGACAGTTCCTCTTTTATCAAGTTCCAAATAGTTTCTAGCTGTTCCCATAGACCTGCTTTGGATTAAACTCTTGTGTAATCAATCTTTTAGTCTAATAAATCCCACGTGAACTTTGCCTTGACTCCTCCATCTGTTCCATTACTCCAGGTGCCGCTTGGCACTGCAGAGGTAAGATGCCTATTTTTTCTCTTGGAAATAGTTTGCTTTTTCCAAAAAGAAACTGGGCATCGCCACTCTGCAAACCAAGAGGTAAGACTAGATAATCGGTACCAAAGGACGGACTTGGGTTTCAGACTCAGACACCCGCAGAATGTGCTGATATCATTAGGTATGATAACATTTTTCTTTTCATGGTGCAGTATTGTACAGATTCGATCCCTTTATTCTGAGAGGGGCCCGTTGTTTCTTTCTTCAGCATGTGGGGTGCACAATTTTACTGGGTGTATTTATGACTTAGCGTTAATTTAGCAAGCACTTTTATTCAACGCAACTTGCAAGTGTAGAGCAATTATTGCCCTAAGGGTAGCACAGACTTTTAGGTCAGACCCTGTGAAGCTCATCTCTTATCAGTGAAGATTAAAAATTGATCTATAAATCTAAACTTGATACATTATTGCAATGCTTGTGTATTCATTAACTATGGGCATATAAGTGTGTGATCTATGAGGACAAAAATGAGATAACTGAGGTTTGACAATCGGCTGGAGGCTCCTTTCCAGCATTCTGGTGTAGGCTTTTCTAAAAATTGAGAAGCTCCACCCCAGCCTGCAGCTTCAAGCATGTGGGTCCCAGAGAGTTAATCATTGACCTTTGGCCTAAGATAGCATGATACCAGGTAGGCTTATGAAACACCCTTTGCTTGAAAACTGTATTTTTGATGAACAATCGATTGTTAGTAAAGAGTCCTAAAAACAAATAATTGGGAGCCCTGGGAGGAAACACTCGGGACATGAAGCGCTCAACAGTAAGCTATCCCCTCAGAGGAAGACAGGAAGCCCTGTTTTGCTTTTCTGTTGGAGGTGGCAATTTTAAACTGGTGCTGCTCTGTTAATGTCTTTGAATCACTCTCAGTTTGCCTCTCCTGTTAGACCAGTTTACCATGGGAGATCCCTCTAGGGTCTAACGCCTCTTACAACACAGCTTTCAGGATCATGGG
>CAJRST010004446.1:10896587-11001909 GCA_907169785.1 Menidia menidia | reverse complement strand
GAAGTTGAATAAATATATGATACTGCAATATATCAGCTTTAGTGCAGACAGGTCTGAAAACAAAGAGTTGTTATCACTGCAGACACCTAAATTTATGGTCTGCAGTGCACAGAGACACATTCTCCTATATCTTTTCACAATTTACCCCCTTAAAATGTATGAAAACCTTCTCCCTGGACCTGCTCAGGGCAGAGCGAAAGATTTTCTCATAAAATAAAGAATGCATGCAGAATTTTGATAATATGTTTGATATTATAAGTTTAATTTTAGAAAATACTGTGCTGAGTGGTGAGTTTTACAAAACGTGGTGCTCAGCAGAAATGACTGTGTCAATAAGTAGTCATACCAGCTTTAATCAGCACTGATGTACCATCTGTGTCCCCCCTGAGAAAGCACCTGTGTTCTCCACACTGCATGGAGATTGTGTCCAGATCACTCTCTGTGATTTGGTCGAAATCAGCAGTATTCAGCATAAAGTCTGAAATGTGTATTTACACAGATACTTCTAAGATGGAGACGGCTCAGCCGTAGGGGTCCATTTGACTGTATAGGGGAAAGGGATCTTTAATATTGGAATAAGCTGAGGTCAGACCACTATCACTCAGTTTTTTATTCGCTTTTTTATTTCTTGTGGGTTTTCTTGCGCGGCACTGTTCAGTTATTTGGACTAAATGTTCAAAAATCTATGTTTAAAAATGTATTTCGTTGTCATTAATTGGACTAAGGAAAAGGACCCTGACAAAGCACACTGCTTTCTGACAGGATGAGACTGAAACTTTGGACTGATGAACACAGTAGGTAAACACCTCACAATAGAGGGAAGAAAAAAAAAGCATTACAAAGACAATACACAATATGAGACTAGCTTAAGTGCCATGAAGGCCATTTCCCATCCAACTATAACAATACAAATAAGTTTAGTGCTGTCACTTTAAATTTCCCTAAAGCCACTTTTACATTTTCCATTTGCTTGATTATTTTGACTAAAATGTGTTCCAAAATGATGATTGTTTCTGTTTTTTGCTTCAAAAACGTGTTAAAGATGAACAATTCTAAAAAAAACTAATATATTTACAGTCCGGGGGAATGATCCATTGGATAATTTGTTCATACCTCTAAGATGAATGAGTGAAAGTAATGAGTAGTGTCAGTTATTGGCATGATTCTCATTTAACGTCATCTCCTCATCTTGGTGCTGTTTCCTCAGCAAAATCTGTTTGAGTCTGTTTCTTCCTGTGATAAGTCCCCCCTGCCACAATCCTTCAGCCCATTTCACATCAGACTCAAACTCTCCCACCGTTCTCGCTCCAGTCAAATTACTGCCCAACAATCTGGACACTGCATCCCGGTCCACGTGTCTGAAAGGATGGAAAAAGAAATTTGCCAAACCATTGCTCCTTGTGAATATTTTTACTGTGTGCGGCGTGGTGTTAATCTTCATCAGCTTTGCCTCACAAATTCTATTAATCACTTCAGTAAGAAATCAATAGAGTGCGGAACGGCTCACATATCACAGTAATTCATCTCCCTTTCAGTTTTCTCTCATTTCAGATTCTTCTTTAAAAACAACCCCCCTCCCTAACTCCCCGTGCTCAGACTGAAACTTACCTCAGCCCTGATTTTGAGCATCTTTATGGAAGTTCTTGATTCAAAGTTGGCTTTCATTGCAATATAATATTTGAATACACTCTTGTGTAGTTGAATTTGACTCTGAAAATTCGGAATAACAATCTGATTATCTTTGTTTCTATGCAATAAGGCTTGGAGAGAAAGCTAAGATATAAACTAATAATAATAAACTAATTGGTAACTGCTTAAAAAAATATCTGAGGCTGTTTTGAATTGTGTGCGGGATTTAACAATTTGGTATATTAATCAAGGTCCCTTGATACATAGACAGGCAGGCAGATTTATGCACTTGTAATCTTTTTATTGTTGGGGAGCTGTGGCTGTGATTATGAGTCAGTGCCCTGTGAGATACAACTCATCCCTTACCTCTTCCTGGAGACCTTGCAGTCGCTTTGGAAGTTTTCCTGCAGTGGATTTGAAGCAGAGCTTCTGTTTATGATAAGTCTCATATTCAAGTGAGATGTGGACCTCATGTGGTGCCTGAGATTGCAAAACATGAAGCAGCAGAATTGGATTGCGGCCGTGTTTTGTGCTGCCTGGCAGCAGGAGCTTAATCGAAGTATGTGACCAATCCAACACAATGCTGTGTATGTTTGTATATGAGCTTACCCGATGCATTTTATATGCTCATGTCCTGGAACAGAATTGCAGGTCTAGATATTTAGCGGGTATTCATTTAGTTTGTATATGATGACTTTTTATGTCTAATCACTATTATTTTGAGCTGTTTACAAGTGACAGGAAACAGAAAATTTGTATGATAAAGTAGTGTGTGCATATTGCTTACCGCAGCTCATTTCCCTCTAAGTCTGAAATCACTGAGTAGGAAGTGTAATTTGTGAAGACAATTACTATATGTGTCATTTTTAGAAGATGAATTTCCGGAAAAGCTCCATCAGAATACTTTCTCTTCTTTTTTTCTTATCTCCCTCAGGCTGTGTATGCCATTTAAACACGGAAATTATTTTGTTGCAACAATAAACATTAACTAATTATTTGTAATTTTCCATTTTCAATCTCCTTAGTCAGAAAATTGGCACTCAAAATTCTCAATATATAGACAACAATAACTGGGCCTCACAATAGCACATTAGTTAGAATTGAGGAAGCAACACATTAATAAACAATTAAAATCCCTTTATTTTTTCATTTTGATCAGTCTTATTTAAATGTGGGTGTAGTTATCTCAGGCCAGGTATCTTTTAGGTTTTGTGTGTGCTTGAGCATTTGTGTTGGCGATATTTCATTTTCATTTGCCTCACCGAGAAAAACCATACACTGGTGAATAAACTGCTTTAGCGTCGGACTGTCTGGCTGAAAAGCCTGTTCCAAATAGATGGAACTCTGTTGCAAAAAGCTCTTTCCTCTCGCTGCTCGTGTGTAACAATAATAACAGCAGTGTTTCTGTCCAATACGTCATTGAGTTTATGCGTTTGAGGATTCTATGGGGAACATCTCAGTCAAGACTAACACAATCAAGTTTTTAAATGTTTAATCCGATTTGTCTCCTGCTATTATCAAAGCTCCTCCCTGTTTCATTGACTTTTTTTCTTTTTTGCAATGATGATATACTTTTAAAGACTAAATGTTGTTATTGAAAAAAAAGGAAAAAGGAGAAACCTCTTTCAAAATGTTCTCTTGGTGATGCTTCAAGTGTTTGCAGACCTGGAGCCAAGAATTCTTGAGAATTGGCTGTGTAACAGATGGAGAAAGGGATTAAGTTCATTTTTGGTCTGGTTGTCTTTTTGGCAAACTTTCTGCCTAGCTTATGAAAATGCTGCTGGGCAGTTAATTCTGAGAAGCAACTGAACTAAACAGAGAGGAAAATTAGGTTTGACATAATAATAAAAGCTACAAAATGATGTTGCAGTGAAGTGAACAGCTGTGAAATGAGAAATTAAGAAAAAGCAAGAAATCAATCTTAAAAGTGTACTTTGGAAAGATTCCAACAGAGGACATAATGCACTTGGGACATGAGTATGAATGAAAATGTTTAAAGATGTAATTAATTTGATGTCCCTTGAAAAACAGGTATGTTTGGCATCAGGGGTATTGCCATCAAATATTGCTTTACATTAGAAAATATATTATTTTTTATGTCTCTGTATAAGTTTAGGATATGTTGTCAGAGACTGTCAAATTGATTGAAGACATCTGATCTGTTCATTCGTTGAACCATCTGAAGATTTCTGAGTTATCAGGAATATGAAGATAGACACATTTTCAGCCAAGTTTGAATTCTGAAGGAAATGGAACTACAGGTTTGCTGGATTGTCAATCTGAACCTGTCAGCATAATATTTGGTGGTATTTTCCTGTAATTTTATTCAGGAATATTTTATTGTGTGATAGTAAAGCTGAAACTTGCTCTACCAGGCTTCACTGTACCAACATGTAAAGTTTGGAACAGCTAAAATAATACCACTAACCTTGGCGTTCCATCTTGTCTGAAGTACAGTTTGAAACGTTACACTGAAAAAAAAGTACAAAAGACAAAGTTATCCTGTAAGAATACAATGATTAAGGAATATTTTTTGCATAGCTGTAATTCATCATATTATTATTCCCTAGATTGAATGTGTTTCTATAGAAGTTCTGTAATATTGGTGCTGTGGTGGTCTCTCCTCCAGGTAGTGGGTCAGTATCTAGATCGTTTGACTGTCTGGTGGCTGAGCAGGGCTGCATCCAGGAGCAGTCATGCATGGGCATCTATCGACTGCTGGAGTATTGTGCTGCTGAGGAGGCTGTGTCGCCCCTCGGTCCAGATGCCAGGCTGGAGTGCCTGGAGGCCCAGAACTCCCTTCAGCATTATCGACCCTTTCAAGTTTGCAAGTGTCAGCGTGGCTCTCGGAGGGAGGAGCCCTGCCTCAGGGTCTACTGGACGGTGAGATTTGCAGGTAGGTTAAGACATTAGCCGTTTAAGGCATGTCTGTCAAGCCTCAGCTCCATCATGCAAATGATCTATTTTTCTTCTTGATATTTCAGCATATGATGAGTATGAGGTGTCTCCGTACGAGGAGCTGGAGTTCAGTCTGGTGAGAAACATA
The DNA here is from genome assembly GCA_907169785.1 of Menidia menidia. Lineage (NCBI taxonomy): Eukaryota > Metazoa > Chordata > Actinopteri > Atheriniformes > Atherinopsidae > Menidia > Menidia menidia. The sequence continues at coordinate 10,997,234 of CAJRST010004446.1, read as the reverse complement.
GAGATGTCACGCATGGCCTCCATCAAGGCAGGTAGGGAACGTTTTATTTTAGTTAAGTAACCAGATTAAATGAATGTCATGTTCATTTTTGGTTTACAGCACACAGTTTTCTTTTCTTTCTAAACTCCCCAGCTTCCTCTCTGACTGTGGACGGCCAAAACCAGTGTCTGAAGGCCGCTCAGGACTGCGGCCTGTATGAGAAATGTGGCTCCCTGCGGTCGGAATATGTTGTAGCCTGCACCAAGCCAGCCACAGCCACCGACAGCAGCTGTAACCGCCAGAAATGCCACAAAGCTCTGCGGCGTTTCCTGGAGCGTGTGCCAGAAGAGTACAGCTTTGCTGTGCTCTTCTGTCCCTGCTCTGACACCCTGTGTGGGGAGCGCCGCAGGAAAACCATTGTCCCATCATGCTCCTATGAGGAGAATGTGAGAGGGGAGGAAAGAGTGGGCAAGCCCAACTGCTTAAGTCTACAAAACTACTGCTCCAGAGATGAGCTGTGTAGGTAAGATAGTATGAATGTGGGAATGAAGTGCCGGTATATAAATTATCCTTTACGAGAATTGAACACTGAACAACATGGTACCTAGTATTCAGACAAGCCACAAATTCTGTAAAGGTACCAAAATATGTGGGGCACAGTATGAAATGCTTCTCAAGCCACTATCCATCAGTCCATTCTCCATTCTGTTAAGTCTTTTCAATGGGCATATTAGCAACATATGGAGCAGAAATTCTAAAGCAACTCCTATTTAGAATTCACTAAATTAGCCCAAGGCTGTCTGCACAGCTGTAAATATAATATATAAATATATTCTTAATAAGGAGAGTCCCCAGTGATTTATTCTTCTAGGTTATCTGCCTTAACCAACTGAACAGATTTATGGTGAAACGTCAGTGTTGGTTAGAAACTCAGCCCAGGTTTTCTGATTGTGGAAATGTTCATGCACATTTCAAACAGATGGATTTGGCATCAGACAGCAAATCACTATAAATATTTCCAGCAAACTGGAAAGCAACAAAGATGCTGAAACCAAAGCAGCAAGAAGCTGATAAAAACAGAAAAGGCATGTACACTACATCAATGATTAAATGAATAGGCTAAGGCTAATGTCAGAATAACATAACTGAATAAAAATTAGATCTGATTGATTTATGCTTGTTTATTTCAATAAATGAAGGTGCAGCATTTTTCGCTCATTATTAAGGTGTGTGCGAGTATCACTCAGATGGAACAATAGCTGCTTGATGCTCATTACATTATAAGCTCGATGTAGTTCATTTTCTCCCAGCCTTGTCTTAAAATGCTATACAAGATAGGTTTTAATTTTGGGGTTATTTAAATTAGTTGTGAAAACATTTTAAGACACTAATGCGGATACAAATTTATAGCTTTTGAAATATTTTAGTACAAATTTTATACATTGTAAAGCCAGCAGGAACAAACTTTTGGAGTGATCAGTCTCTATTTTAGACTTCTGAAAAAGAAAAAAATAACAAGTACAGAGAGACGGTTCAAAAAGACCCATCTCATTGTCTAGTACTTTTATAATGGGACTTCTATTACGTTGCCATGGTGACACCAGGTGAATCAGTTTTTTCGGTTTGGAAGCCCACAGCTGAACCTAAAGTTACCTCTAGAAACCACTAATCCTGCTTCATCGTAGAGGTCCCTCGAACACCTCAGCTGGCCGCCCTTTATTGGTTGGAGGGAACAGGTCTATTTTGAGCTCTGATCCTGGAGAGTGTGCTGAGCTTTTGACCAGAGCTGAGGATGGGATCCAATGTAAACTCCTCTTCCCCCCCAACATCACTGCAGAGGCTGGATCTTATGGTCTCTTTTCAAATGGGTCTTGACTAAGACCTTGAAACTAAACTTGTCTGCCTGAGAAAGGACTTCGCCTAAATGCAACACAACTTTATTTCCAGGAGAGAATCAACCGTGAACACTGAGTCATTATCGATTAATAGCGGCCGGTTTGTTTTAATAAGCTTGTACATTAGACAGCAAATAAATAAAACCATCTTTCTTTCCTATTTCCCAAAGTAATTACTTCAAATAGTCATTAATATCTAAAAGCCCAAGATACCCAACTGTGAGTAGCACAGTCGCACAATTAAAAGCTGAGAGCACAAACACCACCTACAGTACGTAACACACACAAAACAGAGATGATACTGTTCCAATATCACAAACAGGTTAAACACAAAAGCAACATTTATTTAGATATTTTGTGTGCTTTTAGTGAATCAAACACTGAAATCCAGGCGAAAAAGCAGAATAAAACAACTTGAGAGAAATGTGATTTTCACCTAACCTGGCCAGACTGCAGTTAAGAAAAAAATCTCTGCTTAAATTACAGAAAGAAAAATTGCCTTGACATAATGACTCAGTTGACTCTGATGGTGTTGACAGCCATTTAATAAAAGTATTTAGGGTTATGGGATTGGATTATGTGGCCTCTTCTGTTTGTGTGACAAGCAACCATTTCAAAATCAAAGTGTTTTATCATAGAATTTGTGCCGGCTAAAGAACCTTGAAAGAAAGTTCCTTTTTGAATCTATAAATGTCACTTACTCGGAAATTGTCTACTAAACAACAGCATGGTCTGTATGACCATGGAATAAAGGGATTATGTTTACTTTTCCGATTGATTTTCCACAGAGAATGGACCTCTTATCCTAAAATGAAACCGTCACAACTTTAAAATGCAAAATGTTTTTCTTTGACGCATGACATACAGATTTCTCCTGTGTCTCTGAGCCTGTTTTGTATTTGTGTGTACAGATCCCGCTTTGCTGATTTTCAACACAACTGCCAGCCCTCCACTCTTTCAGCCTCAGGCTGTATGCGTGACAGTAGAGCCATGTGCCTGAAAGCCTACACTGGACTCATAGGTAAGGAAAGGAAAAAGAGTGAGGTTTGGAAAAATAATTAATCGTTGTCGCTACTGCTGAGGTCTACCACTGATCTGATCTATATAATTTTCATTTAGTTTCACCAATAACTGCACAGGCCTTCACAGAGTGTCACCCGTCAAAAGCGGTTGCTCTGGGAATTCAGTTAGAATCCCTTTAAAAAACTTGATCAAAAATTATGTTTCCTGCAGACCCATAAAATGGTGCAGGTAATAATATTTCCTTTTGTTTCCCGCATTGAAAAAGTAATTTTGTGAACCAGCAATTACAAATTGTGAGCGCTGTGAATCTGCTGATTCGATCTGCAGGGCATCTAATATAGGTGTGAGCAGAAATCGAAATTCCTGGTCAAAGGGAAAAATAATTCAAAAAGTTCTCAAAGTTGCCTTTCTTCTTCTTTTCTATGACAAGGGACCATCATGACTCCCAACTATGTGAGCAACAGCAGCACTGAAGTGTCTCAGTGGTGCTCATGTGAAGGCAGTGGGAATGACCTGCAGGGCTGTCAGCGCATCCTGCATATGTTCAACAACAACATCTGTCTACGTGAGTTCCATTTCACAGGGTTTTGGGCCAGAATTGCATGGCTTCAGAGCTGCAAATGTGCAAACAGATCCAGTGGTTGTGACAGTAAAAAGATCCTCTAGCTTTAAAACAAGCTTAAGTGACAGTTCTGGACATTGATTATGAAATGGGCTGCTTCCATTTGCAATACTTGTGAGGGCAATGTTACAAATGTCATCTATTATTTCAATACTGAGTGACGGTATAAAAAGAGCTCCGAATGAAAACACAAATCAAATCAAACATTATTACAGCTCAGAGCAGAACTTTGAGTGACAGACTGCTTATGTTCATGCTAAGTAACGTGTAACTCACAGCCCTCCTATTTCAGCATAAGAGTAGAAAATGTATCTTTCAGCTGTCAAATGGGAGTTTTATCTAAACTCATGCTGATATAACTGAGCACTTTGTAATACGCATTAATTCAGAATTCAAATAAGGCAACTTACAATTGATGATTGAGAGGGCAAGTCACTGAACCGTAATGTTTTCCTATAAATAAATGAATAGAAAGAGGCGCTCTTCTAGTTTTTGGCTGCCTGCCAAATCGGAATGTGATTTCCAGGCTCTTTGTAGTCAATGAGTCTTTTCACCAAATCTGATAAACAGAATGTGGCTTCTTGTTGAGTTGTTGCCAAACCAAAATGAGCAGAGAAGCATAAAATGTAACAATTCAAATTGTACCGTTCAGGTATAGAAATAGCTAAGTTGCTGTTGCGTGTTTGTTTACTGTGGTCAGTGCGGTCAGTCCATTGCATTGGGAAGCTCAGTAAGATGCCTTTGATGATACAACAGTTTCTGAATTTCACTCAACAGTCTATACTCATCTTGTTATTTATACCACTGGGCTACAGCCATCATGTGGAGGCTGGGAATGGTTGCATTTCCTCACCAATACATACTAAAGATAATGAAACACAATAGGTGCACGGGCCTATTGGAGCATGTCTCAACACTATATTGGATTTAAGCCAGATCCAATTATATTTAAAAAGTTTAAAGTAAATATATAATTACAATATTTGTGTTGTTGAGTAACAATTATATTTTGGAAAAAATATCACTTCACACCTTCACACCTGATGGGTTCAGGTTAGAGGATTTGAGATACTGGAACTAAACCAAAAGTAAATGCAGATGCATATCTCAGACTCATTGCTCACGTGGCTTTTGAGATAAATCAGTTTGAAACAAATCTCGTCTTTTCTAAGGAGCATCTTAAAAAATCTTATCCGGCCATTAGAAAATCATTAGTAAATGCACTTATTATGTTTTTCTGACAATTCAGAGATGTGAAACTAATAAAGATCTTCCCTGCTGATTTTGTTTCAGGCAATGCCATCAACTCCATGGGAATCTCTGCCCATCCTCCGGTGGAACACACTCCCGTGCCAGTTTCTCAGCCACCGCCACACATTCACCAGGAGAAAGTCCATGTCAGTGTTAACACCTTCCCTGAGTTTAACAGCGTAAGTATTTACTCCTTCTACACTGTCTCACCATGTTGGTGTCAGACACTTGATCTCAGCACTGCAGCCTGTACAGTCACAATAAAAAACAAAAGGGTGTCTACTTTGAGTTCAAAATATTAATATTTTATAACATATTAATAAAGAATGTTTTTTTTTTACAATGCTTAAATTTAGGTTGAAACTATTACTAATATATGCACTAAACTGTGTACATTCAATTATAAGAATAACCAACGTGTGCAAAGTACAGCTCATGATTCACTCGATTTCTGAACCATCTTTAACAGCAATCAAAGCAATCATTTTTTGCATCTGTCAGGCTATTGGAGAAGTTTTTTGCCTCTTTCCTAACAGAAGAATATGATCAGGCAGCACCAAGCTGCTACCTACCTCAGTATGGAGCTCAGTATGTTTGTTTAGTTTTCGTTCAATAGATAATGCCAATTTGTTATGTAATTTGATGTAATGTTTTTCAGCTGTGGTGTTTCCCACATTTTAAGGCCTGGTAGGGACAAGATTATTCTTTTAAGAGGTTGTACTTTTTTTTCTTCAGATGACTGTATTTCAGGTTTTAGTTTATACATATCAAAAGAGACTCACAGTGAGCTAGGCTCAGAAGCTTCTTGTATAATCTCAGATTATTTATGTTCCCCTACCTCTCTTATCACCACCTCTCAGTGTGGTTGAGGTTTAGCCGTACGTGTTTTGCAGCATTAGACTAAACCGTTGCTTTTAATATTCATGAATGCGAACACATCTGCTCCATACTATATATTCCTTTGTAATCATCTTAACTCTGTATCACCTCTTCTTATTGTCAAATTTCAAGACTTTCAGATATACAGGTAATTTATTTCTTACAGACACTTGGTGAGATGATGATGTCTAATAAATACACCACAGTATAACACACACAGTGACATGATTGTGCTCAAAAGAATAATAATACATTTCTTTGCTTACCTCGACCAAAAGGTCAGACAAGTGTATCCTGACACTTCCTGTGTTTGAGAGAAGGCTTTTCTCTATGGTCGGTATCTCAAACCAGTTAATGAAAAATGTATGTTGAAAATGAAAGTGGCACTCATATGGCACATCCTACCCAGCCAGGGCCAACAGCTTAGTTTGCAATTCAAAGGAAGTAAGTCGGAACTGCTCACAGCCAAATTGTGAATGTTGTTCTCATGCCTATCCTCCGTTACTTCATAACCAAATTTTGCATTACATTTCATGTGTTATATTGTGAGCAGAGAGATATTCAGATGTCCTTGGTCAAAGAATAAAACCCTTCAGAAAGAGCTTTTTTCAAATTTAGTTTTCTTTACTTGCTTGTTTACTTTATTTCTTTTTGTCCTTACAAAATAAACTATCATTTGTTCTTGAAGAAGAAAGCTCAGTTTTTATAATAGTTGGAAAAAAAATTAAAATCAATTACATATTAAATCAAAGCTTAATAACCATTCCCCAACTTCGAGTTTTACGTTTTTGAGACAAAAACATTCATACTGATCTGACAACAGATCATCATTGTTTTCTTAGTTACAATGAGTCTTCATAAGTTTCCCTTTGTTTTTCAAATCAGCCTCAAATGGCGCTATCATAAATTAAGGAATGCAGTGTTCATTTTTCTTTAGTTGCATCTAAAAGAGTAAAGAGTAAAATGTATCATCGTGATCAGAGTGTTTCACTGTTTTCTAATCTTTGAGAAATGGATAAGAAACCCAACACTGATTAGATTAACTGCCTTTGATGCAAAGGGTTGACTTGAAAAGGACTGCAGTTTACCAGGATATTTGAGCTCAAAACAATGGCTGAACTTATGAAACCACATGATAGAGAGAATACCTTTAGAGAGAACACTGTGCTATTTATTAATTTCTTCTGAAAGATATCAAATCAGATTGCCAGGAGGCTAACGGAAAGTAAAATGTCTCTAAAAGCCAAGTATTTTTGCTATAAAATCTCTACTCCCTGGAGTAAAAATGGCAAAATGTGTTAGTTGCCAGTACAATATGTATGGAAATCAGACACGTCCCCTATAGGCAAGATAGTATATAGAATGACAGATCTGCAGAAATGGGGATACAACAATTTCTCATAATACATGTGTCAGTAAAGCTTCTGGTCAACCGCGGCATAATTGTTAAATCTCAGAGGTGATTTCTTGGTGGTGCAGCAGGAAGGCTCGACCCTGCTTTCACATTATTTGGATGTCATGGGACATAGTAATGTTCTTCACTGCAGGTCAAGACAAAATTTCTAATCAGCATTGGCTCAAGTTTCCACTTTGCCTCAGTCCATTTTAAATTAGCTTCCGACCAAGATGTCAGCGGCGTTTCTGGATCATGTTCACATCTGTCTCCTGTGCTTGATAGAGCTTTAACCTGCATTTGTAGATGTCTCTGTGAGCTGTGTTCACAGACAGTGACATCTGGAAGGGATTTCCCAGACAAAATTACGACTGTTTTCAATGCACTGTGGATGCACGGGCTGAAAGATCAAAAGCATCCAATTTTGGTTTTTGGCGATGTCCATACAGAGAGATTTCTCCAGGTTTCTAAGAATCTTTTAATGATATGTAAAGCTGTAGATGATAGAACATTCAAACTCACAATTTTACTGGGATGGACATTATTCTAAAATCATGTGATAATATTTTGTTCTTTTTTTGCTGATAGTTGAACCTCTGTCTATCTTAATTTCTTATTTCTTATTATGTCTATTTGAGGTATTTTTGTGCCCAATCATTTAGCTGAGCTGTTACTGTTTTTTTTAACCTGTTTGTGCTTAATGTGACTTATGTATCCAGCCTGTCTTTGCTCCACTCTAACTTTTCAACCAAATTCAAGATAAAAAATAGTTTTACGACATTTGTATTATTCTGTATTTGTATTATAAGGTATATTATTAGACGATTCTCCAACTTTATAAAAAGTTAAGATTCTGTACGATCAGTTCTATGAGATAATTACTGTGTTTTCACACTGAACATAAACAAATGACAAGGCTAAAGTTATAGTTATGCGAAGTATTAATATTATGAGATTACTTCTCATAATATCACCTCTTTTACTTCATGGCTATTTTGACTGTAGCCTTAGAATATATTTCTGTGTAATAAACGCTACGTTATGTAGACTGTTTCCTACTGACCTCCCTTACACGCTTCCCTGCTCTTGTTAATTGAAGGAATTGCTCTTTTGGTGCTTTTACAGATGGAGGACAGTGAGGAGGAGGAGGTGGAGGAACAAGAAGAGGAAGCAAGCAAGGAATTCAATGTCATCCCACCATATTCTGAGAAGGACTCCAAGACTGAATCGGGTGCCAGGGGGAGTCCGCGGGGAGCAGCTAGCCAAGCAGTACCTGCTTTGCCATCATTGCTTCTGCCAATTCTCATCCTGAGCTGGAAGTGTCAGAGCCTCTGAAAACCCCAGTCTTATTTGAATCTTGCATTTCACACTCACTGCTGCTGTCAAATCCATCCCAGAAGAAATGTAAATGCTTACAGCGCTTTCTTTCACGCCCAGCCTTTTAAAAAAAAAAGAAATCCCAACTTGATTAATTCAGTTCTTCCTCTTGAGCCTCCTCAAGTTCAACATGATATTCATCATCTTGCAGTGTCTTTGCTCCAGTCATCTTCCATGAGTGGAAGAGAGCCACATGAGCAGATATATGAGTGCATGAATGAATTGAGAAGTGCTGTCTGGGCAAATTCTCTAACTGGAGCTTGCTTCACACTCAAAGTACATCCCCTCTTTTATAAAGAATCACATCGCCCAAGGCTGCATACACTATACATGACTCCAAAAACCATAGCCAGTCTACTTCACTGCAACTGGGCACAAGTACAGCTTTTGATTTCTATTTCATGACTCATGTCACATCCGTTTCACTTCTGCCCCTTCGGCTCTTCCTCTCCCTCCGTCATGCTGTAGTCGAGCAAGATAATCCACTTTATGACAAGCTAATAAGAAAGTGAGCCGCACTTGCTTTGTAAAATTAAAAAGGAAATACGTAGTGAAATTGTTTCTTTCACTGAGGGATGAGATGCAAATCAGAGTGCCGTCACATTTATGTGGTCCTTCTCACTTGGAGAACCAACAGCCAGTCACTCTGCTTGCTTTATTTAGTTAACACACCACTAAGTATTAATTCAACCAAAGCAAGTGACTGAGAACTCAACCGCAGGCAAAATTAATGAGATCAAATTCCAAAGTATAAATGATGTGGAGAGAAAAGCTACATGAGCAATTCAAATTGCACTGCATGCAGGTGAGGTCTGAAATAAAGCTCACGGGAGAAAAAGGCAATTTACTGCTGTCATACTCTCACTTTTCTATCCTTAGGAAATCTGTTTTTAGTGCTAGTTCTCCATGTACTTTTCAATGGTGTGAGAGTGAGATGCGGCGGCAGGGACGGACACAGGGGGCTGTAGAGCCTGCTGTCTTCTCTGATCATTGAGCAGCACATTGAGCCATTCTCTCTGCCTGAAATATCTTTTGCTGATGTTAATGGTTTTTCCTCTTATGGCTCATTTTCCTGTGAAATTAAGGAGCTGCAGGGATGGAGGTAAAGAAAAGTACAGGGAAGTTTTTGCAGAGGGATAAACTTGTCTAATCTTTTAAATTGTGGCCAAGATATAACCAGCCTGCGCTCTGCATTGAAAAGTTGTTTTTCTAATGCCTCATATAGTGGTTTTATTGTGATTATATTGTGGTCCTTGCTTTTTCAAGTCATTGTATATAGTGCTGTAGCTGAACTGGGAACTCTTTACTATATTGTATTGTTTGGGTATAATTGGGAAACATTTAGCCCAGAGCATTTTAAAACCATTGTTGAACTTGTTTTCATGAGATCATGACTTTGAAATGTATACAGATTGGTACATGAGGGTAGAAATGCATTGGAAGCATATGATCCCTTTTGCTCTGACTGGCAGACCTACCCTACTTCCTATTTTACACAAGTATAGGTTGGACTTTGATTGTGACTTTGGTTGTGAGGCTGAGATATGCAGCTGTTGCATACTTCAAGGTAAAATGACATCATGCATGTTTTTTTATTACTTCAGAGAAGCAAGTGGATGAGGAGAAATCCCATTGGAAAGTTTTGAAGTATGACAGCATGTTTGGTTGGTGCTGGGAGAGAAAATCATTTTTGAACAGATTAACCGAAGGAAAATGTCTGTCTGGAAGACCAACTGGTATTCATATGTGTCAATCCAACCGTGGAAGAGATATGTTGCCATTCTCAAAGAATAAGCAAACAAACAAAAACTCAGCCCATCACAGCATTATGGTGCAATGAAAGGGGTGATGCAGTGAGTTAAGTGAGTTATCAAGAGAACAGCATCCGGTAACAAGTGTCAGCTGCTGCATCCACTGTGCTCTGGCCTTAATTAATTCATTTGAGTTTACATGTATTTTCTCACCTTGGTATGTTTGTTTATAGTGTAAACTATGTAAAGTAAACATTTACATGAATCTTTGCTTTTTATTATGTGAGTGTAAAAAAAAAGAAAGAATATCCATCCATAAGCCAAAACCTTAAAGGAAACATATGAACATTTCCTACGTCAGACAGTTTGAATCATTAAAGTGGTGAGACTATGTACAGAATTGTTTCATGTGCCAACTTTCCTGTAAAAACATATCAAACATGCCAAATGATTCTGAATATAATGTGTACTATCTGTGTAATGTTGTGCCATAACAGTGAGTATGACACTTTGATTAGAATAAAAGACCCATTCGAAATGTTGTTTTGCGTCATCCCGAAAACAGGAAAGAAGTTTGCTGGTAATGAACATAGGACATTTCTCTATAAATTGCCTCTCTTTCCTTGTGGTTCATAAGAAGACAGACAGCAGCAGCTGTCTGCTATTGTGAACATTAATTTAATTTTTAGTTGCCAGGTTTTTTACGTCAAGTTAAGAATTTTATTGCATCCTTGGACCTTAATTTGTTTTGCTTTTAAGAAACTAATTTACTCTCCTTGTCCCTATCACTTTAGGATAGAAAGAGCCAATGCGGCTGTATCTCTATTTCCTTTCTGAGTGATAGGGATAATTACAAGGTTCTAAGGATTTCATATAAAAAATGACCCTGCTGTGACTGGAACAAGCTTCAGTAGAATGACTTTTAGAAAAATCCAGTTTCACTTTAATTATGAAAAGTACAGCATGAGGGCTTTTGGCCTCTGTTTTTGGTGTCAAAACTCCGCCAACTATCTACAACACTGTGTTTCTACTTTATTAATCCCCCTAAGGAAAAATATCCAAACATTGTACTCATTCTGTTTCTAAGCATTACGTTGCCACATAGCTCTTAAGATGTTTTGCATGCTTTCAAACATCTCCCACAAGTAATTTCCACTTCAAATCACAGCTAAATAGTTTATAAACAATGCTGTCATGACTGCTGCCCAAAAGTATTACTTTCAGTGGTGTTTTTTATTAAGTATGGAGCCGGTGAAGAGGGGCTGTAGTTCAGGGTAACAAAAGACATGTAAACAGCAAAATGGCAGCTTAGCTAATCAATCACCTAATTGGATGATGTGAAATTAGCTGATACTGTGTCAGTGGAAATGTGACAGAGCAGCCTCTTGGAAATTTAGTTTACTTGACACTTGTGAAAATGTACACCCTGACATCCTGTTCACTCTTGTAAAGCTTTCCATTTGGAAATTGTTAAGAGTTTCATCCATTGATTATTTTAGGGATGGCATCATGGAGGGAATGCTCCATGCCAAGTTTGATGTATACACACAGGGTGGTCAAAGAGGTCATCTTTATTTTTATAACATCAGAGAATTTCATTTCTAGTGGTCTGACAAATATTAATGTATATTTTAGTGACCTATTTAACATTCCTGTAAGGATAAGAGGAAGGTGTAGGCTTTCCTAATTGCTTCATCAGAGCTCAGTCCGTCACAGGAGGGCAAGGACCACTGACAGATTTGGGGTGCACGAAAGCTCAGTCGTACTATAACAGAGTCCGATCATTTAAGTCAGTCGAACAGTTCAGTCCATAAAATGTATTGGCCTCATATGTACAGAGCTTTCCAAAAAACTTTGATTGACCTGTATACTTTAGTAGAAAAGGGGGACTGAACTTACCAATAGTGGTTTCCACAGTATAAGGGATAAATTAAACTTTGCCAGGGTATGAAAACCTTCATACTGTAGGTTTCTTTTTCATTGTTAGATAGCTGGTAAGAGATGGGCTTTTAAAAAACACTGCTGATGTTTATCACTTTTATATATTGGGACACCACAGTCTTATCAGAAAATTTGTTACAGCTTTTATCAAGAAATCCAAAACAGAGTAGAAAGAGTGGGATAACAAGAAATTCTGACCTTTGAGTCGACTATCATGCAGCATCTGCATCTTATAGTGAGTCATAATTACTGAGAGCTAAAACTCCATCCATGCATAACTATATAACCATGGCTACTGTACTTAGTTAACAAGTAAAACAATTGGACCATATAAACATGACCAGCGGGACCTTGAGATATCAAATATGCATGTCATGACGGACAAATGGACAAGCTGAAAGTCTGCTTCATCATTAAGTGAGATGTTGAGTGTGCATGTTGTCACTGGGAGAGGTTTCAAATGTTACTGTCATCACGTTGAGGTTTCATATGAGACGTGTGTTCTGTATCAGAGAGCAGAAGGCGTGACAGAAACCAGGTGAGCAAATATCACATCAAGGGTTGGAGCACTTTGTAGTCAGGGTTAATATAATGAACGGGAGAAGACAGTTATGCAATCTCACAGTTAAAAGAACAATTTCCGACCCTCGTAATCACCTAGACTTCCTCCTAACATACAGTCATAGTCCCAGCAAAAAACGTATGCATAGGTGATTAATCATTTTATCACAATGCAATGCCCAGGACGGAAACCTTGGACCATTGTATATTATTCTAACACCAGCAGCCTAAATAAACAGTGTCACAGACAAAGCCCAATCAGTGAAAACCGCCGCATCCCCCAGCACAACAGTTTGGCCCACTAATCTGTCATGAAGCTGTCATGTTAAAGTTACACTGAACTGAAATGAAGTTAAATGCCTTATTTTTGCACACTTTATTTTTGCAGTATGATGAGCACCTGGGTGATGAACATTATGTAAAAACTGAAATGGCTGTATATTAAAGGCTTTGTGGAACCTACATTAAGATATTGCATGGTCATTTAATAGTGGAGTAGAACTTGCTGCTTACCATTCTCAAACAGGGATGTGAGAAAATAATAGCAAATTGTGCTGCACAGCGGAGCTCAAAGTTAGAATCCTGTTAGTGCGAGGTGACAGTAATCAGAAATGAGCTGGTGCGTCACTCTGGGGGGCTTTCAAAAGACTTCGTGTTCCAGGACTGTGCAGAAAAATATACATTAGATCAGCTGTTAAACTAATGTGCTTATCCAATCAGCGTTTGGTCTTGTTTCAATTGTTGTGTGGTTCTCTCACCTAGACTTTCCTAACAGCTACACAGCAAAAAGAGAAATGAAAACAAAGGAGGAATGCAGTGAAAAGATACCAAAAGGCTGCATGAATGCATTGGAATGAGGATAAGTTTACTCACTGGCTCTGACTATATATTACTGTAAATAAAATGTTTAATTACAGTGATGGAAAAATAATCTAGGATCTTTCATTTCCCAAATTTCCCAACTGAAAAATGGACCATTATAAAACTGAACAGACCTTTGACAAAGGAAGATAGTTTACGTTTGTTTTCTTTGAGCTTCGAGGCTCAAATGATAACTAGCTGGGAGGCCAGTACGAGCAGTTCTACTATAATTTAATTATATAACAAGAATAGTCTATTAGTGATAGCAAAGACATCTTTAATGCTGCAGTCTGACTCTATTACAAATTTGGACTTTTTTAATGTCAGAAGGAGGCATTGATGTCCTTTGTAGGATTTCTACCAGAACTTTTTAATGGGAAATATATCAGACACAAATCATTGTTCAAAGAGGATATTTTTTTGTCTCCAAGCACAATGTCACATGTCTCAGGAAATCCTCCAGTAAAACTATCAAGTTCAAGATGTAAGAATGGCCTGTCATGTTCATGTTCAAGTTCAAAATGAAACACTAACTGTACATGTTTTTTACGCCTGCTGTTGGGCTTACTGGATGTTGCTACAGATGCACAAATGCTTTGCATCACCTTGCCTTTGTAGCTAACCACATGAGGGTGGGTTTAATCTATTTGACCACTTAGAAAAGTGGGTTAGTTTGTAAGATCTGAATATATGGGTCCGGGCCTGTAGAAAGATTCATTCTTGTCTGGGAAAGTGGAAACAAGTAGCCTACCTGAAATAAACAAATGATACATTTGATACATTTACATTTAAGTTTACTCTAAATAGTTGACTTCCGAATTAGTTTATTGAGCAATTATAATTTTACAAACAAATGTGTTATAAAAGTACAGTCAAATGAGATCTCCAGCCACCATAAAAAGATTCATGTTATGTTTTGCTTGGTGGCGTTTTACTCATTGTGGACACCAACTTTTTTTTTTTTTTTGGTGTTATCCAATAAATATTATGTTTGGCTCAAGAGATTATTTTCTGTTCCCCCTGAGTCCCTGCAAGTGGATCCACATTCCGCAGAATGTAACAATTGTGACACATGAGTCAGCAGAGGATTTCTGGCCTGGAAACTATCTCTATGCTAAATTTGGTTATATTCCAACACAGCTAAATTAAGGGTATCTGTATAGACAGCCTGACAGACAGGTATATTAGGTAAGCTCAAATTGGCCTTTGCAAAGATATGAATAGCCTCGCTCTCTCTGTATGTGGATTTTTTTCCTCTTATATGTGGTTACTTTATAAGTCAATATCAGATTTCTAGCATGTTATTAATGTCAAATATGAAAAAATTATACATGGTCAAATGTCTGCAGGCTTTCGTCTTCATAAAAGGTGTCTGTGGCTGATTTCATTGATTAGCACGTCTTAGATTAAAAAGGGTAAACTAATCAGCAAAAGCAGCTGTACCACTGCATTTCCTGTTAGAAAGAATCTCATTTCACCTCTACTCGTCATGCGGCCGTGCTCATCTCTTCTTTGCTTTGAGAAAAACAAAACTGTTGTGGATGTGGTTCGCAATCTGTGTGGAAGCTGTCCCCCATGTGGTTTCCTGAAAATGGACTCTGAGATCAAAAGTTCTAAGGGAGATTTTGGCTAAAGGTACTCTATGCTGCTGCTACACAGAGGCTCAATTCAAACATCTGAAAGTTGTTTATTATTCTTTATTTTTTGTGACCTACAGTTATTCAGAGGAACATTTCTAACTTTATCATACTGTGCGTTTGCTTTTACTCATGAAAACAAATATGCTTCATGTCCACCAGCTAAATATTAAGCCAAGCAGCTGATTAGCTTCACACAAGGTGTTTAACGGCAGCCTGTTCACATTCCAGAGCCATCGACAGTGTTTTGTGAAAACTACAGCCATTTCTGGAATATGTGCGTGAGAAGCCCTCTTTAAAAAAAAAAAAAAGTGTGTATATATGAGTGATGCATATCTTTATTTGGTGTTCATCAGTTTCATCTTTCATTTGAGTCAAAATGTTGTTTTGATACACATCTTTTTTAAACTTCTGACCTGAATTTATTTCCAGCTTCACAGAGCCCGTTTTGACAACCAACTCCAGAGTGAATGCCACATTCACAGAGCAACTGAGCTGCCGACTATTATGCGCAAGGCTCTCACAGTCCCACTTGTTTCTGTGTTAATCTGACGGATGCACAAACACAAAATGTTCTTGAAATATTCACAGCTGCGTCATGAAATCCTCATGAAACCTTTCTAACTGCAGTTTTTTTTGGGGCTCTAAATATTCAACAGAAGGGAAGAATTAAACAAGATTAAAATAAAAGGAAAGTAAATTACATTAATTACAGACGGAAAGTTTAATGTTCCAAAAGGTTTATCTTTTAGCCAATGAACGTCATTTGTAGTCGAATAAGATTTTATTCATCAAAGGTCCTAGCATGGAGCTGCTGACAACCTGACCTCCCGTAGTATCCTTTGTTCCAATGGAGGTGAAGAAGCTTCTGCATGAACACGCTCTGTTGTGTCATGCAGATGTGTTAGCGCTTCTTGGTCCAGATACCGGTGGACCATGGCTTGCTTAAGATGTACAATTTGCTCTCTTTTTTTGTAGACATTGTCAGAAATTGGACTTCTAACCAGGTATCTTTTTTCATCAACCTCCACCACCTGTTCCCCAGGGATGGAGACAGCACTTGTTCCTGGTCCACTGTTCTCCCACTATGCCACGATGGGGTTAACGAGATCCTTGCATTCATCCTGCTGTCTATCACAGACTGACCTAACAAACGCAGTCACTAATATCTGTTAATTACAGAACTCGGATGTGTACGAATAAACACTGAAAGTACACCTCCTGCCGAAGGTTCACTAGTTTAGTTTCCGGCCCAAAGCAGTCTCTCTAAGACTTTCATGATGTGGGACTTGGGGAAGCCAGTCTCCAGTCCCTGAGGGCAGATGGGTGTGTTTTTCCCGGGCAGGCTGATGGAACAAAGCCGGATGCCTTCTACTGGGCAGGAACTGTCCTTTGCCTCAAGCTAAGGTTGAAAGGTGCTTCAGTATCTCGCAGAGCTGTTATGGGCTAACACCATCTGGACAGGCAACCTTGTTCCCCTTCAGTCTCTCCAGTTGCTTCTTCACCTGACTGCTGGAGACAGACAGGCTGAACTGCAGCTACACAAGGACTCACATTGGCCTGATTTTTCAGGAGATGTCATGGTTGGTTGGGCTGTAGTAAAATATTATGCGTGTTAGTTGTAATAATAGTCAGCACATCTGTCTCCGCACAACCTACTGGGCATATATTTTGACAGACTTTTGAGGCATCATTCTCCTCCATGTGACGGACGCATGATTGTAATGTGCCTCCAAATTCAAAGAAGAATACTTTTGGTGATTACTGGAAGGAGAGACTGAAGGTCCCCTTGAAAGTTGGAGAAAAGATGATTTATGAGGATGAGAACTAACCATCAATCATCCCCTCACAGGGGTGTGTGCTGCTGCTGAAGAGATGTCCATAGTTTAACACATTTATACTCCGGGATTAAACAATGTTTGTGACAGAGTGAAAATGTAAAAAATCAAATGTTTTCAATGCATTAGTACTTACTACTTTCAAAGCAAATTTAAGTTTTGTCACTGAGGAAGTATTTTATTTTGTCCAGTGAACATTTTATTAGAGTTTGAAAGATTAGGTTATTTAAAGTCAAATGCAGGTTTTAGTTTTATATTTATTTTTCATTGTTAATTATATTCTTCATGCATTGAGTAATTCCGTTTCTGTGTAATTTGAAACAACATTTTCAATAACACGTCTGGATCACTGCAATGAAAATAGCAAAGCATCTGCACTCTGTTGTAATTTTGTGCTTTGAAAAGAGGCTCCCGAGGGATAGTCTGCATTTAGATTTATTTAAGATGAACACGAAAATATACCTGAAGTCATAGCCCCAGCTAGCAAATTTTCAGCTTGACACAGTCTATATTTCCCATTAGGTCTGCAGGTCTGCAAATAAAATGCGTTCATCTCATATACTCTTTCCATTATCCATACAGATCCCAAATCAGCAGAGTTATAGCAGAACCGTTTATCTTATTACACCAGCAAATAAACCTCCAGAGACCGGAACATTACTGCTATGAATGCCATGTAATGTCCAAATTATTTATCCATCGCATTTCTTGTTTGATGATTTTAAGCTGATGAGGTTTTGACACCCCTCACCCCTCCATTCTGGGCTTTCAGATTAATCCCCTTTGCTTTTTTTTTTTTACAACAGACAACTAGGTTTTCACAGAGACATTTTTGGCAATTCAAAAACTTTTTAAGGTCTCAGACACATAAGATGGCATTTAAAGACAGAATCAGGCTTGCAGAAATTAATGTTAATCAATACACAGTTCATTCACACTTAGTATTCAAAATTTGTGGCATTTTGGCTGTAGCTCATATACCTCTCAGTAGGTCAGTGGTTCAACTCCCAGCTTTCCCGAGCCACATGGTGAAGTATCTGTAGGACATTGTACCCCACCTTACCAATTTTTCCATCAGTGTAAGAATGTGCTTGAAAGCTTGTAATGAGCAGGCTGTGCTACAACACGCCTGATTTAAGAGTCAACATTTGAACTGATTAAACACTGAGTCTGAGACATTACCTTTGATACGACAATCATTTCTGCAGGCTTTGATCATTCATTCCCACAGCTGACAGACTCTGCTGCAGCAGGATAACAGATTCAAGTATGCTTGTGCAAATTACTCAACTTAAGATGCAATTAGCAAACAGAATGGAATGCACACAGGGATGCATACTGGTGCATATTGTTTGTAGCTTTTTAAAAACATAATCATAAACAGATATGTACAAATTATTACATGAATTCTTTACATATGCAGTGTACAATGCTTTCTTCTATATCTGGATATCTATTGTATCCAAGATTGATTTTTAAATGCATACAACATGTATCCTTTCTTCTTATTGTCAAATAAGGACCTCTGTGTACAACAATTTTTTATTTACATTTAAAATATTACCTGATGTAGGATCAGGTTTATCTCATCAGGTCACCTGCTCCAAACACTTCAAATTTGTTTAACTGGTTATTAATTTGTTTGTATATATTTTTACTAATGTGCCCTAATTTCTTAACAGTAGTTAAACATTTTAATAGTGTTTAAAATGCAACATTCAGCTTATAAGTGACACCTTTGTAACTGGCCTACTCATCGCAGCGGTAGACTGTGAAGCTGTTATTCATGCCTGAGACGCTGAGAGCTTGCACTTATTTTTTTTTATTGGACAAACACCACCTCTATGTTTGCAAAACATAAAATGAAGCAAACTGCGCTTTCTGTGAATATAAGCACATGCAAAGGTGGCAAACGAGACAGCAGGCGTGTTGTTTGCACGCGTGCTTTAAAATGTGACAGACCACACACTTTCTCTTTTAAAGACAGTCATAACCATCGTTGTGGCAACGATGCATACAAACATTACCCTAAAGGAAAACACATCCTCTGCCAAGTGTTCACTGTGACGATGCTGAGCTCCAGGCTGGCCAGGCTTCAATAAACTGCTGATAAACTCAGAAACATTTTCTGAAATTGATTTTCGCAAGAACTTGGAAGTGCAGATTTTGTTATATGGATACGAATTTATATGAACATCGTGTTCATCTACCTTGAAAGGATTATGTGATGATGCCATAAATTGGACTTTGAGACAGTGATACAAATATAATCTCAGGGCCAATCTGATTTTATTGACCATATAGAGGCTATAGCTGCAATGACATGGGTCATTGACTTTGAGCTTTACTGGATAGTTCACAGATGTCAGCATGAAGTTGGCTGCTATATGGGAGAGGTTTGTCAGGAGACCTGGAGTGTTTGTATATGTTAAAACCAGCAATGAAAAGAGAGTGACTTTCAAATTTTGCCTTTTGAGCAGATTCATAGCTCTCATTGATCTGAGACACTTCATTCCCACAGAGTTTCTTCATTAGCTCACAGTTTAGTCTCTTATGCTGATTTGCTTAAAAGTGGGCACTGACAGGCGTTGCTGCCTCCTCCTCTGTTCATTCCATAGCTATATCTTTTCCCTGATGACTATGTGGCCCATCTTGCACCTGCTCTACAACATCCCATCATATTAGAGTTCCAACTGTGCCTGCTGGCATAATCTCCTCTCTTTTATTTGCTTCCTGCGGTAAGTCATCAAGCTCTGGTTGTTTTTTCACTCTGAAACTGTCAGATTAATGTTACACATTACCCTCAGAAACCTAAAGTGGTTGAATTTGCCCTTTATTGTCTCAGTTAATAGGCGGAAACTGTCTAACACAAATAGTTAAAACCTATTATTGCTTCTCATCATAAGAAGTGAATAAAGACAGGGAGGGAAAAACTTAAATCCAATTTAGCATATTTAGAATTTGGCAGATGAACAAATGTTTTCATAACACACTCAAAGTAGACAGCAGATGTACTGTAGCTTTATTGAAACCATTTTTTTAGATATGTAAATATATTCTCTCAGTGAGGAAGTTAGAAGGCAAGTTTCTTGTCATGGCAAAACCCAAGTTTGACTAGTTTGCTGGTTTAGTGCCTAATAGAGTGTGTGACTATTGATATGTGGTGTAGTTATTGACACATTAAAAGATAAGAAAAGGGATGAAGAGACAGAAGTTTGCAATCCAATAAGTCAGTTTGGCTGTTATAACAGCCTGCTATAACCTGCTATAAACATAAAAAGGAAATTAATCAAACATTTTCCCACTCTAAAAAGACAATACAATATTAATTTCAGAGCAAGCTTCTAAATCCAATAAAAAAATATCCAACAGATAAAAAAACAAATTGATCTTCTGTTCTACATTGTAAATTTTAGTTTATTTTCTTTCATCTCAATAATCAAAATATTTGTGTAACTCTTTACTAAATGAAGCTGATGTAAAAGATTACATCAGCTTAATTTAGTAAAGCTCAAGCTTAATTTTCTATTACATGTCCTGTATCATGCATAACCACCAGCTTTTGATTGCATTGTGACACCTCTTTATGAAAATGTCTACCTTGTCCAATAAATGCATGTGTGAGTCTGTATGTGTAATCAAATAAAAAAGTAGAATATACCAGGATTTATCAGGGAGATGGAGGGAACGGAGACAGGGAGGATAAACTAATGCTTTAGTTTATTTTGTGGCAAAAATGGCCCTGGAGTGTTGCTGATCATGTTTGCAAAAAGCAGAAAGGGGAATGAATGAGAGAACACACAGTGTGAATTGTCAGAGGGGGTGATGGTTGATGGAGAGCTGGTGGAGGGTAGAGGAAATGTTTCTGTGAGAAAGCACACAGTGAGAGACACAACGCAACAGATGGAGAGAGGAGGCCGAGGAAGGCTGGCAGAGGCAACTACAAAGGCAAGATGGTGGGGAGTGTAGCCCCAAGTTTGGTTAAGACAAGCAAGGATTCTGTGCCTCAAAATACGCCTTGAGGTAAAGTACTAATATGTATGAGCCTAATTAAGACTGAAATCTGGTATACATCTAGGCTCACTAATTACTATTTTCATGTACGGTTCACGTGAAAGAGCACATGTTTCTGTTGTCATGATGTGTATGTCATTAACACATTCTGCATCATTTATCTACTGAAGGGAGCCCGATTAATGCAGGGGACAAGGAAGAAAATAAAGATGAAGAACTTGCCTGCAGAACAAGAGTAGCCTTAATGATAAAACACAGCCGATTAATAAGTCTGACGGTGGACAGGGCAGGCCTGTCAGGGTAAGCATAAAAGGTGATGAGTGAGAGCTTTGCACTGTGAAACCTTCATGCTCCAAGATGCACACTGTCGAAGGCAGTAGAGAGGTCCGGTGAATATAAAACACGGCCATAATTAAGTGCTGACTTAGATGGCCCAGTCCATTTTAAGACAAAGACACGCACACACACCCACACCCACACCCACACACAAACACACAGACACACTCACACACACACAAACACACTAATCACAACATGATTCGCTCCTGAAAGAAAACACAATTTCCCTAAATTGTCGGTAGCATGCAGGGTGTGATTGTGTTATGTAGATTCAAGGGACTCTGCAGTGTAAATCTGTAATCTGTTCATTATTTTACCACATATGCAAGAGAAAGTAAATTGATGAATAGATAAAAATATGATTCATATGAATATACATTTGGAAAATCCAACCTAAAGCTTTTATAAAATTATTGCAAAACACAATTAGAAATGTTTTATGCAACCAAAAAAAAAAGTTTATGAACAATGTATGCTACCACAAGCCTTACACTTGGAATATTTATGTCTGAACATGTATGAAATATTAAAAAACTCATTGTGTTCATGCTCAATTTGATTAGTTTGAACTACTTAATATCTCAAATTTCAGTTACAGTGTATAATAACAGCATCTGGATACAGCCCTGCTTGGACTGTTTTAATAACACAGTAAGGACATGATTGGTTGAAAATGTATAAAAACATTTTATCTTAAATTAGTGGCCACTATAAGGACAAGAGGTCAAAGTTGAAAAAAGTCTGTATTATGGTAAAGAGAGGCAAGAATTCATTATCAACATATGAGGACACTGGGTCTCAGGAAGTTAAGAGATACGTCAGTCAGTATCTGACAGTCAGAAGTCCAGGTGCTGTTCAAGTTGCTCTTTGAGAACCTTCCAGTTTTCTTACAACATCCTAGAAATTAATCAAAACTCATTGTTTTAATGTTCAATTTGATTTAGTTTAAACTACTTGTTATTTAATATTATGTCAAAAGAGCTTGCTGCAGTAAGTGCCTAACAATGCTGTTTGCCTCATTTTTCCAACTGCCTCGAACATTGTTTCATCTCTTTGCTCTTCCCAATCCCTCTCTGCACCATCATCAGCTTTTTGTCCACATTTTTAGCATTCCTTCAACTTATATGGAGGCTGGAGTTGTGCTCAGAGCAGGGGGTGAGGAGGCAGTGCATTCACTTGCTGAGAATTCCCCAGTGAATAACAGCTTTTACTCAAGTAGACATCTCCAGGGCTTCAGCGTGGAAGTACAGTCTGGGGGCACAGAAATACGTATTTTGAATGATGCCATCAGTTACTACTTCCCAACTGAGTGCCCCTGTGAGTGCATAACCCTCTGGAAAGAAGCAGTCTTAGGATGCTGTGGTGCACATGTGTATAGTTCCAATCTAGGGGATGATGTGTTATCTGAGGAAACTGGAAGACCTTTCCTGCTATAAAGTTATGCCTGATTGTTACATGTTCCTTGTGAGATTAGTTTAAATTGTGTGTGAAGTTCCATTATTTCTCTGTTGGTTTCTGAACAGCTGGACCAAACCAAACAACTGCTTCATTGATTTTTGTACACTACCTCTATTTCTACTCTAATGTGAAACGTTGCATTATGCCTGCTCAGGAGTGTGAGCCTGGGATGGCAATAACAAGTCTTTGGAATACTTTGAAACTGTAAAATAATTTTCAAGTGGAGAATCAATAACATTCACTTAAAATGTGTGGGTAAACTGCAAAAAACCCAGAAAGGACTCAAAGGCGCAAATCTCTTGCAGCTCAGTTCAGAGAAAATTCTTGCCACAATCCCAGGCCATACTGTCTATATCTTTATTTGTGTTGAAGGTTCTTTTTTTTCTAATGTGGTGAACAATTCAGAATAGATAACCAAATAAACATAAATTCATGACCATCCGATCACTTTGTAGAGCTTATTTACAAAAATGTTGACTTGTAAAAATACTGGGTACTAAACTTTAGAGATGATTTTTACTCACAATTTTGACTAGAGAGCTGCTCTTGTGAAATTTTGATTAAACTGAAATGTACTTGAGCTATACTTGAAAATCTTTTTCAACTGCTTTGCCAAGGGCAGTGAACACTGTGATTTTTACATAATTTCTCATTCACATGCAGTATTTTTTGAGCTGTAATCGTTGGTTGTTTCAAATGTAGATGTAACCATGTTGACTGTCAGCAACAAGTGATCTTAGATTACCCTTTTAGAAGTAATTTAATTATATTTGCTGCCATGCTAATTATAGACCATGCTCACTTTAGACCAAATCAAATTAGCAGTCTAAACATGATTAAAATCTGTGTCTTGGTTCATTCGTTTATTTCTCTGATCGAAACTCATAGATATATTCTCGCAAGATTTATATATTCGGTGTCTCAGGAGAGCAACACTTCAGAGCTTATCTAATGAATTTTTTCAGAATGACAAAAAATGTTGAAACACAGAAACACGGCAGGTCTTAAAGTCTCAAGTTATTATACAAATCTAAGGTTATGAACCTACAAACCAGCATGATCAAAGCAAAAACAATAACAAAGACATAGAATGTATCTGCTCATGGATGCTACCATGACTCTAAACTGAATAATTTGGCTGTCACGGTTGCTTTGAAGCAGAAGATATTAAATCCACCCTGAGATATCTATTGATCATTTTTCTAAAACAATATCCAAAATGCAAATACACACATCCATTCACACATGCATGGCATACATATACACACACCCACAGGGAAATGCTGCAAGAACAATACCTGCACAAAAAATGAGAGTGAAATTACATCATAAATGCCAGCCTTACTGAATCTGTGATGATGTCACTGCACTTACTTGTACTGGCTAATGATAGCACTTACTCTCCTTACATTTATGTGACAAATATGTACATACATGAAGGACAAATGGGACACTCAGCACACAAGCATGAAAAGACAGACAGGAAAGATGCAGTTTTAAGTAAAGAAGTTTTATGGAATAAGAGGAAAATTCTTCTTGGGGGCAGAAGTTAGCTGATTCTTCTTGTGCTTTTCAACCATTTCTGTGCAAGGCGAGCCAGTGGTCAGACACATTAAAAGCCTGCAGTCTGGTAGGGTGATGTTTATACAAAAGCACTTCCCGCCCATTGAAACACATACAATGAAAGAGCCCCTTTTTGGGACTTTTGCTGAATTATGCAACTTAATGGATTCATTTCCACTGAGATGGATGGGATGGAAGGAACGTAGCAAAATATCTGGGAATGTAGGGACTTATTGAGGGATGAGGGGATATAAGAATGGGAATGAAAGAGAGGTAGGAGAAGGGAGAGCTCCATGGTGAACACATAGCCACTGGCTTTTAGCTGTAAATCCCTCTCTTCACTGGAAAAAGTGGGCTTGTTCTACTTTTCACTCTTTCTCCCAACCCTTTCCCTTCCCACATCAAAGATATATAAACAAAAGCACCAACATACAGTACATGCCCTCCAACTAACGTTTGACTGCAATTGAATAGTTTATTTGTAATGCTTGGAACATGTAGAGTTAGATATGTTTTTTTTTTTAAAAGATCACAAGGACAAAGTGTAAAAGCACTGTCAATATGAAGAGGTTTTCATTAAAACAACCTGTAAGCTATTATGGCATCCTCATCATCAATATTTCTTATAACTGAATTTTGTTACAAGTGTAAAGCTCTTGAAAATTCCATTCTTTGTATTTTCCTGCTATAATATGCATGCGTTTTGTACGTTTGTGTCTGTTAAATTCTTGCATAGTACAACAGCCAAAAAGGTGACCCTGCGATTTAGTCTCACATTGTAAAACTTCAGTTTTTCACGTTTCACTGGAAAGTCATGCAAAATTATACCTTTGAGTAGATGAAGGAATGAAAGTCACTGTAAGGAACCCAAAAGTTAAAACAATTGAACAACTAGGAATGGTAAAAATGAAATGAGTTAAAGAAATAACAGAAGCTACTCGAAGGATGAAAAACAAGAATCATGACACGATGAAGACTTGTATTTGAATCTATGATAAACAAATCATAGTAGCAGCTGAAAGTGTCATGTTAACAGCATAGTGACATACATTTTATGGTGCTGGTTAAGGTTGAAAATACCTTCTTCGATTATATTTTACATTTCCCTCCCTCCCAGTATTACTTTTTTTTTAAATCAAGGAAGTGACTAGTGGCATGGTTGAATAACATAAATGCTATGAGTTTTAGGGATTCTTGCATGATGGCAACTGATTACAATCATTCAAACACAAGAAATTATATCTTGTTCAATTAAGATAAAACATGAAGCAAATTTCCTATACAATCATATGGTTTTCAACAAGAATGAAGTCTTTCTGTTGAATCAAATCCATTTGTTTTGGTTGGAAGAGCGGAATGTATTGGGGTTGATTAAACTGTTTACTGGAGCTACATCTAAATTTAATTGAGACCCACTTATTGAACTAATGTTACTACGTTTGTTACTGAATTAACCAGCATAGGGTTTCATGCCAGTCTTTCTATTTATTTATTTGATCTGTTATCATCACAACAGAATTGACATTAGTAAAACATAGTTCATATAGCAAGATTCTATTAATTGGGAGAGGGAATTATTATGACCCATACATATGTGTAAGGCAATAGAATTAGTTAATAATTGAATGCATTTAATTGTGCAGGAATTTTGTTTTATGTTTTAATGTTCATTCTGGTTTGTTTTTTGCACCTTGTGATGTAGAAATGATCAGGGTGGGTAATCAGGAACAAGGTTTGGTACCATCAAGCACACATTGTTGTTTATGTTTTCAAATGCAGTGAAGAGATGACCCTGAAATGAAAAGATAGATCATAATTGACTCTTACGTAGAAGTCATTAAATGTTAACAGTGTAGAGTTTTTAGTAACCTCCAGTGTTTAAAATGCCTTGAAGGTCAGAAATAGCTAACCTAAAAAACAAGCCAAAGTAAAATGTAACCCTGTAAACAATAAAGACTTTAGAAACAGATTTTACCTGGGTCCTAAAAGAAAAAAGATCTAACGTAAAAGGTTTTTTGACCTGCTGAGTTTCTTTAATAAATACAAGAGGGGGTATACTGTAGATGGTGATATGTCATAAAAAGGAGTAATAAAATAGTTAGAGTAATTATCTCATAGCGGGGGTGGGTAGTGTTTCTTTGCGCATTCCCTGGGAGAAATGCTTGAAAACAGACGAAAAATGAGGAAAGAGTAGATCATCCACTTATCCTTTATTTAATAAACTAGCATTGAATCTAAACTCTGCATTCTGTGGGGGGAAGGTAGAAGGCGTTAGAAGGTGTTCAGATTAAGAGTGGTATTAATTCTGACCCGTAATCTCTCCTCGGCTGTAATTGAGGTCGCACACCAAGGGAAGCTACGTTTGGAGTGAGACAGGCTTTCTGCTTAAGTAAGCTCTGCAGTGGGAGCTAACACATACAGAAATTAAGTGAGAGCTGCAATACTCCACAGACCCTAGGACTTGAGAGTGTTTGGACACAAAGTGAATGGAAGCAGACAGGGAAGCACTTACTTAAGTAAAGTTAAACACTCTTCTTATCCTGGACTGACAGTGAGACTAATACTAAGTGTGCATAACTGTAAATATCCTTTATCAGATATTTTGTGTTTTCCCATTGGTTTAAAAAGGGATATTTCTCTACATCCCTTTACAGCAGTTCCTTCTTGTGTTTCATCCCAATATTTACACTTAAATTAACTAACTAATGAAAGAAGAACATTGGATGTCTAAAAGATCTTGATGTCCCAGACACAATCAAACACCTCAATGTTTCCATTTGGGTGTCCAAGCATCCGTTCTTCTTGAAGCCGTGGCTTTCTTTTTCTCCGTCTGTGAGACTTCACCCCTCCATCCACTCCATTCTTCTGCATCTGTCTGAGATCAATATTGTAATAACTGGGGATGAGAAAGTCTCATCATAATCAATAAGGACAATGTATAGCTTTGCAGAGGTAGACAGAGAGAAATCATTCTGCCTAACAGAGGAGCTGACTGTTTCTGGCACCTCATTCATTACACTATTGAATAATCCATTGACTTGTCACCACCACAGAGGAACAGACGATGGTCTGGTGCAAGCAGAAAGATGCTGCACAAAAAGCCCTGTATTTTGTTTGACAACACATAAGAGATTCACTAGGTTCAGAGCGTACCTCTGTGCCCATACAGGTTGAATCTCAAGTCTGAAGGACTTGCAACTCTTGTATACCAAGACACCGTTTTAATGGAAAGTGTCTTCAATTACAGAAACCACACACGTATATATATATATATGTACATATACAGGGTAATCCATTTACTACCTTTACCATTTAAAAAACTAAACAAAACCTGGCATAAGTGCTACACTACTGATCATGTTACAAAGTGCTACTGGGGTGTTTTTTGATCATCAGGTCAAATCTGCCCATGCTTGAGTTAAATTATCACAGCTGTCTGAATTCACCTTAATGGTTACCCAAACAGATGATTGGGTGTGAGGAGAAACGCTGCAAAATAAGATGCAAAGTTATCAACTCATATTCCTGTATCTGACAGTCAGAATGAAACACTTCTTAAGAGCTGCTTCTGGGGGCCTGAAGGGCCTGTCAGTTGACTTTGGTGAGCTTTAAACTCAGGGCTAATAAGGATGTACTGTTGGGAATTTGTGTGCATGACAGCTAAGCAGAAAGGGAGACTTTGATTAGCTACGGGGCCTGTGCAAAGGGAGTTATGCAGCAGAGACCAGTCATAAACCTGGACTGAAATGAAAAAAGAAAACACACTTTAAATTCTGCGGCAGGGTTTTCAGAAACAAGAGCATGGATATTAAACTAAGAGAAATGTTAAGGTTAAATGTTCAGACATATTTAAGTTGTAACTCAGTAAACAAGGACATGCAAACAAATATTGTCAGTCTTTCAGTTTACAGTTGCAGATCTTGTTAGCAGTGCAGTCACACCAGACGGTGCAGCGAGCTCAGAGCCATTTCAACACACAGGGAGAAGATTAAGGATGTCACAGTGGATCACAGTGGAGACTGTGATCTGAGAAAACTGGAAGGGGGGCATGAGGTTGGCGTATAATTCCACCTGTACACACTCAGACAATAGCAAAGTGCATTTTGTTGGGAACAATAACTAAAAGATTTTCTTTCCCAGAAATGTTTGTTGTGATGCATCATGATAAAAATGTCTTCATTTAAAAAAAAAGTAATGAAGTTATACATGACAGTTTCTTTTAGCATTAAATACCTTGATTTAATGAAAATTGGTGGAGATGAATGATACAGGTTTAATTAGACAGTTGATGAATGTGGTGCAGTATAGTAACTGAAAAAGTGCTTTAACAGATGGAGGAGCATGACAATAAAGACATAATATTTCCAGCCCATTTGTTTGATTGATTGATCTTAAGAACATGTCTACTCAGGAATAGGGAAAGAGCTGGAAAGTTCACAAACTTATACAGTAAGTAAAAAAAACATAAAAAATTAAAACATGGCTGAAGGACCAGCAATCGACATCTTTTCATACTCCAAACCAAGCCAGAATCTGCTGTATTGATAATTGAATACACAGAGTGAGTTACTATCATTTAAAGCATATTTTTACAATGTTTTTATGACTAGTCAGCGTCTTATCTACAGAAGTCTCCATGTTTGGAGAAACAGCAAATGTCTTGATGGTAAAGATAAAAGTTACTTTTACTCTTCTCATGGCCTCCCTTCAAATAACTTTTCCCCATTGCTCTTCTCTCCAGACAGACTCTGTTTTTCCAAACTAAAAGCTCTCCCACTGCAGGTTACAGCAGGCGAGATATGGATGACTTTGTGTTATCCCTGTTCAAATAGAAAAACAAATGCAAAGAAAAGCCTAGAATTTCTCTTAGTTACACTTGAAGCACTCTAATTTGATACGACTGGCAAACACATAATGAGACTGTTTACCCACAAATGCTGCCTGATTTATCGTTAGGTTTAAAGGAAGGCTTGAATACAGATGACACATAAAAATGTAAATGTAACCCTTCGAACCATGATCACTTTCTAACATTATTTCTGAGAAACACAGAGGGACATTCTCAAAATATGAGAAGCCGCACCAACAAAATTAATTAAACTTCACAATTACCACTGCAGGTAGTCTATATGAAGGGTGTTTGAACTGTGTTTTTTTTTTTCACCATGTCCTGTTCAGCATTATTTCAGATGAAAAAGAAAAGAATAGACTGTGTTCTTCATTCTTCTTTCATCCTTTCACATTTTTACATCACATTGCTGCTGAAGCACTGCTGCTTATCCTTATGCAGAATATCTTTTTTATTTTTTTCAAAACTGGCAGTCTATTTATGCATTCCAAACTGAATAGTAATAATAATGTGATTAGCACAACACGGTCAATGCAAAATGTAAACATGATGATATCCTTATAAAATCCTGTCTGGATACTGCAATGGGTCATAAAACATCAGCTGGACAGAAGTCCGTCAGTTGTTGCCTCCTTTGTGGTCCAGCTGAACCTCCTCTCCAGAAGGGTCAACAAGGCTGACCTCCTGGGAGACAGGCCTTCCAATCAGAGCAGAGAGAGCAGGCGGATGGTCTTTGTCATGTTACACTTACTGGCAGAGATCGCAGGGAGTGAAAAGGCCAGCAGGAATATGTGTTGGCACTGCCTGTCCAGCTGTTTGGAGACCTCAAGGTCAGTAAGTCAAGGAGTAGGAAATGGGATGATGGCACTGAAAGTCTTTTTTTATTATTTCAATAACCTCCCAACAAACATCAGTGGAATTCCAGTATTCGATCAAAACACGTTAAAGTCACTTTAAGTTGCAAAAAATTGTTCAAAGCCACAGTGACTTCATCATGTGAACCTACTCTCATTTATAGCTTGTAAAACAATCTTTAGAATTCAAGCCTCTTTCACACAAATCTCAAGATCTGAAATATCAAGCACCAGTATGTGATCTGTCCTAAGTTCCTTTATGTTAATATCAAATTTGTTTGTCAAAAATATCCATGTCAAAATGAACATTTTGCAAATCTTTATAAAGATAGAGAAATAATTCCTGTTAACAAAAAAAATGTATAAGATAGCAAATGGAGGAAAACTTGAGAGAGTTAATTTTCGTATTTAAATTAGTAACGTGCACTTAATTGATATCTGCTTTTCTTTTTCTTCCTCACATCTGTCAGTGAAAAGATTACTTTTCTTTAATGTGTCTCTGCTAGCGCGATTTAAGAGCTCCTGACAGAGCAAGTGACAGGATGACAGTCTTGAGAAGACATGAGGAGAGAGAGAATGATTCTTGTGGACAACCTCATGTGACTTGCTGTTCCATTAATGCACAATGATTCTGCAGCTGTTTATCCCTTGAACTTTAATTGGCACATGTAGATGTGCACTGAGTTACTGCAAAGTTCGACAAGAGCATGTTTTAAAATGCGCACGTTTCAAAAGCCTCTGTGCTCCCCTGACTCCCTGTCACAGCAACAAATGCTGAAATTCCATTACTACTAAAAGCATAGCATGCAATTTTCAGCTCTATAGGACTTTTTTTTTTCTTCTAGCAGTAATGCACAAATGTCTCTTAACATGGAAATGTATTTTCAAGCAGCAGTCAGTCACAAATAATTTTTTGTTATCAAGACACTCCCTGCTGGCCCACATGCTGTAACCTTGAAATATGCTGTAAAAAGAAAAAACATAAGAGCCAGTGAAAATGTAAGAAGTCATAAAAAGAGCAAACTACAGCTGTGACTTCGCTCCACAACATTTGAGAAAGACATAATGTAAGCAGCCAGGCCAGCACATGCAGACACATGGCAAACTCTCAAGGCAAAGCAAAATGAGAGGAAAGATTATGGCAACCGGTTCACCATAAGAAAGATGATACAATGAAGTACCAACACTACAGGGAGAGATGGAAGGAAAAGCCAGGGATGGACGGATGGAGAGAGTGAAATAAACTTGAAATGAGTTAGGAAAAAACGTTTTTTGAAAAAATGCTGGACACCAAGCAACCATTCATAACCACACATTTGCAGGGATAGAAAGGAAGTGATATGGGAAGAGGAGTGGAGGCACAGGAGTGGGTGGGTGGCCATCAGTGCGCAAGCCTGAAGCGATGAAACATTACGCCAGGATAATGAAGATGGTTCTGCTCGGTCACACTCCACATTAGCCCAGAGTCAGACCGACCCCAAAGTGTCAACAACGTAATAGACTGGGTATCGGTGACTCTTTCACACTGCTGCCCGCCACCACAAACACCAATTATTTACAGGATTTTTGAGGATAAACGAGCATTGATACTGCTACATGAAAATTTATTACATGGTCAGTCGGAGATACAACCAGATGGAAACATTAATGAGTGTGAATGGTTGGCTACAGGTGCTATGAAATTGATTATTTCATTTCGGGATTTTGTTTCTAATTGGATGTTTTTACAGACTTTTAAAGGATTTACAGTAGATTAAATCACAAGATAACGTATTGGTATCATGAGCACAAATATCATTCATTCAACAACAATGGTTTATATTGTGTGTGCCTAGATTTAAAGCATCTAGCTGCCGTTAAAGCCAAAGTCAGATGATATTAAACTAAAAGGTAGTGAAGAAGCTGGTTGAAATAAGCAAAACACTGTACAAACTTTTTTTTTTTTAAATCTGAGGGGCAAAACTTGTAATGGTTAGACTTGTAATAGATTGTTGTGTGATGTTGACTTCCAATCCAACAAAGCTGGCTTCAAGGCCTAAATTTAAACAGACAATCGTATCTCTACAAAATCCTTGAACAATTCGTTCCTTTGTTTAAAAAGAATTGCTCATTTAAAAATCATTTGCACATTTTACTAATGCTCAAAATGGACAACATTTTACTGCTGATTTCACAAAGAGAGCGATTTAGTGTATGATGCATTCCAGCGGCATTACGAAGGCCAGCGGTTTTCTGCAATGCCTTTCAAGCAGCTTCAAACTCAGCGCCTTGAAGCCATGAATTTTTTGTCGAATCACAAATGAAGTGCAGCCTGCCATTGTCTGACACAAAAAAGACATGAACCATTTTTGATCTTGCACACTAATAAGAGCCAAAGCCCTCTTTGTGAATTTGAAATTCTTGCATTAGCTGAGGAGGGGCTTCGACAATTAAAAATGTGGAAAAATACTGTGTTTTGTCTTGTGATAATAGCAAAACTAAATTAACCTCTTTTGGTAAATGGGGTTTTATCAAGCTTGAATCAATCTTTATGGGGCAGCAGTAAATATAAACAAACTATTCATCTCAAAATGATTGTTTGAGGCCATTTAAACTAAGAGATTCCTCTGTATGGCACTTTACAACCATGTATCTCACACAATTAGGTGACAGACTCAACAGCAGATGCTGAACATACAGCTTGTAATGCTGCGGTTTGTAGATCGAACAGCTGGGACT
Organism: Menidia menidia; assembly: GCA_907169785.1. Lineage (NCBI taxonomy): Eukaryota > Metazoa > Chordata > Actinopteri > Atheriniformes > Atherinopsidae > Menidia > Menidia menidia. The sequence continues at coordinate 10,964,431 of CAJRST010004446.1, read as the reverse complement.
ATGTTGCTGTTTAATGCAGCCAGTCAGCTTCTGGCACGCTGTTCTTTATTAGTGAAATCATTCACTAATTCATTCTGCGGAGGCAGATAGGTGATCCAGACAAAAAAAAAAAAGCCCTATGCAAAACAGAGATGAAAGACATTCGAGACCTTTGGCAAACTCTGCTGTGATCACCTTGAGTTGCATAAAACAGGGACTCGAGAGCTTCTTGCTGCAGACAAAACTAAAAAATGGAACAAAGAAACTAGGTTTTGTTTGTTCTACATTCATGACATTCAGAGTGATGTTATGCAGAGTGATACTTGTCACAGGAAAATTTGGTTCTCAAAGGAATTATAAACTAATCCCATCTCACAACAACAGATCCAATACCTGTGTTTGTTCACAATGCAAAAGTGTGGCAGATTTGAAGTGAATCTTGAAGAAGCTTATGTCTTGATACGTGATGACATCTTTCTGTCATGATGTGATCTGCCTTCAAATGAGGAAGGAGGGGTTGTTGGAGGCGTTAGCCCTATACTAGAGATCCTAATTGAAGATGGTACACAATGTTTTCTACTGTCTTTACATCCATATTTAAACAAAACAGAATCTTGCTTAAATTAATAACATCCACAGATGCAAAACCACAATTAGGAGTAATGGGATCCCAAGGAACTAATGCATACATTTTCATCATTTGCATGTATTATTAACTCAATTAATAAGATGTTTGAGTGGTCAATATTTCTGAGTTATTTTACCTGATTTTTTGGAATTCCTTATGTGGGTTTCTGTTCCTCTTATTTGACAACAGCAGCATGGTGTTGGGTTCATCATGCTCATTAGATAAATGCATTCATGGCAGGCTACATTTTACAGACTACTAAGTTTGACCTGCCTAAACATAATGGATGAGACAAGACGGAACACCTGGGCTTTTGAAATGGGACTGACACTGGCCATTTTCATCTAGAACTGCTGTGAGTATATCATTAAACTTCTAAAGGAAAGACTATCTTAGACATGCACAAACGTAAAAGTAGAGATGCAAATATCTGTGCCCATAAGTTATTTTAAGTAATAATTCTTGAGAAACAGAAGTTTGTACTCCGGCCTTAGTCCTAATTTATTTATTGCCCTAGATGTAAAATAATTCTTAGTTTTGGCTTTGGGATGTAATCCCTCAAAATATATTACTATTTACATCCATCTTTTTTTGGTGATTGGCACATAATTCGGGATAGGCTCTGCTGTCTGCCCATACACAGATTTACCTCTGAGAGGATGCTACACAGAATGAGATACATAGCTCAGCTAAAACTAACCTGATTATTCTATTACTGTATCTAATGTAGGGTTTTTAGGAGGATTACATTTCTTTTCAGCGAATACATGTGTGGGATTTGCAACTTCACTGATTCTGCTGTCAGTGGACATGAGCGTTTCCTTCTCTGTATAAATAGACATGAAGATTTTCATAGCCAGCAAGCTAAGACATCAATAATAAAAAAAAGCATTTGAAGAGTTTGAAGGCTTCTGTTTTTAGTTATTTAAATAAGTAATCAAACTCCTAAATAAACTAATCTAACTTATTTTATAGGTTGATATTGAACCTATATCCGTAAAGGTCAAAATTAAACAGTTTTGACAACCTAATTGTAATGAAATTGATTCACATCTGTTCTGCTTTGACTGTAATCTAAACATCATAGGCATCTCAGATTTATAGGAGAATGAAGAAATGTAGCTTGTCTTAGATTTTTATTGAATAGCACTGACTGCAGCATTTGCTTCCTATTTTGATATACATGTTCTTCCTTTCCCAAGGAGAATAGTTATTTGATTCCACCTGAGTTTTTCCAGGCTCTTTATATAATTTTACACTTTTTAATTTAAGACCCCACTTATAAATCTGGAGGATTCTACCACATTTAACAGTTTAGGAGAGGGAGTTGCTTCATGTCACAGCAGGTCTTGAAACAAAGAAACTAATGTCAGAACTGGCGTAAACTTTCACACATTATTTCCATGCACAATGTTAAAACATGTTTATATACTCCAGGCTTTGGTCTCATGGCGCCCTTCATCATAGCTTACAGGAAATGTAAGGCTTTTAGATGATGACATATTTGTATTTATACATATGTGGTATATTAAGTATTATGGTTCCCGTTTATGATCATACCTCTGTGCTTCTGCGTTAGGAAGTGAGTTTTTTTTTTTTTACCTGTGTTTGATTACTGTAGATTTACTACTTTAATTGCTTAAATATTTTCCTTTATTTAGTGTGCTAGTGAGTCATGTCCTTTGAACAGTAGGTACAGTATGAATAAATGTTTAATTGAATTCAACACTTCCCCCTATGCATCAGAGAAGTAATTAATGTTTAATAATTAAATCTGAATTTTAAACAATAGCTCTACCACAAGCAATGAAATACTGCTTTTATAACATTACTACATTACCATATGCAGTTGAATTTTTTATTGTCTTTGACAGAGGACCAGTAGTATCTTTGTTGATAACTCTTAAAATCCATAATTATAAGAAAAAGCCGTGGTTAGGTTTTACCGTGTGTATGTGGAAGATGTCAGTCAAATTTTAAATAAGCAGTCATGGATCAAAAGCCAAACATCGTTCATGTTTGTTAGATAAGCAGGCTCGTCACATTGATGTTTTCCATGCCATCAGTTATTATTTAAGACAATACGTTTTTAATTGAATTGTTTAACTGTTGATTCGCCAGTGGAAGAGTGTGAAGCAACATATGAGAGACGTGGAGAAAGTTTTCTTTTCGTACTGGTGAGTAAAACTTTCTCAGCCTTTTACAAATGGCAAGGACAATCTAATTTATGGAAAAAGGGCTATTCTAAACTAGTCTAGTCCTCAGACCTACATTTTCCTTTGGTCCTTAATCTTAAAAGAAAAACAAAACGATCGACTCATTGTCAGAATCAGTTAAAGAGTTGAGTGAGTGTCCGTCACAAGCTGCAGAAAACCAACCTTGTTTGAATTTGAAAGACTCTGAGAGGGCAGCCAGACACTGTCAGACCGCCCCAGCAGACTGTACAGATGCAGAGTCAGCATTTACGGTGAAATTCTGATAGACTGCTTTTCCAACTGGGACACGTCATCTGCTGCTCTCCATTAGAGAACTCAACAGGCAGATTGGTGTGGTTTATGTTACCAAATGTGACTGCATTGCTAAGCGTGGGAACCTTCCATTAAGGGCATGAGGTGAGCCACTTCACAGGAGAAGGTAGGAGCTCCCAGCAGGAAGTAAACATGCTCACGACAATGGATGGGAAGTTTCCACAAAGGCTGAATGAATTCTTTGAGCTTCCATTGAGCTGGGCGAAGCCGAAAATGTTATGTGGATATATGGCAGCAGCAGTGCATATCGCTGGAGCAAATGACCTCACCTTTAGAACAAGCGACTACCTTCGTTCACCTGTCAGTGTGAAAAATAGGGTGCACTGTTGGACAGAATTTCCTCTCTGGCACAGGTGTTTCCAGTTAAAGTAGTACTAAGAGTTCATGTTCAACCTGAGTAGCTGGGCATTTAAATCACCCTTCCGGCTTTATTAACTATAAACACTTCCCGTGGTACTGCGTTTATCCACACAGTGACAATGTAGCAAATGACAGTGTGAAAATGACATTACAGGAACTTGTAATGAGAGAATTGTTTTAGGAAGAGCTTAATTCAACCATGTTTTATCAATATGTACTTAAAATAACAAATGTGCTGTAGCCAGTGAAGCTCCTTATCAGGCTCATTATCAGCCACTTACACACTTATAAAGACTTGGAAGCCACATCAATAATATTCCATTAGTAGATTTTGTTAGTACTTTAATAATGTTTTCTCTCCTCTTTTCACCAATTTGCTTAAAAAATAACTGAAAAAGACCTTGATTAAAGATTTATTGGGTGACCATGTGGAAAAGAGTCTTCAACCTTTTATTCACCACACAAGCTTTGATTGTTGTTTGTAGAGGTGTTTATTTTTTAAATGAGATTTAGCTAATGAACACGAGCAAAACAAAAAACATATTTTATTGATCTGCTATTTCATTACAAAAAGGGAACTATTGTAATAGGAAAATGCACTCTTATTTTTTTCAAATAACAGCGAGTGCTGCATAACTGGCAAGAAAAAACAAACAGTAATACTGTCTCAAGGTTTCATGGAGGAAAGAGAATTGATGTCTGAATTTGCGTATGCAGTCATGAATCATACAATATTAAGTAATATTTTTGTATAGCCCTGGGAGCAGCAACACATCATCTTCCCTACTTGCTGTTACCTCTGTCCTAAATCCCATCTGTCTTTTTCATGTCCAGATTCATTAGTGCAGCATAACTCCTGCAAATGGCCAGAAACATTTTCATTTGGAATCATTCACACCTGCACACAAATAACACTGTGCTCAGTAAAAACTGGCGAATGGTTCTTCTTTTGTAGCTGTTTATTTATGATGTTACATCTGATTTAAATCAAGGTTGTGCCGACTGACTTGCTATAATTTGTTATGACCAGGTGGCTACATTAGTGCTACCAGGCAATACCCACATTGCTCAAAGACGGAGAGTACGAATGGTGTTACGTTACAGGATGCAATAACAGTGGTGTAAAAGCACACTGCTGACAGACATTTTCCATATGAATAAGTCGGTTGCATGTTCTCAGTGTCTCACGGAGCTTTATGACTTGGGATTCAAGCTGGGAGGGGATTGGGTGTAACTTTAGATTTATTGTGTCTGTTCCCACTCCTCTCGACACCTGTCCCAAAAGGCAAATTAATCCCATAAGAAAAACATATCCCTCTCTCCTCTTCTGTGCACAGACATGCCACATCTGTCTCAACCATTATCCATGGCATGACATGCTTTTGGGGCACCTCAACTGGCATGGTGACATGGAGCTGTAGTTAGTGCAGCATTCATTCTCACTCACTCCTAGTCGCTTGCTTCTCTTGTGACTTCAGTCAAAACATTTTGGTCATGGTCAGAATTTTTTTTTTCAAAGAGAACAAAGTGTCAGATTTCCTTTCCAGTTGACAGCCTATCTGTGCTCGTTATGGTCTTTATGGCGGAAAGGAGAGAGCTGTAAAACCTTGACAGTGCTTCAGTTTCATTAACTTAATAACAAGTGAGTGTACAGAGAGAGAAATGTAAACCAGTATTTGACTGTGTCCCCTGTGATGGCATTATTGTGCAGTGCCCAGTGCTCAGGTGGTGGCTGCCCTGATGAGACATGACTGCTGGCTGTTCCGAGTCCAAATAAACAGCATCATCAGTGGCCAATCACAAAACCAAGCACAGGGCCCTGAAGATCAGAACCACAGGGACGGCCATGTCTGTAAAGTCTCTCTTCACGCTTACTTGCACAAATAGCACAGATGTACGGACACATTTCGCTTTAAGGGAAAATGTTGGTGCTTCTTATTCTCTGAGATATTTTTCCCTTTTACCTCAAACATGCAGACTGATAATATTTTCAAATAGGCTATGCTATCTGATGCTGCTTTGAAATACAGTTGCCAAGAGAACCACCAATGAAAGACTACATACAACAGTATCTGGGATTCCTATCTGAAGAATGTTATTTCTATTTCGGAACACAAAAAAAAAGTTCATATCAAGGTTATTTCAATCTTCTATGTTTCATTTTATAGTATGGATCAACCAGTGTTTGTGTTTAGGCCTGGCTGTTAATTGCATTACATAAACCACCATTACTAGAGAACTGGTCTGAAAAATTACATAGTAAACAACAAAAACATAAATAAAGCTACTGGTGGACACAAAGAAGGTAAATAACTGTGAATTCTATGGATTAAGCTGGTGTCAGGATAAAGGTGTACATTCAAAATAGGGCAGACACCGCACAGCTCACTCAAAACCCTGTCACGGCAGCTCCATCTAGCTCCTCACTGTGCACTCTTCACTTTGCATGTAGGTGTGGCCTGAGGGATGTTTGAATCAAGTACAACAGAGGCAAGACTAAAAAAGATATATGCGCCGTCTGTGTGTTTTTGTGTGTAGAGGTGTTCATGAGTTTGTGGGGGAGTGCTGAGTGGGACGGACGGACTGTATGTCCTATGTCTGCACCTTTTTTTAACATGATCAGTGAGGCGTGTGCTTGGCCTTGTAAACTGCAGAGCTACTTGATTACTTTGTCAGTCTCTTTAAGTGGCTTTTACTCGGTGGAGAAAATAAGGAAACACGTCTGACAGATGGTGTGCAACAGAGGGTTGGAAAAGTGGGGAGATAATTGCAGAACTCACATTCAAATGATGGGAAATTATTTTTGCCATGTTGCGAGTGAGTAGTCAAGTACAGCATCGTCAGTCACGCCAAAATCATTTCCCCCCCCTCAATGTGCTAAAAGCGTTGTATCAAACCAAACAACCAGAGCTTCAGCATCAGTCAAAAATTTTGCAGACGATTTCTTTTCACTGTACAGTGTTCACTGTTAAAACTGTGTCATCCTATCATCCCTTTAAGGAGTCCTCAGAGGCCAGAGACTATTTCTTTCTCACGCTAAATCCCAGCTCAATTGTTTCAGTAAAATACTACCAATTAAGAAAGAAGTTTAAAATATGTTACTTTTAAGTACTTTTTCGAGGATTAGGTTGAAAGGATGAGGATAATAATTGAGGATTTTAGATCATACAAGAAGATAATTTCATGAACACATTATTGAAATGTGACTGACTGAGCTTGCATAGATTCGGATGTCCTCCAAGATTTTTCAAAACTGGTTCAGCAAAAGTTAAAATTTGGTGACTGATTAATGAGACAGTGCCACCTCCTGGTAGGATCAACAATGGAGTTCTCTCCTTCAGGTTCTCAACTCTTTGCTGATTCTTGACACGCATTTAATTTGCAAAAAAACATTTTGAACACAGAGGTTCAATCACTTGTGCTGTGATCAGAGGAATTGCATGTTTAATGATTATACATAAAATGATTTCTGAATATTTTTTTAAGGATTTGAAGTTGTGCATCATTAAATGGCACTTCTGTGGGTGACACCTGTTGTTCGGCCGTTTGAAGGGCACATCTCGGTCCTGAATTCATGATGGTCAGGATTCGTCATTACATTGGATTTCAAAAGAACGGGCTGATTAGAATTCCTCACACTTCCAACTTTTGACCTTTTGCATCTGTCATTAATTCATCAGATGTGTCTCAGTGGGACTGAACCTGGTTTAAAACTCCCCAAATATCCTCCATCTCATTTAATGAGGGTTTGCAAGAGAGTTCAAATATGATTTGAGTCACAGTCACCGTGGACGTTTTAATTTAAGCTCTGCTTGTAAAGCACTGCAGTTTCTCAGAAATTCGGTTTCAGCGGACGAGATGATGGCGTTGTCGGCTCCGCAGTGAGGCAGAACTAAAGTACAGAGGCAGTGACAGGGGCAGGGCAGACTTGATAAAGTACAAGCCAGAAGTTCTTGCTCTTTCAAAACTCTTAAGTTATCTAAATGGATCTAAATAGTGAATGTTCTTTTTGTGTAGTAAAATTAACCTGAACAAATTAACTGTATGAGCATTTAATTTGAAGAGCTTAAAATTCAGATCATGAAATAGAACATGTTTTTGCTAAATTGTGTTGTGTTTATAATTCAAATGATTAGTTGATCCAATTTTTAAAGATGTTTGTGTTGCTAACCAGGGTTCTACTGAATCTAACAAAGCCAGCTCAACCCCACTCTAAAAAGAGCAAGTCAATGGCAGCACAGTACATCAATGTTTGAAATGTGTAAGAGACAGATCTATCCAAATAACAGAGTTGCAATGGTTTATATGTTTTTTAAATTACATTTTGAAGCATAACTACATTTCTAATGGTTTTATTTGTGTGTGTGGAAACAACACTCACACATTCCTTGTGAGTGGGCATGATAGGTATTTAAAAATGCTTAATTTATAGAACTTGCCAAACAATAAATCCAAGCAAATACTTTGCACCACTTTGGACCAGTTTAAAGAACTTAAAATGTTTTTATGTATATCTTTTCTTAAAACAATATCAACATGCAAAGAGCCTCTGGGCGCCCACAGCCTTCAGTAGAATAAGGTTGAGTATATTTGATTGGACAGCCAGTATTCATTGTTTTCCTCTAACTTCAGTTCAGATCAATTTTTTAACGTTGATTCTCAGGGTATGCTTTTCCTCAAAGAGCAGGAGCTTAACCCTGCTGCAGAGCAGGGTCAAGCTCTGTTTGATGGGGGAGGGTATCCCACATTTGAAGCTTTGAGTGTGAAACAGCTATAAGATCTGGGCTAACAGAGCTGTAAGCTCTAAGAAAACAGAAGCCTCAAGTCACCGTTAAATATAGAACCAAAAAAAGTGTGCTGTCATATCTCTCTGTGATGGTTGCTGAAACCCAAAAATTTGTAAAATTGTTAAAAATATCAAAATGAAAAACCAAAAAGTAAAGGTTATGCGTAATTGAATTAGTTTCTAAAAATATTTATTGAAAATGTATTGGGGAATAAGCAGTTGCGATAATGGATGGATGGATGTTTATGAAATTGACAATATTAATTACAGTAATATCAAAATGCTGAAGAAACTCTATCGTTTTTTTTATGAAGGTCAGATGAACAAAAAGTTTAGCATGAGCCAAGATTTTAGGAATAAACATTTTCAACAGTAATGTGTTGAATTCAATACTCTGGATGTGTTGAAAAAGGGATTTTTTGGGGTCGTATACAGGGTTGTAGCTATGTGGTAATAATTTGATGAGATGTGACTTGATGCATTACATTCCATATGTGGATATTTCTCACTCTCCCCATAACCTGGCTTAATTAACTTGGGTGCCAGATGGGCAACTGTCTCACCTTAACTGATATTATGACATTTGAACAATTCATTCAGTACAACAATGACATTTCATGGCATAGAAGTTGCTTTCATTTGGCCTCATGTTACCACTTTGAACCTTGATAGAGGTAAGAAAACACTCACATAGAAAATAGAGACCAACATTAAGCTATCAAAAACAGGGGTTGGACTACTTTATACAACATCAATTATCATAATTTGTCTTGTAGAAACTGAATAACTCCAGAAGATGGCGGTAATGTCACTTTTATATAGTCGAAATGGCTTAAATAACAAAAGAAGAAGAACCACCTCCTTCCCTTATTTCCACCAATAGAATACGTTCTCTGTGAAATATGAAAATGGCGGCTCTGTGTAGTGAGTTTGGGGACCTGGTCCAAATTAAAAAACAGCTAATAGCTGTCATATCACTTTTCAAAGAGAGAGGACTTCTACACAGTGCGAAGTGGTGAGACTGACGTAAATGCACCAACTGTATTTTTGTGATTTGTTATTTTGTTGAATAACTTAGAAAGCGTTAACTCTGTTACCTATGTTAGCAACGTTAGCACTACCGTTAATTATGTCTTTTTAACACAACAAATAAATAAAGCAAATAAAGTCAGCCCTTTGTTTAGACATAATGTAACGCTAAAATTGAGCCTAATATTTTTAGCAACTGTACTGTTACTTTAGCCTGAAAAAAACGGATTAGTTTGTGGTAAAGTGGTGATGTTATTACTACTCTTGATTGGCTTCTTTAAGCTGCTGTCGAGCAGCAAACACAAACTTAACATTTTTGAATGATTTCAAACTTCAGGTCTGTGATGTCTGTATTTTAGGGCTTCTGAATTGGCATTTGCATTGGATCCTCTTCCAAAGAATGAATTGCCCTCAGCAGTCCCTTTCACTGAGGTTTGTACACTGTGATGACTATCATGGATTCATTTGTATTTTAACATGATTATATATTGGCCCACTGTTCCAGTTTAGTTCAACAAAGGCTTTTTAAAGTGTTTTTGGCTCCTCATTGAAATGCATAATTTTTGTCAGTGTCTAAGATACTGACGAATATATGGAACTACCTGTCATTAACTTACTAGCAGCATACTGATATTATATTATATTATATCAGAGGAATACATTTGAAATTAATAACCTGGATTGGAATTGTTTTAGAAATTATTATCTCCCAGATAGCAATATGTGATGGAATGATTCACACAGCACTGTCTATTTGTGGATTTTTGTTTGTTTTTTTTAAATTACTTTAGTGTCCTTATTTTTTTCTCTTTTCATTACTCCAATCAAATGATTTACAATCGTAAGACGTAAGAGTTCCGATTTGATTTTGATGGCTTTTTCTTCGCCTACATACAGGAGGATGCACAAGACCTGGATGCATTCACTCTGGCCAAATCATACTTTGACCTGAAAGAGTATGACCGCGCTGCTTATTTTCTGAAAGGCTGCTGCAGTCAGAAGGCTTATTTCCTCTATATGTACTCTCGATATCTGGTAAGAGGCTCCTAATGTTAGGTTGGTCCTCACCCTTTGAGCTTTAATCTTTTCATATAATAATCTGCTGTTGCTTAACTGCTGTCGTTTCTTCATTAACCAATCATATTTCTTCTTTAGTCAGGTGAAAAAAAGAAGGATGACGAGACAGTGGACAGCCTAGGTGAGGGTTTGACTGTTTGCACCAATCAGAGTTCTGAAGAGCTTTACCTGCGTTTACCCTTGTAACACTTGTGAACCGTTGGTTTTTAGGTCCCTTGGAGAAGGGTCAGGTGCGAAATGAAGCTTTGCGTGAACTAAGGGTGGAGCTCAGTAAGAAGCATGCAGCTGGAGAATTGGACGGCTTCACCCTTTATCTGTAAACACTTTTCCTGTAAAGTGCACATTTTGCTGACAAGATGAAGAAAAATAGATTCACATTCATTTAATTTTATTTGTTTGTATGTTAAACCGCAGCTACGGAGTGGTTCTACGAAAGCTTGATCTGCTGAAGGAGGCAGTGGAGGTGTTTGTTGAGGGAATTCATGCTCTTCCTCTTCACTGGGGTGCATGGCTGGAGCTCAGTAACCTTGTCACAAATATTGAAATGGTAATGACCAGTTTGTTAATGCAGAGACACTGGAAGACAAATTTCATCATTATTATTTAGAGCCCAAAATTCAGTCCAGTAAACTAATTGAATCAAGTCTTAATTCTTTTTTTTTTTCATTTTAGAACAAATGATCAGCTTTTAAAACGTAACCCTTCTGTGCCTTGTTCTTATTCTTCCCAGCTGAAATCGTTGTCTCTGCCAGACTCCTGGATAAAAGACTTCTTCATGGCCCACATGTACACAGAGCTGCAGATGATCAAAGAGGCACTGCAGAAATACCAGAACCTCATGGAGGCTGGCTTTTCAAAGAGCACCTATATCATCTCACAGATTGCTGTGGCCTACCACAACATCAGAGGTTAATATTTTGACTGTTCAAAGAAAAACATATCAAATGAGCTTTGTGAACCTCACTGCAGTCTGTATCCACCTCTCGTAGATATTGACCAAGCTTTGGCTTTGTTCAACGAGCTCAGGGAACAGGATCCGTATCGCATTGATAACATGGACACTTTCTCCAACCTGTTATATGTCAAGGTAAGCAGTGTGAACTCACCTGATGGATGTAAAGAAAATGAGCTCTTAATCAGTAACCGTTAAGGGGTTTGAGCTGTTTGGTCAGATTCTGTCCTGAGTCAGTACTTTGTGTTTTTACAGAGTATGAAACCTGAGTTGAGCTACTTGGCCCACAACCTGGTGGAGATTGATAAGTACAGGGTGGAGACATGCTGTGTTATTGGTAAGCATTAACCTAGTGACATCTAATATTTACCTGTCAACTTTTTCAGCTGAAAGCTAAGTTAGTAACTGAGTGGTTAGATGTGACAGCCTGAATCTGAAGAGCAGTCCTCAAATGTGATGTGGTTGATGGAACACACCTAGTCAAATCATACATTTTTGTTAAGTTAATCATTACAGACATCCTAAAGGGTTTGTTTTTTATACCCAGTCAGTTTTCTATGAATACTTTTCCTGCACATTCATTTGTAAGAAGTTTGTCCTGTTCATAGGTAATTACTACAGCTTGCGCTCTCAGCATGAGAAAGCTGCTCTCTACTTCCAGCGAGCCCTCAAACTGAACCCTCGCTGTCTCGGGGCCTGGACTCTCATGGGCCACGAGTACATGGAAATGAAGAACACTTCTGCAGCCATCCAGGCCTACAGGTCAGACCACTCCCCATGTGGAGATTTAAGCCAGCCGCATTGGTATGTTTAGCGTTAACCCTGTTTTTTTTTTCCTTCAGACATGCCATTGAGGTGAACAAACGGGACTACCGTGCCTGGTATGGCCTGGGTCAAACGTATGAGATCCTCAAAATGCCTTTTTACTGTTTGTACTATTATCGAAAGGCTCACCAGCTCAGGTGTGGAATCTGACTTTTTATAAGTTATCTTAATCAGGCTACAATTTTTAAACGCCTTTTTATTGATATACAAGCCATTGGATCGTGTCTTTTTCTTCCAGGCCCAATGACTCACGTATGTTGGTTGCACTCGGAGAAAGCTACGAAAAACTCTCTCAGCAAGTAGAAGCCAAAAAGGTAAACCTCGTTCAACTGTCCTTGACTCCTAGGTCAAGTAATAGATGTTTTGAGTTTGATTTGCAAAGCATTTCTACACCCTTTCTACGCAGTGCTACTGGAGGGCATACTCTGTGGGAGATGTGGAAAAAATGGCTTTGCTCAAAATGGCAAAGTAAGTGATTGTTGCCATATTCTTTGTTGAAGCCATGAAATTAGAGTAGCTTGAAAGATCCTTGCCCTTTTTATTTTTGGCATGAATATAAATCTCAGCACTTATTTTTTTACACATTTGCATTCCTCAGACTCCATGAACAGCTGAATGAGGCTGATGATGCTGCCCAGTGTTACATGCTTTACATTCGAGACATTTTCTCTTGTGGGGTAAGTTTTTCCTAAAGTCTTGATGTGCATTCAATTGTTCATCTTATATTAGCTGGTCTGTATTATTGAACAGAATTAGTTTAATTAGGAGAAACTGGAATGATGGAAGCAAACTGCATGCATTGCATTTGTTTTGTTCAAATCCGCCTCACCCTGACAGGAAGTGCGGGACCTCTCTGAGGTGAGCACAGCCCTGCGGTACCTGGGTCAGTACTATTTTAAGAACAAGCTGTATGATGATGCGGCCATCTGTGCTCAGCGTTGCTGTGACTACAATGATGTGAGTGTTCCTGCATAACCTGAGTTTTCTGCTGTTTGCTTATGAATAGCAGTCTCATTTACTGCCATTGCTGTTGATCTGTAGGCACGGGAGGAGGGGAAGGCTCTGTTGAGGCAGATCTCTCAAGTCAGAGAGCAGATCGAGACACCGTCTGCAGATCTGTTTGCTCCACTGTCAAACAACAACACACCCGTGAGGAGGGTGTCTCCTCTGAACCTCATCTCCTTCACACCCTGACATTAAATGGGCTCAAAATGGACTATTTGTGACAATTCAGACTTTGTGCAGATTTTGCCAAAGAAGCATTGGAAAGATTTACATGAAAATAAATTTCATTTGTTTGTTAAACATGCTTTCCTTGGTCGATGCCATATGAGCTCAGTACTCAAGTTGGACTTTTCCTAACATTGTTAATGATTAAGTGTATGTAAAGAATGACTACACATTTTTGAGCAGATGTTTTTAATAAACAAGGTTTTAGTATAGCTGAATTGTTTTATGTAAAAAGTAAACGTGCACAAGACCATAGAGTCAAACGAACACTATGAATTATTTCCATGCACACAAACAGACCAAAAGTATCTTTTTACTTGAATTCTCCAACGACACCTCGTCATTGTTGTATGAGTGTAAAATAAAAGTAAAGCATACAAATTGTTCTATTCCCTAGAGAATTAAAGAATTTTTCAGGTACATTTACAATCATTTGTAGAGTACATTAAAAACGAATAAAACTGACCAATATACTTTTCAAAAAAACCTTTCTTAAATATGAGGAAAAGACTAAATGCAACTAAATCAACAAACAGGAAACGTGTCAAGAGAAACAGCAAGTAACTTAGAGTTAAGGGGACAAGAAACCAGCCAAGAAAATCAATTTGAGTTTCTCAAAAATAATCTTTTGGAGAATGGATAATAGTAGCCAACAGATTGTATCACAAAACCCAAGCAGCAGCTGCATTAGTTTGACCTGATTTGTTGCATTATAGGATAGGTTAAAAGTGAAAAACCAGATCAGCAAAAAAAAAAAAACACAAAACAAACAAATATTTAAAAAAGGCTTGAGAGAATCAGCAACACGTTTGATTCAAACGTGTTGCACATTCTAACCTTACAGTTGTAGCCACTGAGCAGCTTTAGTGACATTCAAAAAGCAGTCGCTGTTTTCTAGATTTGGCAGTATAGTGACTAAAATGCAAACCAAAAAAAGTGAGTGTTACCAGAAAAGCGTTCAAATATTTAAAAGTGTTATACAGTTAACTGGCAGGTGTTTTGTCTTTGCATATTGCTCAGTACTTCCTCCTGAGACTGTGGGCGGAGGGGACGGGGCTGGAGGGTGGAGACTGCTGGCGGGACCTCAGGATCTGTGAATAAGGGCTAAAGTTTGCTTCTTCCCCCGCGCGGGTGTTGTATTTACGCGTGGGGGTGCGTGTCGGGAACAGAGACTGGAACAGAGGGCGCTTTTGTGGAGGCCGGTTTTCAGTGTCACTTGCAGCGGTGGCCACGCAGCCCCTCTTTTTGCTGGAGCCCGGCGTGCTGGGGGCAGCGAAACCTGTCGGGGGCAGCTGGGAATGACCGGCCTGAGTCTGGGCCAGGGTCTCCGCTTTGCGCCGCAAGTCTGCTTTAACCAGCATCAAGCCATTCTGGAGCTCCATCAGGATCTGATTCTGAGAAGAAGTCAGTTGACAGGGTTAGAAAGGACCACAGAGGGGGAGGATGAGGCGTAGGGGGGGGTTGAGGGACCCAGACAGTGGAGCAAAAATGCAACATGCTGTAGCAGAGTGATCCCGTTGCACAGAGGTTAGAAACCTAAATCTAGTTGTAAAGCTGGCTGTGCATTTAGAATGTTTCAGAGAGCAGAGGGAGAGAAAACAGGGGTATTTTTAGATGAGAATCATACACATAACAAATGAGTTTCAACTATTTTAACGAAATAATTCAATCACCACATTTGAAATGAAACTTTAATCTGTTCATTATTGACTTCCTGAACACAAACGTAAGAGTTTGCGTCTTTATACGGCGGGCACGTGCGTACCTGTTTTGCTAGCTTCTCATCGGCAGCGGTCAACGTGTGGCGCAGCCTCTCGCCCCCCGTGTTGCGGCAGCAGGCCCTCTCGCCGGACTGCAGGTCCAGTCCCAGCCGCTGCAGGTCCAGCCGCAGCTGCCGCAGGTTCTGTGGCACAAAAGCATCACATCAGTCTCTCTCCGGCGCCGTGGAGCATCGCGTTCGCGCGGTGCCAGAGCTGCTACTGACCCGCTGGCCCTCCAGCAGCTTGCGGTCGGCGGCGGCGGTCAGGGCGCCGGTGGAACCCGGCACCTCCAGCTGCGTCTTCAGTTGTGTCAGCTCTGCACGGGGAAAAGGAAAGCAGCCGCTCAGCACACAAACACAACACAAACATTTGGAGGCAATCTTGCCGTCAGACCCCACCTTTGGTTTTGGAGTAGAGGTCAGCTCGACACTGGTCCAGCTCGGCCTGCAGCCTGCTGGGCTCAGGTTGAGCCGAGAGGCGCTGGGAGCGGCGGGGGCCCTCGGAAGCTCCTGCCGGTGCCGTCGTGGAGGGGGCCTCGTCCTTATTTTTTCCTTCCAGGAGAGCCGCCAAGGCTTCAATCTCCTGATCACGCTCCTGCACAGTTACAACAAATAAACTTCATGCTTATGAGGCCGAAAACACTTTCAACTACAATTGAAATTTCTCTTGAGATATTATGGAACCTTTACTTATCACATAGTCTGACCTTCAGCTCTTGAGTATAGAACTTCTTCAGATGCTTCTGCAGGTTAATTATCTTGTCCTCGTATCTCTCTTCAATTAGGGCCCTCTCAGCTTCCAGAGTCTCACTAGGGCAAAGAAGACGTCGACATTTAGCTAGCAACCACGACCAGTCATGTATGGTTCTCATTAGGGCTTGAAAGCAGGCATTCTTAGATAAATTAAACACACATACTTGAAGCCTTCTTGCATTCCAGAAATGACCTCCATCATCTCAGAGACCACCTGCTCTCTCACGTTAGCCTCAAGAACCTCTTTCTCCTCCCGCTGACGCCGCACTTCTCTTTTCAGAACATCAATGGCCTGCAGCAGAGCCTTAACAAACAGCAGATAGCCGATGTCACATCTGAAGCCAGCCTTTCATACTTAAATCATTTTAGATCACCATAACAGATGTGATTTAGGTGTAAGTTAGACGTGCATCATCTCCAATAAAACAAGAGGATTACCTCAGTATTTAACAAGGTGATATCTCCGTCTTCGACATCACTTTCATCATCTTCCTCCTCCATGATTGTGCTTTCATTTCCATTTGTTGGTGGCTGATGAAGTAGAGACAGGATGTAGGCCACTCTGGTCTTTGTGGATGGGCCATGGACAAGCTGCAAGGATGTGTTTCACAGCTTATTTCTCATTTCATCACATGCAAAAACAAATCTAGTCCCTCTACACTTGTTACTTCTGTGTAAAGGTGACTCCTCACCTGTGTGGCAATTGCCGAGAATTTGAGGGCCTGGAGAGTCTCATCATAGATGGAGGAGCATGGATTGATGTTAACAACCATGCACGAGGTTCCCCGCCCACAGAAGAAACCCTGAAGGACGCGGGTCAGTTTACTGTCCCTGAAAGGCACCACTTGAGGAGGCCGAGACCTGAAGAAGAATGGGGGGAAAAAAAGCAATTAAACACAGCACTGCATACAGCAACAGCTCAGTGCTCATATTTTGAACATTTCCCTCCTACTTGTTGTTCTGGTTGTGCCTCAGGGCAGTGATGCAGCGGCCTAGTGTTAAGAGGGAGGTGTTGATGTTGCTGGCCTCCTTCATCCTCTCACCGTTCCGCTGCTCTTTACAGCGCTCAGATCCCGCCAAGTCACACACCGTCAGCCTGCAGGGGAAGAGCGTGCTTAACTTTCACAAACCCGACAAGAGACCACCAAAAATTAACTGGAAGCAGCATGAGCTGAACTCACTCGCTGATATGCATGGGCTGATCTGGGGTGGCTTCTGGGCGGACGTGCAGGACCCGGATAGAGAATATGCTGTGGCTATAAATACAAAAAAAGTACAAGAGAAAAAATAAGAAAAAGAAAGAAAAAGATGTGAAATGTTTTTTGTTTGTTTTTAATGGAAGCTGCAATGTGCTCCTACCTTCTGCTGGAGTTGTGGTTGAGATGAGTGCTGGCAAAGCTCTGATTACGCCGGCCGGCCTTCAGAATCCTCCAGGCTTCCTCAGCACTCCGGACCTGAATCCACGCGAGATCTGGAAAAACAAAGGAGAAGTGGCAAATGTGATTCCTCAAGATGCAGCTGCAATTGCATCTACGGTGCTGAACATATGCTGTTTAATGAAACATTGCGTAATTAAGGTGAAGTCAGTGTTACCTTTTACATAAGGGTTCCCCTGTTTGTCGTCACATAAACGCAGAGTGACTCTCTTTTTGGACTGCAGGGAGGGGGAAGCTTCCAGCAGGTCGTACAGGAACTCGTTGTAGATCTCATAGAAGGACACCCAGATGGAAAACTGAACCCCTTTCTCCAGGTCGTCCCCTCCACTGACAGAGAGGCTATCCGGGTCCAGGCACACGCTGTCAGTGTCTGCAGAAAATCGGGAAACCCCAGTATTGGTAAGATGAAAGTAAACAAAGCAGGGCTCAAAGTGAACCTACTACAGTCAGTTTTATTTCTCTGACACTCAAACACACACCAGTCATCGTATAGTAACTAATGCGTTTATCCAACATCATACTGAATAAGTATCTACAACAGTTTTCTAAGAGATTAACCTGGGGTTCTTCAGGCTCTGCGGCCTTTTTCCTTACCTTCAAACTGGGTGGCAGTTGTAGAAGAGAGCCCTCCAACGCCACTGTCCCAGATTGTAGTGGTACCAACTCGGCGAGAAGTCTGGCTCTCATCCTGGAAGCATATACAATAAAGGAGGTGCATATATATATATATATATATATGCACTGACACTTAATTTGTTTACATTTTATAAACAAAAGAGCGACATCTCTCTCTCTTTACCTCTTTGAGGAGAGAGTTTCTTCGGATTTCTTCCACTTTGATCTCACTGGCCTCAAGCTGCCTCACGTCCTGATACATAACAGGCTTCAGGTCCATAGCACTGTAGAGGCGACCCTGCAGCTTCCTAAAAAGGGAAACTAAGGCCCGGGGGAGGAGGCCTGCCTCTCGACCACTGCCTGGAGGTCAAAGGTTGATATTTCAGGTTTATATATGGGATCAGCATGAGCTAAAAACAAGAACAACAACTAAACAAGATGGAACGAGGACACACATAGGGAAAAAAATGCTAAAAAATTACCTTGAATGGTGTAGGTCTTTCCAGAGTTGGTGACTCCATAAGTATAGAGAAGTCGGTTTTCTCCCTTAAGTACGTCGTTTACCATTCTCTTCATTGTGCCTTCATAAAAATTTTGCTGTGTTGTCTCTGGACCAAAAATCTGTGAAAGGTGATTTATGGATGAAAAAAAGCTACACCAAGCATAGCAGGTTGTTAAATAAACCTTTAAGAACAGTAGCTAAACCCATCACTCTCCTACCTTTGAGAAACTGAACTTATGAATGCTCTGCGTGATGCCCCTCTCTGCGGTCCTCATGTTCTGCGACTCCCTCGGTGCTTTTAGCAGCAGAGTCTCCTCATCTTGGACAGCAACGCAACCCTATAGGCAACATTAATATCAAGTTTTGAGAGCAGGTACCCTAACAGTGGTAAATGTGCACTTTTGTTCATAGTAATAAAAGACACCTTCCGGAAAAACGGCCTCACCTGCTCTTCCTCTTGGCTCTCTGTGTCAGTCAGAGGCCGAATGCGCAGAAAAACCTTCACCTTCTCTGTGGCCCCCTCATCGCAGCTTCCTCGTTTCACTGCTGCTTTCTAAAGACGTAACGTAAAAACATTTACTAATTTAAGGTGTACCTAATTAAAAATTTTAATAGTAGAAATTATTTTAAATCTGGCTCTTTAACAACATTTACATCTTACAGAAAGATTTGAGGTTAAACACTTCATGGTTCACATAGCAAGACAACAAGCATGCATTTCTATCAGCTCTCACTGTTTTGTTAATGGATGGTTGTCTCTCCAGGCCAGGAGAAATAACAGAGATCTCAGTTAGACGCGGTCTTGCCATGCCCCCATGCTCTGCTGCTGTAGACTCAAACACAGCCATTTCCTCCTCTTCATCAGAGGGGAATCCACATGGAGAAGACAATGACAGGGCCATGCTTTCCTGTAAAGAAGCCAAAAGCTCATGAATACAAATAAAGGTATTTCAAAGCTGTTTAGGAATGTTGCTTTGCATGTAGGCTTAGAGCAAAGGCAGCATAACATTGAAAAATGTAGTTAAAATCCTTTAGAAAACTGTTCATCTTGAGAAATCCATCTAATCTTTGTGATCGGCCAGTTAAGAAAATAAATCTGTTGATTGTGTTTGCAAAGTTAGAACCAAAAAGCAGTGTGTCATACAGACAGATAAACTAGTTTGCCTTGCAAACCCAAATGATCCAAGTCAAACAGGAAACAAGTTTCCAAGCTGTTGCTTGTCCTGACAAGAACGTTTGGATGGGAGTGCACAATTTCAAACTTATGAGCAGCTAATGATCAACATTACACCCACCCACTCCAGTACTTTCTTTGTTGATTATTCTGCACAACCACAATTACAAAACTAGAATAAACAACAGTGTTTTACTGGTTCCCCTCATTTCTAAACACTCAGGTTAAGGTAAAAATCATCATTCTAAATACATTTAATGAAATCCACAAAACATTGTTCCTTTTGTGCATGCATGCATCCTCAGACTCTTTGTCACTCAGCTAAACTGACAATTTGACGTGATATTTAAAAAAGAAAAGTAATGATTCTCCTTCGTATTAATTCATCTCAGCTTGTGTTGACTATTCCAGCCCGATATGAATGTCTGCATATCATGCACGCTGATCGCAGAATGTGCAGATATATTTTAAAGTGTGCCATAATACGAAATGGTGTAAATATTGTTGAGGTTGTGTAGTATGATAATATATTTTCGATGATCTCGGAGTGGCTAACTAATTAAGTTCACTATGAGAAACCACCGAGTGACCCAAGTCAAGTTTTACTAGAAAGTAGGACGAGGGGCTCAATTCCAGTACATTTTTCGTCTAAATGTTTTTGGTAGTTCGCAAAAACCTAATTGGATTCACATAAACTAAAACAACAACATTAAACACCCAGCATGCCCACTTACCTGTCTGTACGTGTAGATTTCAAAGCTATCTGGGCTCCAGCTGAGTTATTTCAGCGGACTGCGTTTGGTTTTTTGAACAATGCGCTTCCCCTGCTGATCTAGTCGTTGATTGGCTAAAATCCATGGCTCACCCGTCTCCGATTGGCTATTACGATCTGACGCTGTGCAGCACGCAAACTTTACCGCCTCGAACAAAGACTGATTTAACTTGTTCCTGAACAAGCACGTTTTAGATATATGTTTTTCTCTAAAGGTTAGTGAATATTTAAAGAATACAGGAACAGGTAAAGAAAGGGGGCAAAAAAGAAAGAAAAGCACAAACTTGTTTATTACAACAGTTAAATTTTATTTTACAAAGGTAAGTACAATGTTAAGATATGAAACATAAAAAAATGTAATCCTAGCTCCCAAAAACAAAACATTAGATTTATTTGGCAACATTATGACTGTAAATAAAAACACAAGAAAAGAAATGTATGTTTTCCCAATTGTTCAATGTTTATTACTATAGAGTTAATTATTATACACGTGTAGTCATTTACAGCACATATTTTCACGATTTAAGAAAAGTTTCTTTTGGCTCTACACATTGCACGTATGTAAGAACATAAAATAAAATTTAAAAAAAGAATGAGTACAGATGCCACAGAAAAATGTTAGCTTTGTCTATATAAAGAAGTACAAAGATACAGAAAATTCATCCAATAATATCTCCAGATTCAATGTTTTGCCCCATAGTGGTGATGCTGTGAAAAGTGACTCGGTTCTGTGAATTTTCCAGCCTTTGTTTTTGCACACTGTGGTGAATGCCATAACAAAAGTAGATGAGTAAACCTGTAAAAAAAATCAAAATCAAATGTCACACTTGAAGTTACTTAATTTCACATATGAATGACAAATGTAACTAAAATTAGCTGTATTTTTATGGTTTTCTTTTCATACCTACTGCCATCCACACTGCATAACGGATCCAAGTGTCTGATCCAAGCTGAACCATAAGATAAACATTGACAAAGGTGCTAAAAATAGGAAGCAGTGGTACAAAAGGAACCTGTTGGCATAAAATAAAAATATCATTATCAGAAAGCAAAATAAAACTTTTTTTTCTTTTCTTTTCTTTTTTGGGAAAAATGACGAGCTTTTTATATAAACCAGCACACCTATATCCCCCTTAAATGTACATTATTTGAGATGTTAAATACCATGAAAGCAGCTTTAGTTGTACTCTGAGGTTGTCTCCAGATGATCAGGACAATAAGGACCAGCATCAGCACAATCACAGAGACACATAATAAACTCCACCACTGAAGAGCCAGCAGGGAGTCTAGAGTCTGTGATATGAAGACGCTTAGGAAGATAGCTATAAAGACTGGGGAAAAGCAAACACTAACAATGAACATCTTGTGTATCTATGACATAATTAGAGGATAATTTTAACTAAACAACTTACCAATAATGACAGTTGAAACAGACACATTTTTTGATGTCCGTGTAGTGGCCACAGAAGGAGGGCACAATAATCCCCCAATTGTGAAGGGTTCTGCTTTGCCTAAACAGGAATCTTCATTAAGGTCATTTTGATACCTGTAAAGATAAGGTAATTTAAACTAATATGTGCATAGGGTTAAATACAAGATTCACAAGTTAATATTTTTCTTGTTTGCAAATATTCTTATATTAATATATATTTCCGAATTAGAGTGAGTGATAAAGTGACATGAAGAGTTGTTTAAACACACCTTAAAATGAGAATACATATTGCAACAAGTGTGTATGCAAAGAGGGTTCCTATTGACATCATGTCGACTAGTGCCTTCAGGTCAAATACCAATGCCATGATTGCTGCAAAGACATAATTTACATAGACTTGCATAACTTAATACACATTTCAGGCAATTCCACGTCTGTAAATGCATTAATTTTTAATAGAGTGCTTGTTGGCACCTTCAGATCTATTAAGAGATTAAACTGGCACTTTTACCTGCGACAATCCCTGAAGACAATGTGGCTATAACAGGGCTTTGTCTGTCACTCATTTTACTGAGTGGTCTGAAAAGTAGTCCGTCCCTTGCCATGGCGAAAAGAACACGGGGCATCGGAAACATTGATCCAAGTAGGCTGAAGGAAGAAACTTGAATAATTACTATATAGCCATTTAGTCATTTGATTGTTATTCTTATCTTATTTGCACCAGGGATTTCCCATGGCCGTCATTACCAATGTATAACATGTTGGCAAAAGACAATGACATGCTCAGCTAATCATCTAAAACAACTAATCAACTGTTTCAGAAAGGGTCATTGACTTTATCTGGATTGTAAGAATCCCACCAGGTTTATAAATGGATCCCCATGTTTTATACCTTGTTGACAGTGCACAGAGGGATCCAACGGCCACTGCGTACTTTGCAGGGCCCCAGCCAATGTAAGAGAATGCCACAGGCAGTGGGCTATGGATGCTGAGCAAAAAATATGGCATCATAAGAGTCAAGGTAGCAGACACACCAAAATAAGCCAGGAAGCAGATGAGGAGGGATGCCACTATTCCAAGTGGGATCGACTTCTGAGGATTCTGAACCTCCTCTCCTAAAGATAAAACCATGTTATAGGATATATCATCTGACTTCTACAGAACTGTTAACAAACAGTGCTCTAGCATAACCAACATGTCATTGTTACATAGGAACAAATAGTTTTTCTTTTTTGGACAGCTCATCAACAGTTATGGTTTTTCCAACATTAAGTTTTCTTCCTGATCCTTAATGTATTTACCTGTTGTGGCAATGCAATCAAATCCAACAAACGCATAAAAACAAGTGGCTGCTCCTGCTATGGTTCCCTCCAAGCCAAAAGGAAAAAATCCTCCACTTCCATATCTGCTGGTTTCATTCAGGAAAGTATAGTTTCTAAAAAGATAACAAATATGTTGCCACATGGTTATTAAGGAAGCTTAAAAATACAGTAGCAACTTAAAAACAACAAAAATGGGTCTATACTCATACCCGGCGAGGAGGGTTTCTTCATTCGTGTACCAGTTGCTGATGTCCCCCTTTATGAAGCCAGTGAGGATGACAAACAGCAAAACTAAAATATTAACGGCTGTAAAAACCTTATTTACGATGGCTGACTCTTTGACACCAAATGCAAGAATTCCTGGAAAGAAATTAAAAAGGGTAAAGGTAAGTAAAAAATTTAATCAGTCAAAACATTTTTTCACAACGTTAGTAATATGAATTAGCATGTGTTTTAAAAATATAGAAACCTGCCTGCCAAAAGCATTATAAGACCAGCAGCAAAGAAGTCAGGGTAGGGGGCTAAACCAGGTAAATTCATTGCAGCCTGTTTTCCCAAAGAATTGGCAATGGTATTTCCAATTAGGTCATCAAAGGTCCCACTCCATGCCCTGGCTACACTTGATGTCCCTTAAACACAATGGTATGAACAATGTGGACAAATTATTAAAGTCAGGGTCACAAATGAAAACAGCACGAAAGTAGGTAGTGACATTATTTCTCAATTGACGTCTCAACAATTCCACAATGAGATTTTTTACCTATGACATAAGAGAGTAGCAGGTTCCAGCCGGTAATAAAAGCCCATATCTCTCCCACAGTCACATAGCTATAGAGATAGGCAGAGCCTGTTTTTGGAACACGAGCTCCGAATTCAGCGTAACACAGTCCTGCAAAGACGGAGGCCACGGCTGCTATCAAGAAGGAGATAATAATACTTGGACCTGCCACGGTCCGGGCCACTTCTCCTGACAGCACATAAACACCAGCCCCCAGTGTGCTGCCAACCCCGAGGGCCACCAAGTCCAGGGTAGTCAGGCAGCGGCGAAAGTTGGACACTTCTCCTTCAGGCTCCAGAGGTTTTCTCCGTGACAGGCTCTGCAAGAACAGCAGCACCTTTGCACCTGACATCTATTGAGACAGAAATGTAGAGTTTGATAAAAGAAAAACAAACTCAGTTTACCTTTTACATATCCATTCAAAAACAGCTTACACATGACCCTCTCGAAAAAAATAACGTGAACTTTATCATTCAATTTTTTTTCAGGGTTTTTCTTCCATTTGACTCGAAACTGGAAAAACATGTTACAATTTTGCAGTTTCTACTAATTTGCTGCAAAGTGTTTTTGACCACAGATCACGTAATATTTTTGTCTTTCAAATTGCTACAAGTAGACACATGTTTTTCTGCAGCTTTCAATAGTAAGTTTTCCACAATCGTGTGAAGCACTGTAAAACGAGTTAATGAGGTTGATTGTTAATCTGTGTAAAGCAAAGAAAGAACATGAAAATATGTCCATAAGAAAATGATTGAATATGAATATGACAGAAAACAAACCAGAGAGAAACCCAATACAAGTGCAGTGTGTTACAGTTCAATGTACTGTATCTTTGTTATGATCCAGAATTAGTACATTTAGCAACTGTGTATTATTTGTATACAGAATAGTACTTCCTACACTAACTATATTATACCCATACCGTACCATACAATACCATACCATACCATGCCAAACCAAACTATAAATTCACTTATTATCTTAAGGAAATATCCTTACCTTTCCAGTTGAATACTGCACGGTGTGTGGCTATGTTTTGATCTGTTCCTGTGCACACCATGTGTGAGAATAAATCCATTCACTGTGAACTTTTCACAGCCCAACATTTTTTACACATTATGTTACATTTCAGACTTACGTGCCATTTCTGAAAAAGAGAAGATCTGAATGATTTATCTCAGGACACTACTTTCATGGCAAGCAATGAAATAAATTTTATGCAGCAGTTTAAAAACTGCTGTTTCTATGTTTAGATTACAAAGATGACCGGTTTATTTCAGTTTGTGTGTAACCTTTATTCATTTTCCAGTGTTTTGTCAGTTTTTGTAAGTTTTTGAGTATCTCTGACATTTGACTAGAATACAGCAAAAAAACATGTTCTCATTTAAAAACGGAAATTATATCACTTAAACATGAAGAAAGTAAGTTGTGTATTAATATCCTCTTAGAATGAATAGTCTACATATGAAATGTTATTAATATCCAGACATTTATATATAGAAAATAGTTTTGTTTAGTCACGAGTTACCATGGTTTGATTTAAAGTATATACTTACCATGACCTCATACACTTAATGAAATCACTCGCATGTTAAACTTATGTGTGTTGCTCAAAATATTTAACACATTTTTCAATACATTCTTTTATTTAACTTTGATTCAAATTTCAAGCATGAATCCTTGACCAATTTGCAAAAAGATTAAAAGACAAATTCAGTGCTAATTGTGAAGATGGTCCTGAAATGGTGTCCTGACTAAACAACATGCTGGAATCTACACTTTTAAAAAGCTAACCTTCCTCCAGCTGAACAATGAAATTGCTTTAAAAAATGTTGGACTTGTTTTGTTATTTGGAACCATTTTAAGGTTTTTCCTTGTGACTCATGTCCCGCTGACAGAGAGTTGGGTTGCCACGCTTTTTAAGTCAACGTACTGCAAACTGGAATTCTTTTTTGTGGAAATGTTTGCTAAGCAACAAATTGAAGACAGGTTCACCGGAGCATAAGGAGTTAGGTTTTTGTTTAAAGAACATAATGCTGCAATCCATTGCTTCCAGGGGTTCCTGGTATTGCGCTAGACTTCTCTGAAAACCTGCCTATAAAACTAAACACTGAAAGTTGAGCTGGTCAAAACTGGTAAACAAAACCACTATTTCAAATATTTGTGGGTTGCAATGTTGCAGACAGATTGCTATAGATAATATGTTAAAGAAATTAATGTATTTTACTAGTTATGTTCTCTGTAAAAAGCCATCACCTTTCAGAGGTGGTTAAATGTTTTTCTGGCTTTGATCAGAAAACCTACAGATGCTTGTCTTTAATACAGATGTGCTATCTGGAAAAATGCTTGGAGAAGATTTGAGAGTTAATCAAAACACATAACTGGACATAAAGACGAAGGAGGATTGTAGACAATTGGAACTTTTTAAATCAGTTTTTCCTTTTAAACTTTTTTCCATTCAACATGGCAGGTTTATATTTATAATGTTTTAGATGTGTGTACTGTGCAGAAATGGTACACAATTAGTTGTCAGATGAATTTTTCTCAACTCTTTTTTATCCGGATTATTTTAGTCCCGGAGGAGTGGACTCTAAGAGGACTTCATTAGCTGAAGGAAATGGACAATCCCCCTCTCTGTTAATGATTCATTTACCGAGAGAGGTTCAGAAGGTAGCAGCACCGTCCTTTGAATTCACTCAGAACCAAAGGATATTTTGGAAATAGTTCTTAAAATCACAAAAAAAACCTTATGACTAACCTCAGGCGGTAAGTTTGATTCTGTTTATATTCCTTGCTTAATGTGTTTAATGAAGCCAAATCAAATGAGCGAAATAACCGAAAATAAGATTAACTCCCCAAGTGTTTTTCAGCTATTTATGCCTCTCATTTTGCCTTAAATACCTCTCATTGAAATACCTTTGTATTAGCATTTTTAATTTTTAAATGTATATCTTAAGAGAAGACAAGATATGCAGAATAGTACCTGTGGAAAATAAAAATGTTAATTGTTTTAATCGTGTCAGATGAGTGCATGAAAATAAATGGAAGGTTGGATTGTAATAATGGGTATATATTCTTTTGACAAAAGCTTTTCCACCTTCTTATTTCAACCAAAAATGGTGCATAGGGATGGCAGTTACTTCATTATCCCAGCTCTGCCCCAGCATTTTTCCAGCAGTATTAAACAGATGCAGAGGGGCTGTGGCTTTTCTCCATGGTGACTTCAGCTCACTGGCCACAGCATAAAATTGGGACTCGGCAGAATAGGAGGATCGTTAGAGTGTGACTGTGCTCTCAGCTTATGTAAATCCTGCATCTATTTCGGTTCTGAGATTTTTCGAGCAGCAAGCTGACCGTGGCAGTCAGGTGTTAAATCTTAAAACATCTCTCTTCTTAGAACCATTATTGAATGAGTCATCTCATCAAAAAAAGGGTTAAAGAATATTTGATTGAGCAGTCTTTTGTGTGGAGCTATAGCCTTGGGTCATGTTGGCCTCTGGAAACTTTGTGCCCCTATTTACACATTAGTCCAGTACGCGTCGTACTTCTGTGAATTTTTTTAAGCCTACATCCAGAGTTGAGTATTTTGAGTAAATTATTTTTTCCTCCATCTTTCTTATTAGTCCAAAGATGAACAACAAAAATCAACACAACAAGCAGAGTGAAGGGAGCAGGGAATATTGAAAGATTCCGCACCCCGGGTAGACAAAGACAACCGTTCTACCTAGTCAAAAAGGAGAGATGAGACTGCTCCTGTGTTACATGATGCTGCTGGGGTCCAGTTGCGTGATTTCTACCTACGGGCCCCCTCAGAGAGCACAGATGACTGGTGATATTTTACTTGGGGGTCTGTTCCCCATACACTTTGGTGTTGCATCCAAAGATCAAGACCTGGCGGCCAGACCAGAATCCACACAGTGTGTCAGGTAAGATTTATAAGAACAAAGCCTTAAAACCAGACTTCCTTTAACTCACATGGAAACCTGCCTTGTTTATTTTCACAGGTTTAACTTCCGTGGTTTCCGCTGGCTTCAGGCAATGATCTTTGCCATTGAAGAGATTAACAACAGCAGCACACTCCTTCCTAACATCACCTTGGGCTTCAGGATATTTGACACATGTAACACTGTGTCAAAAGCATTGGAAGCTACCCTTAGTTTTGTGGCTCAAAATAAGATTGACTCCCTGAACTTAGATGAGTTTTGTAACTGCACCGATCACATCCCTTCAACTATTGCCGTTGTCGGAGCAGCGGGATCTGCAGTGTCAACGGCAGTGGCAAACCTACTGGGTCTGTTTTACATTCCCCAGGTCAGTACCTTGACAGTGGCTACTTCAGCACCACATCATTACTCCTCCTCATCTGAACACTTAAAAATCTCAGCAAAAGGTCACAACGTCATACTGTCCTTCAAATAAAACTCAATGCAATGCACATATCTGAGAATAATGTCTTAATTATGTTTGAACAACAGAATGAAAAAGCAAACATAAATTGTGACTATTGAAATGAACTGAACTTAAACTGAATGTCTAATCTTTCCTTATACAGATAAGTTATGCTTCGTCTAGTCGCCTCTTGAGCAACAAGAACCAGTACAAGTCCTTCATGCGGACAATTCCTACGGATGAATACCAGGCCACAGCCATGGCTGACATCATTGAGCACTTCCAGTGGAACTGGGTCATTGCTGTTGCCTCGGACGATGACTACGGCCGTCCAGGAATAGAAAAGTTTGAGAAAGAGATGGAAGAACGAGACATCTGCATTCATCTGAATGAGCTTATTTCTCAGTACTTTGAGGACACTGAAATCAAAGCTCTGGCAGACAGGATTGAGAACTCCACAGCTAAAGTCATCGTTGTGTTTGCCAGCGGCCCAGATATGGAACCTCTCATTAAAGAGATGGTCAGGAGAAACATCACAGATCGGATCTGGCTGGCCAGTGAAGCATGGGCAAGCTCCTCTCTTATTGCTAGACCAGAATATTTAGATGTTGTGGCAGGGACCATCGGCTTTGCTCTGAAGGCAGGGCATATACCGGGCTTTAGAGAGTTCCTACAGCAAGTTCATCCAAAGAAGGACAGTCATAATGAATTTGTCAGAGAGTTTTGGGAAGAAACCTTTAACTGTTACCTGGAGGACAGCCCTAGACTCCAAGAAAGTGAAAATGGTAGCACCAGTTTCAGACCTTTGTGTACTGGTGAAGAAGACATTACAAATGTTGAAACCCCATACCTGGACTACACACATCTTCGTATCTCCTATAATGCTTATGCTGCAGTTTATTCAATTGCACAGGCCCTGCAGGACATACTCACCTGCACACCTGGACACGGTCTTTTTGCCAACAATTCATGTGCAGACATCAAGAGAATGGAGGCATGGCAGGTAAAATATATGGCAAATGATCAAAAATACCCTATTATGTTGACTTGAGATTCGCTGATTTTTTTTTTTTTTACATCACAGGTCTTAAAGCAGCTCAGACATCTTAACTACACAAACAGTATGGGTGAAAAGATTCACTTTGATGAAAATGCTGACCTGGCAGGAAATTACACTATTATTAACTGGCACAGATCAACTGAGGATGGATCTGTGCTGTTTAAAGAGGTTGGATACTACAGCATGCATGCCAAGAAAGGATCCAAGCTGTTTATTGACAAGGCAAATATTCTTTGGAATGGTCACAGTTCAGAGGTTAGTAAAACTCTATTGCTGATGCTGGGTGATGTTGGGATTTTAGCAACCATCTAATGCAACTTTGCTATCTGACTTATGATCTTCAGGTGCCTTTCTCGAACTGCAGTGAGGACTGTGAACCGGGCACAAGGAAGGGGATCATTGACAGTATGCCCACATGCTGCTTTGAGTGCACAGAATGTTCAGATGGAGAGTACAGTAATCATAAAGGTGAGCAAGAGCGGTCTGTTCAGTCTCTGTGAAACCGTTTGTTAATATGGAGGTTTTATAACAAAAACTATTTTGTGTATTTATTCAGATGCCAGCGTTTGCAGCAAGTGTCCAAATAACTCCTGGTCCAATGGGAACCACACATTCTGTTTCCTGAAGGAAATCGAGTTTCTCTCTTGGACAGAGCCTTTTGGGATAGCTTTAGCCATATGTGCCATTTTGGGGGTTGTCATGACAGCTTTTGTGATGGGAGTCTTTGTCAGATTTCGCAACACTCCAATAGTGAAGGCCACAAACCGAGAGCTCTCCTATGTTCTCCTGTTCTCCCTCATTTGTTGCTTCTCCAGCTCTCTGGTATTCATTGGGGAGCCGAAAGACTGGACATGTCGTTTGCGTCAACCCGCCTTTGGGATCAGTTTTGTTCTCTGTATCTCCTGCATCCTTGTGAAAACCAACAGAGTGCTTTTGGTATTTGAGGCCAAGATTCCCACAAGTCTGCACCGAAAATGGTGGGGGTTAAACCTGCAGTTCCTTCTGGTATTTCTGTGTACTTTTGTACAAGTAATGATATGTGTGGTTTGGCTTTATAATGCCCCTCCTTCTAGCTATATGAATCACGACATTGACGAGATCATTTTTATTACATGCAATGAAGGTTCTGTGATGGCTCTTGGGTTTCTTATTGGCTATACGTGCCTCTTGGCAGCCATATGTTTCTTTTTTGCATTTAAGTCACGAAAACTTCCAGAAAATTTTACAGAGGCCAAGTTCATCACCTTTAGCATGCTAATATTCTTTATTGTTTGGATATCTTTCATTCCTGCATATTTTAGTACTTACGGAAAGTTTGTTTCAGCTGTGGAGGTCATTGCTATTCTGGCTTCTAGCTTTGGAATGCTGGCCTGTATCTTCTTCAACAAGCTCTACATCATTCTTTTCAAGCCCTGCAGGAACACTATTGAGGAGGTCCGTTGCAGCACTGCAGCCCACGCTTTCAAAGTGGCAGCCAAAGCGACTCTGAAACATAACACAGCTTCAAGGAAAAAGTCCAGCAGCATCGGTGGGTCCTCTGGCTCGACTCCATCCTCATCTGCCAGCTTTAAAACCAATGGCAATGACTGTGATCCAACTTCAGGAAGGCATAGGCCAAGGGTGAGCTTTGGTAGTGGAACAGTAACTCTGTCATTGAGCTTTGAGGAGTCTAGGAGGAGCTCACTGATGTAAGAGAGAACTAATGGGGGCATCAGGCCCCAGCCTCAACAGGTCCTAATGAATTGGTTTATTGTTGTACTAATAGTAAGACTTGACAGTGTGTGATAGCAAGAAATGACTTGGCTGTGCTTTTTGATGGAACTCAGAGTTTTGGTTACCTCTCAGTAAGTATGCAGGAAAGAGTTCCATCATCTGTGCTGATAAAACCAAGGCAAATCACGAGGCCCAAACATTCATTTGAAATAAAATTAGGAAATGTGTAAGGCATTACATATAATCTAAACAACGGACAAGTCATACTGTCCCCCTCAAAGTCAAATAATGACACGGTCCTTCTACATAGATTTTTTCATGTTTGATTTTTTTATGTAATGGCAAAGAGAGAGCATAGTTATAGCAGGATAACTGTCCTACAAATGCACTGTAACTAAATTCTGTGACTTTTGTTATGTCCACCATGAGTCTGTTTCACATTAAGTCTGCAAATAATGTTTGGATATTTTGTATAATTAGATACATCACACCAGATTGTTTTCTTTGCTATACTTTTTTATACATAAACTCATTTTACTCAATGCAATAAACACATCTAACATTCAGAGTACAGGGTAATTCTTGTGTTCATCTTTCAGAGAATATTCTCTGCCTTGAGCTCGCTTATCACAAGCCTCTGCCAACTGCAAACAGTGAGATCCAACCTCACATGTCAATGTCATTCTTGCAGTGAGTCTACACTACACAGCGATGTATTTTCAGTATGTGGGGGGTATAGAAGGAGCAACAGTTATCTGATTGTTAAAAGTGAAACAGTAAACATCCTCAGTTGAGTAGAATAGCGGCTGTAGCTCAGATGATTTAGTGAATAAATAATTTAACCAGAAAACTACTTCATATAGCATCCCGACTTTGGGAATGTATGTGAAATATGGAAAAGAAATACCGTCTAGAAGTTAAAGTTGACTTAAAATGCTCTTTTCATTTACAGCTTTGCAACAATAATCCACACTACTCACATTTCTGAAGCAGGTAAACAAATATATTGCGAAAATAGTTTGTCTTGTGTTTGTATTGTCTGCACTTAAATGTGTTGGCTGCATCTTGCCTAATTTACAGCTTCTAAAAATATGAATTTGCAATAATTGCAGCCTGAAAAGGGTAGACCGTTCCTTAGAAGTATCCTGTCTGACATTGTGTGACAGGCGGAGCACATTCTGGACAGGTCACCAGTCCATAATAGGTTTACACAGTTCCAAAGAACCATGCAATCTCACACAAACTTTAAAGCGAACGTAAGCATAAAGACAATTTAGAGGTACCGATTAACCTTAAATGCATCATTTTGGATGGTGACTACCCAGTCAGACCACATAAATCCGCAAAACATTTGCTGTAAGGAGCAACCAATCTACTGCTAACCAATAGATCACTGTTCAAACCAAGCTTTCAGCAGCAAAAATGCGTGTGAATGAATAAAAAGTTATCAGTTCAACACAAAGACATTAAGATGGAGGGCAACAGAATGATACATACGGAACTGGGAGCAGCTGGATAATAACCTTTGCAGAATGAAATAACCTTTACCCACAGAGGCTCAAATATGGCCCCATGGTGAAATCAGCATGTTGTTTATTTCTGCTCTCCAAATAGAGCTGAGAAAAAAAGGGGAAAAAAGCATCCATGAAGCATTGCTTGCTGGGAACATCTGGATTAGCTCTCATAATCACTAGAGTATACTTACAAAATATAAAAGTAAACCTGATACATATATCCCCAATCCATTTAGGTGACATTAATACTGTAAAAGTGAAAGAGAAAAGAAAATGTGTATTTTTTAAATAGTGAAAGCAAGATGTGGTGGTGTGGTATCAGAAGGGGAATTCAATATATCTGAATGTTATTTCAATGACTGTTAAATATGGGCGGGCCATATCATATACCTCTTACTTTTTACATACTACCACTTTTTAATTACCTATTTTATATAATTACATGTACACAAATGCACATAAGTGCTAACACAAGGTTTTGAAAATAAGATCAGTTGATACGAATGGTGCAAGATTATGTTAAATTAAACTTTAATATACCAAGTATTGCTTGATTGAATTTAGCATGAATCTTT
The DNA here is from genome assembly GCA_907169785.1 of Menidia menidia. Taxonomy (NCBI): domain Eukaryota; kingdom Metazoa; phylum Chordata; class Actinopteri; order Atheriniformes; family Atherinopsidae; genus Menidia; species Menidia menidia. The sequence continues at coordinate 10,931,243 of CAJRST010004446.1, read as the reverse complement.
GAAATATGCAAAAAGAAAAGATGGAGGTCACTATTTGATTTGGAAAAAATAGCTGCCAGACGCATAGTTATTGATTCAGTACTAGATGATTTAGAAATTCTAAGCTATTATTCCAACGCATTGAAAAAATAAATTGTAGCCGATTTATTTATTATGCTTTACAAAAAAAATGATTTTAAATGCACCTCTTAGAGCAATTTTTTAAATTGAAATATGTATTTCTATCTTCAGAGTTTAATTTTCAAAGTTATCTCATTTTCTCTAAATGTCATTTAATTTTCTATAAAACATATATAGCGCTGATTTATATTTCCTAACATCCTACATTCAAAAATAGCCCAACCAAATTCCCAAGTGAGTGCCAGTGGAGTTTTACCCTGCTGTAATTGTCAATTGTATAGTTTAAATCTAATGTGATTAATAAAAACGTAGCCACTCGTGGCTGCTTTTACCTTACAAACCGGAAATGAACACAGATTCCTGTTTGTACATGGTCCCTTCATAATAAAAGCAGCTAAAATGACTGGTTTGCAAAATAGGAAAACTGACTTATATGAGGTGATTGTGGGATATGGGAGGTTGTATGTGGTCAACTGTAGGATGGGACCTTCTGGCCAAAGTTTTCTTCAGTGGTCTAAAATGTTAAAAGCTTCTCAGTCTAGATTCCCTACCCTACGTTTTGTTAAACGCGCGCGCGTTTTCTCTGCCTCAATAGTCTTGCTCTTCCAACTGTTTGAGGAAAGAATTACACTGAAAATCCTTCCAGCGGAAATGGTAACAGTTACGCTGCCTACACGCGTCGTTGTTTGTTGCTGTTACCTGACGTTAGCCTTCAGAAAAGGTAAGAGGCATTATCAAATCAACAATATACTTTATATGAACATAAATACAATTTTGCCTTTGCCTACAACTGGGATTGGCACCTGCAATGCGTGAAAATATACGTTTTCAACAATTCCTTTTGGATTGTATCATAAAATCCATATTCGGCAGTTAGCTAGCAGGTGGGTCAATTTATTAGAGCAGTGCCAGAAAGTTCAGGGAGCAAATGCCAAGTTTTATAATCATACAACAGACTAAGCAAGCTATAACGGAGTAGATTGCCTCCACTTTAAAGGCTGTGTCATTGACAACTTTTACAATAGGACATTGAAATGACGGTCGAAGTTAGCCAGTCTCTGCCTCAAAAACAGACAACACACATATGCAAATGAAGCGTGTTGAAGTTATATAATAAAAATATCACTCTTGAATACGTTCCACCTAACAGCAACCATAAATGTGTGTAGTATTTCTGGAGTTCATTAAAATAGTTAGCATTTTTATTTCAAAAGCTGCTGCCAGCAAAGCTGGATAGTTGATGGGACAGTTACATATAACAGCATATTTTTCTGAATGTTTGGATTTCCCTGGTTTAAAGAGTTAACTCATTAAGACCTGGTAGCACAGTTCCCAGGGCTATCAGGTAACTCAGGACTAGCTGAGTTAAGATGATATATTTCTATAAGTTGGAGGTGAGCCCCACCCAAACCAGAATTGAAAGACTCCTAACCGGATATGGAAATAAATGTTTAAGAATGTTTAAATGTTTGACAAAGGTGGTGTCTGTAGTTTTTAAAGTAAACAAGACATGGGTAGAGACATGTGCTGTTTTGCTTTAACCGAAATCTGCTTAAAAATAAATCTGTGATTTGAAACTTCTGTCCATTGCTTTTTTAAATTCATCAGTCTGGATATTTACATCACGTTATGTGTTCCATATTATTATGAAAATGTGCCCTGTCTTCTTTATTCACATCCTTGCTATCCCTCCCAATCTTTTTACAGTTGCTGGAGAGCTGACATCTTTTGGTTTCAACATCTGAGAATGGATTCTTACCATCCAGCGTTGGGCTTTCGACTCTGAGCTCACTTTAATCTACCTCGATCACTGATTTATTCCATAGTTAATGAGCATGTTTCACCACCATGGGATGACTGGTCAATAATTCCATGTTCCTTTGTATTTTTTTAAAGGTTCCACACTGTGGTAATACCCTACATTTTATGTAGCAGCATACATTTAAATTCCATTACTGACTTCATCAGAGTGAGCCAGACATGGGGATCTGTTCAACGGTCAGCAAAGCTTTGCGGAGAGGCAAATTTTTTTTCCTGCTTATTCTCTTGCTGTCACTGTTGGCATGGATAGCAACATTTTCTGGTGAAACTGTGAAATCCATTTTGGCCCCCTTTGGAACAACAGAAACGTTTGTCAAAGGGGATAAACTGAGGGAAAAACTTAATGTTTTACTCACCGAACCTGATCAAGTCATTGCTCCAACACAAAGTGCTGAATGCCCACAGGTGTCTCCATTGCTAAGTAAGTATACTGAGTTATCTGGCAATAAATGTGATGAATGCAACATACACATGGTATTTTACTTAATTTGTGTCTTATTTGTTTGATATTCAGGCCGTCAGTAGTGTTATGTATCGCCTGTTTGTACACTGCAACACGATGGGATTATTTTTAAACACATTTGGAACTCAGCACTGTTTACAGCACATTTGTGTCACATTCCCATCTAACATGACTTTGGGTCAACTATTAAATTGTGTTTTCACAGAGGGTGCTGTGGGTCTGTCATTCGAACCCTCCCTGAAACTAAAGGATCTTGAAATTGCCAACAAAGGAGTGACTGAGGGAGAGTATGAGCCTTCAGACTGTACAGCAAGGCAAAGTGTAGCAATCCTTATCCCACATCGCAACCGGGAGAGGCACCTCCTCTACCTCCTGCATCACCTGCACCCCTTTCTGCAGCGGCAGCAGTTGCATTATGCCATTTATGTCATCCAGCAGGTAAAAATATACCCAATACACTAAAGCTGAAGTGGTATCCAAATTGTATTGAATTAAGAAATTAAAGGCTATTTGAAGTTAAGGTTGTGCCTGTTTGGCCACTGTAAGCTGTTAAGCGGGGTGGTGGATCTAAATATGAAACACCCACTGAAGTTATAAATATTAGTTTTGTATTAGGCTGTCTTACCAGAGCAGATTTATGTTTTGTGGATGAATATACACACTTAATGTTGGTCAGCCTGAATAAACATGCTAAGTTTTTTTTTTTTCTGTTTTCCCGGATACAATGATGTTTGTCATCAGAGAGGTATTAGTGAAAAATAATCCTAGTTTAATATGTGTCATTCGAAAAGAATATAACATCTAAATGTTTCTCTGAGCTGTACCTTCTCTTAGTGTAACCCATGTATCTTAAGTTTTATGTTTCCAAAGGGTGAAAAATAGTAAATAAGTGGATGCCATCATAAAATCTGCAATCCATGATATCTTTGAACTATACATAAAAAGCATGATGTCACTGATGTTTTCTCTTCTCAAAAGGCTGGTGATGAAACGTTTAACCGAGCCAAGTTACTAAATATTGGGTATTTGGAGGCACTAAAGGACTACATTTGGGACTGTTTCATCTTCCACGATGTTGACCTGGTTCCTGAAAATGATAACAATTTATACATCTGTGATAAGCAGCCCAAACACTTGGTGGTTGGCCGAAATTCCACAGGATACCGGTAAGTATATGAGTAATAGTAAAAAAGCCTACTATATGTCAGTGGTTAATAGTTAGTCTTTATTCTCCCCTTGTAAATTCACAATAGTGTTATTGTAACTGATGGCACCCTGTTTTTGCCTTGATATTACTGTCAAAGATCTGATATAATTTTCTAATATTTACGTTTTCTCCCCGTCATCCGTCACTTTCTCAACAGGTTGCGTTACAAAGGCTACTTTGGCGGAGTCACTGCCATGACCAGAGACCAGTTTCTCCAAGTCAATGGATTTTCAAACAATTACTGGGGTTGGGGAGGGGAGGATGATGACCTACGTGTTAGGTAAGAAACAGTGTGCAAGGTAAACACTCCTGATACATCTAAGCAGATGTGACACACTCTCTTTGATACACATTGCTGTTTCATGCAGGGTTGAGCTGCAGAAAATGAAGATTTTGCGACCATCTGCTGATGTTGCTCGCTATACGATGGTGTTTCATAAACGGGACAGTGGCAATGAGATAAATAACAAGAGGTAAGTACATGTGGATAAAAGGATAACCTTTAGTGTAAATTCTACTGTTTTTTTTTTTTAAGTGTGCACAGTTTGGTGCAAATGATTTATCAGGAATAGAGATATTTGAAATTTCTGCGCAAGAATGATAAGAGAGCAAGGATCTGAAGCGCTGGTTAATTTATGCTGAAGGGAAGATTGTTCTGAGATCCACTGTAAACACAAAAAAATGTCTGAAACATTTAGCTAACTGTATTATCACCATGGATCCCAACTGACAGACTGGCCAAATTACACAAGTATGGAGTGTGTCAGATACAGTACAGAGCATGAAAAGAGGCAGCGGAAAAACACAAGATGTTTTTACACACAGAGCTCCGCAGGAAGCTGCTGGTTCTCTCATTGGAAACAACAGCTAATGATTTGGCAGCATTGCTGAACATTATTTTCCTGAACCTTATGACTCTTTTCCCTAAATCTGGTCACTTCCAAACAGTTTTTTTCGACTTACTGCAGCTTGCAAATGTACTTTTCCTGTCTTAATGAAGCCCCCCCCCCCCCCCCCCCCCCCTTTGCTTTTAGGATGGGGCTGTTAAGTCAAACATCACATGTGTGGAAAAAGGATGGACTCAACAGCTGCTCTTATAAGACATTGTCAGTTGAGAGGTTGCCTCTCTATGTGAATGTTACTGTTGACATTGGTAAGCCACATATTTGACTTCTTAAATAGAAAATCCTTCTCTTATACATTATTCAGTTCAGCCCACTGAGTGCTGAAAAACTACAACAAGATACCATCTTCTGTAAAGATGCACTTTCTTCATGTGTTAAGTTTATCAAAGGTATTTTTCTGACTAACTCACATATGCCTTATGATTTGCCTGCTTAATTCACATATGTGGATGCAGATTCTTTTTTTTGTCTGCATGCATCAGTTTCCTGTTCAGATGTCTTAAATCGCCTCAACAAAAATATTGTTTTATCTTGTTTGGATAGATCTTCTCTCAGTCTTAAAAAGGAAGTCAGTGATTGATTTAAATGTCTCGCACAGTCATGATAGATAAAATTCGACAGAGTTTTGTGTTCTGTTATCACCACTGCATTCTACCACCCATATGTTCCAGCACTGTTTACCTCTTTTGCCTTCAAAAGTCAGAATAGATAACCGACCACCCCGGTTAATATAGATGTGATATTTGGGACATTGACCGCCCTGTTGCCCCTGCAAGGGCAGGGAGGGCATGCGGTGTAAAAACGTCTGCCAAAACTACCCTGTGAATTTAGGCTACGCTGCAGCGACCCCGATAAGAAAAGCCGAGGGTGACAACCTGTTTATATGTTTGTGAATACATCAGCAGATGATAGGGGAAAATCTATTGGCTGAAAATGAACAAACATTAATGCTAACAGACGGAAGGCTGAAGTTAGCATTACCATGGTTTAAATAACAGCTACGGGGGAATTATTATTGATGATGGGTCAGAATTTCTGCCTTAACACTACAAACACCACGCTGCTCTAGAGTGAATTATTGTTATGACTTAAAGTTTAAGTGAATTAATTCAGTTTGATTGATTACTTTTAGCTACTGAACTCAAGAAGGACGGCCATCTTCACATGACTTTCTTTTTTGTGAACTAAGACCACAAAAATATATTTTTATTATACATTCTCTTTAGGACTTTAAATGTGTGTTTTTGGGGTTTAAACGGTGATGGATTATTTATTACTTGAAGTATTTAAAGTATATTATTTAGAACAATCAACATAATTATTTCTGAACTATTGTACGTGAAGGAATTTGGTTTAAAGAAAATCTTCTTATTTGGCATATTATTTCATGCTGTTATGGGATTCAACTGATACACATATCGTATTTTTACCTTAAATCTTTTAAAAAATGTATTCTTCCAAAACCGAATAATGCTTTTAAATATTCTGAAAAAACGTTCTTCCTTTTTCTTCTCACTCATTGAATGAGCGTATTTATTAGACTAGAGTTTAATAATAGTTACAGGTAAAAGCCAACTGGCAGAAATTACGCTGTTAAAATGTTACACTGCTGGTGAGCTGAACTACTCTAACAATCTGAAGGAAGCTGTCGCCCTTAGAAATACAAACGTCCTTTGCTATTGGCGCACTGACTGAGTGTTTACGTCTTGGCTGCATGTGTAATCCTGATTTAATGTTTTTTTTTTCATTCTTTTTTTCTATTTTACAGTTATATCTTAAAATATTGTGACTGCACAAGAAAAACCAAATTGTTACAAACTTAAGCAAAATAATCACAACCGAGTAAATCATCTGTTTGTATTGTTTTTGAACTGTCCTTCAAAGTGATGACTTATGAACTCTTGTTGAAATGATTCTCAATGTTTGAGGGTCATTTGTAATGCCTTTTATGTGTGTTTGAAATGAAAAATGTGGGATTAAGGAAGATTTGTTGGCACAAAGCAATACAGTGGTATATTTTTATCAATGTGGGATCTAATTGAACTGGGGTTCTGTGGTTTTTAAGGGTACTGAAGGAGTAAGCATTTACAGACTGGTCCTCTTTTCTTTTGGACTTCTTGTTCAACATATTGGGTTGTCATGTTTCTACATTGGCCCAGAACACGAAACACTTGCTCTTCAAAGTGCGTTTTTTAAACCGTCAGCGTTTCTTCTACATGGTTGGAATGGCAGGGTGGGGTTGGGTGGGGTGGGGTGGTGGGGGGGGCTCAGCTGTTTGTGAGACGTAACTTCCTAGACAGATGTCTCCTGAATCCCACATACTGCTTTTGTTATATGTTACAAATTATGGAAACGATGGAATATGTCAGTTTCTTTACTCATAGGATTATTTTCTCTTGAGAAACTGTATAATAAATACTTTTTTTTCTTAAAACCTGACTTATGGTTTCTTCTGCATTTCATTTCTCCTTTTTATCTTTGGGTGTGCATGATCTCATAGTGCTTTGTTTCATTATGGAACTTAAATGTGACTGATCCTGAAAAGATACAACATATTGGAAATCACTGCTAACTTTTTGGGTGAAAATATGTAACATTTAGTCTGCATTTCAAACCCTATTCCTAGGGATTTTCAGAGTTATTCAGAGAAAGAATTGTTGCCTCCTTAGAAAAAAAAAAGCCATTGACATCAACATGATAATAGTTGATTGATTTAGTTTAAATGAATGTATGGTACATATAGTATATGTTGTATTAAGCACAGTTCTACCTGTAGGTGGCATTGAAAGCACAATTTCACTATCCCTTCTGTGTCACGGAGTTTGCTTTTACTGCCAGTTTGTGCCACACTTTTACTCATCATGCCATGTCATCATGTCTCACTTATAAAACCTCCTTAAGTTGTGTTAGGGTGGGGACCATACCAGTAAAGCTAATGAGCTAAAGAAACAAAATTGTTTTTAATGTTTGTGTAGTCAGCCATCCAGGTTATGGTCATCCTAAAATTTCTTCTTAGATCTGAATGACTGAAGAGGCTTTTTGAATGAGAGATTCAAAAAGCCTTTTTCAAGATTCAAGAGGTCCTGTAACCTTTAATCAGGATTTTTTTTATGAATGAACAAAACACAAAAACAAAAAAAAAACAGTTTTCATACTCGACTCTATATTCAGCTAGTTTAGCGTTATCTGGCTTCAGTTAACAAAAGTTTACTTGAAAAAGACTCTTAGCTGCCTGTGCTCCAAAACCTTTTTTGATCTTAACATCAGTTTTCGGGCTTGTTTGTTGTCTTTAATAATTTATATAACACATGAAATATGTTATATAAATTATGAAATCGCCCGAATATTGAGCTGTTTAAGGTTTGAAGCTATTTGGTAGGTTTGTTGTGGATTTCATCAGCTACGGAGAAATTAAAATTAAATGTGAGGTCATAACTTCATTGTGAGTGCAGCGCCACTCGCTGACAATAAGGGTACCATTGTAAGTTAAAGACAGGAAATTTACACCAAAGACTGAGCACCTGTGCAGCTGACGCCATGGGTCTAAAATCTGAAATTGTTGTCAAGCACATTGCATGGAGATTAGCTATACATAAACCCAAATATGAATCAGGCAGTATATCATTTTCCAGAAACTATTGATTTACAATTTTGATTGATTCTGTCTGGATTCCACTACTGGACTGGGTATGTAATATATTTTCATTCAGATCAGCTGTGTTTCACATGATAACAATATTCTTTTGTTGTTCCTTCATTGCCTCATTTCCACACTGACATGAAATTGGAGCTAAATTATGCTGCAGATCTACAAGGCTCTGCATATCTCTGGGGACACAGTCCACTAAAACAGTGGCTGTAACGGCAATAATAAGCTCCAATTTTTCACACACAATGAAATGTCTTTTTCTTTTCTTTTTTTCAAAAAACTGGTGCAAAGAAAGAGCGGGATGTCTGAGGCTTTGTATGAACTGAATGATGTCACGTCCTCTTCCTATGGTGCAGAAAGAAAGCTTTGTCTTGAAGAAGCGATGCCTGGTCATCAAGCTTCCATGTGACATTCACAAAACACTTTTGGCACAAAATGACCAACTCTGCAAAGCTGAAGACTACCATCTTCTGTTCAGAGACAGCATGCCAAAATGATGCCTGTTTGTACACTGCAGGCTCCTGTTTTGCTGTGCTTGGTTTGGGAATGTTGTAACCACGGTATTAATTTAATTTTCAATGTAGTTCCAATGACTAGGAATACCTAGCATTTTTGTTTTCTTTGTATTTTACTCATGCCTAACAATCCCAAATGACTTTATTCCCTCCCCTATTTATTACCTCTGTGCAAGTTACTCCTCTGAACTCCAGATTTCTGAAGTTTGATATTAGCCACTCCATGTTGTAGAATAGCCCATTTATTAATAATGTTTAGATAATATTAATAATTAGCTCAACAGGAAAAAAGTCTCAAATGTGAGCGGCATACTTTAAGCTTATTGTTAATTCATATAATTTGTTAGAACAAAGGAATCAAATGTTGACCGGATCTTTCTTTCTACTCCTGTGGGAGTTTCAGTATTTGTTAGCTTGTTGTTTTTTGGTTTTTCTATTTCCCAGTCTGCTCCTTTACTGTTTCTCCCACTCACTCAGCTCTCGACACTGTTTAGGTTGAAGAAGGCAGCTGTTGCAAAAACTTCTCATGAACTCTCAAGTTACACTCGGGAAGAGCATTAAATGGGAGACGGGCGCTGTTGGGGATGAGCTTATGAACCCGGTGAATATTCTTCCATGGAGTTGGTACCAAAATGCACATAAAGAGGACTGAATATTCTCATCAGGTAACAACAACTACCTCTCAAGATATACAGTAATGTTGATCCACAGCTTGATAGGCATCTGTTTTCTTAAAAAATTCTGTTGATGATCTTATAGTTCACAAAGTCAAGCCAAACGGACCTTTACTTTTTAAAAGAAAATAGAAATATTCATAATTAATGCAAAAACTGTTGTAAAATAGTATCAACCTTTTTTGTTATTATTTTGTTAGGCTGGGAGTTAAACATAGAAAATGAAATAAAAAGTTGACACAGCGTTGCAGTTGGTGCCACAGTCATTCACACTTTGTAGGTCACAGTGTGTTTTCTGTGCTTATTCCCAGTCCATCAGGTTGTGGTTTTCTGGTTTTAAGAGAAGGCAGCTGGACTTCTTTTTGGTTTCTTTAACATGTGTCCCTTCCCACCCAAGATGCCTTCTTATTTCTAACTTGCCGGTCGGAAGCCAGTATTGCCGGTATTTAAGATCTTGTGGGATCATTAATGCCTTCAAAGTTTATTCTCAAGGTGCTAATGAAAAGAAGTCCAGCTGCCTTCACTTTCAGCTCTGCATATGTTTGTAGTTTCTATTTTTTCAGAGCATTCCAATTGAGCTGCTCGTGAACAGCTTCTCATGCTGTTCAATTGGGGCATGGAGAAACTTTTTTTTTGAAGGATCATTTCACTTTTGATTATATAAATGCCTCCTAATCGAATAAATTACAGCAGTGAGTGGTGCTATGAAAACAGTCTAGTAGGGATAGATTATAGATTTGCTGGAATTATTCCCAGATCATGTCACACAAAGTTCCGTTAAAAGATCTGTTGAAGATCTGTCATTTTCTAATGTGTGATGGAAGAATTTGTGGGGCATGCTAACGTATTGCATGATATTTCTCAAGCGTAGCATTCCAATGCATGGATGCAATTAAATTACATTTACTGAAGGCATGGGTGGAGTTCTGTAAGAAGCCTTGATCCACTTCCCAGCATTAATGTAGACACAGTCCCACATTCAGTAATGGGATTTTTCATTGAAGCTGCTATCCATTTCATAAAGGAGCAGATAACACGCATAGCAGTTAGTAACAAGAACCATGTGTTGTCCATCTTGTCACGCCTGCCCCCCCTCTCTCCCCCCATTTCCCATCTGTGCCCTTCAGGCCCTCTTTTCAGTCACCTCCCACTTCCTTCTTCCTTTAGAACCCGTCTGTTTTTGTTTTTGAGCCCGGGCTCTTTGCACAGGAAACTGCGTATACATTGGGAGCATTCAGGAAGGCACAGAGCAGCTTTCCCGTTAGCCCCAAGTTTTGGCCAAATAGGAAAAAAAAAGTAGAATTCAAAAATAAAAAGTCAGTCGTTCTTACGCTAGTAAAGACAGAAATCAGCCGCTCTCCTCCTCCACTCCTAGCTTCATATCCCTCCCCCTTGCTTAGTCTAAACAGTGCACAAATCTCTGACCCACCACTGCCACGATTCCATCATCACTTTGTTTAGAAAAACTTATGGAGAGATCTGTCTGAGATTTTAAAAAAGGATGTTCATGAGGGGGGTTTATGTTAGAGCAACAGGGCAGTCAGTCAAAAGGGGAGACTGTGTGGAATGAAGGAAAAGAGGAGGAGATAAAAAAAGGAGCAGAGAGAGACTGGCTGGGGGTAACAAAAACAACAGGAAACCGACCGATTCTAATGCTGTTTCTGCAAATCTGTGTTAGATAAAGCAGTGGACGGCTAGGTCCAAGCCAACGAACAGTCACGCTATGTCTTTTCCTAGGTCATTCTATTAAGGAAAGACTATCTAAAGGACTTGAAGTTTTAAAAGTGACGTCACTTCTGCTCGCAGCCTCCAACCGTGTGGTTTGTCAGTGTGAGCGGATGCAGACATTTGGGAGCTGTTTGCTGGGATTTCTATGGCTGCCTTTTGATTTACCATCTCAACCTTTCTAGAGGTCATATGGATCAGTCGCTGTGCTTTCAAGGAACTTTTTTGTTTAATCACCTGGACTACTAACTGGAGCCACATGAAGAATAAAGGAACTAAGCAGAAGTCTAAAAAGAAAGGAAGTGAAAATGCGTTCGGCTGTGACCTGACAGAACATCTCCAGAATTCGGGACAAGATGGTAAACTTGTTTTTCTTGTTATCTTTTAAACATTCCTTTAACGTGAGGAGATTTTATCAGATGAAACATGATTTCCTTCAGTGATAACTTGGCTCCAACCCAGACAATACCATTCAAAATAATCTAAAAGGGCTTTTGAGATCAAGGAATCCTTTCCTAACTTATACAGGCTATTTAATCCGGCTATAAGTTCATACTGCGTTGAAAGAGAGACAGAAAGACAAAGGGTCTTTATGTAACAGACAGTCTTAGCTCAGAGGTTAGATATGTGCTTTTAGAGCGTACATGTGTTTTACATTTAGTAAGATCATTCATTCACCCATTGGCTGCATTAAATTGACTTTGGGTGTGGCCCCTACATTTTTTGTGTCAATTTCCTCTGGTGACTATAGTTCCTATGACAAGTTTTGTGTCTCCGCAAATGACTGGGCGGCACTGTTGCTTACATGACAGAGAGGAAAGAATTATGGAATACGCTGAGCCAAGAAAAAAAATGAAAAGAAATTTATAGTAATGTATTGGGTGGTTAAGTTTTTTAAGAACGTTTTTTTTCCTTTGCCTGCATTTTATTTCCCATTTTTCCATCTGATCTGATGTTTTTACACCAAAGTATTCACTCCAGTAAATACAAGTGAATCTCATGTTCAGAGGCATATGAATACCCAAGCTGAGAATAACTCAGGATGTGTTAGATTGGGCTAAATGTAAGGTAGGACATTCTGTGCAGGAAGTGAGGGGAGGAGGTGAGGGTCAGAGTCCTGTGTCATGGAAGCTTTACACACATTGTGCTTTGAAGGCTCTTTCTAAAATGTAACTCTTAATCAGTAAAGGCAATCAATTTAGATAAAAACATTCTTTAACATCAAAATATTCTGTTATTCATGATTATATGACATTTATTATGAATTTTTTTCAAAAACATTCAAATATCAAAATTATTAATTGTGTAAAATTGATCAATAAACTGCCATGACTTACATTAGTTTCCATACAGTGAGTAAAAAAAGAACTCCTGAGCAAACCCTCCCCTTTCCCTAAGAGTAAGACATCTCATTCCCTTTCATGCAGAAAGAAATGCATCAGTAAATTGTGAGCAAAACGTGAAAATGTTATGTAAAATTTCATGTGAGTGACCCAGAAAGCGCAGGCTTCACATGATTTAAGTGCTTCGGTTTTTCTGCATTTGGGACCGGCTGGTGTCAGCTCATTGTGTATTTTTTTGTATGTTAATATCCTCCATGAACATTACTGCCATATTGTATAACTGCATTCCCTTGGACAAGAGTTTATAATCTGATCTACATGAGGAGTATTAATATTTTTAAAGTACCCTGACATTCCAATATCCAATGTGGCAGGAAGAATACGTCATGTTATTTGGTAACAGCAAAATAAATGAGCATTATTTTAACTTGGCCAGTATAGAATAATTCACATTAGAGTTTGTGACTCAAAGAGTAAATCCTTTAATAGGTCAGTGAGACTTAAGACATTTACCATAACAGAGACGTGGTGCTGCTGCGATTGTTACTGGAGGCTTCAGCGCTGTTTGCTCTTCTATTACTAACAGGATTCAGGCTTAAACATCTGTGGGAGGATGCATGTACTCGTCATTACCAGCTTCAAAAGAAGTATCATGTTACTTGGGAGATTGGGTTTGTTTAAACTTTACCATCAGAAAGACAAACAAAGGTTCCACCAATTCTTCAAATCAAATAAATGGATATTTTAGCCCCATATTGTATCAATTCATATATGTCAACCCAAGCTTTTCGAGATGCTAAATTCTGGAAAAATAATATTTTTACAGAATAATCATAAAAACCCAAAAAAAGGATAGAGACTGTAGTACTGTTAGGAGATTAGCCAAACACTAACCATCAGATTGGTATTTGTTAAAAAATGAAGACATTCAAAACGTTAAAAGATATTCTTGTTCATGTTCTAAAATATTTCATCATATCAGGAGCTGCTGGAGGGTGAGAGAAAAGGCACAATATATTCGGACTCCCTTTTCAAATTGTACATGTTTTGATCAGTAAAGTAGCTATTTTATTTTGTCTTTTGGGTTCATAAATAATCATTTGAATAAATTCAGTAAGGCTCTTTAAAGGTCAAATGTCAAAATACATTTGGTTGCTAGTGAACAAAAATCTGTCCTAAATTCAGGAACTAAGAGTCACTAAATGACATACCCGGAGCCTTTGACCACAACCATGCAATTAGAAATCCAATTATATAAGTCGAAAAGATGAGAATTTAAATACTTGTTCTGTTTGTGGTCAGGAGTGAGAAATTGATGGTGGCCAGAAATATTCAAGCATTCATTTTGTGGAGGATGAATTCTGCTATTTTTGCCAGATGGCCAAATTCATTATAGGAAGACAAGGAAATAAATCTGAGAAGTATAATATACACACATTTTAGAAAGAGACAGCTTCACTTAATACCAAACAAACAAGCAAACCTTTACTAACGCTGATGCCTCTCTTTTGAAGACTTTTGTTCATGTGAAGACAGAACAGATTGTTAGCTCTGCATTTCATAAAGATCAGTGGCCTGTTTCTGTATCCACATGTACAACAAGCAAAGGAGGGAATCATTCAAAGTTATTTGACACCAACATAAAGTCAACCAGTATATTCTTTGTTGTTGAAATAGAAGCTTTAATAAGCCGACCTAACATACATGACACAAAAAGAAAACATAACAATTTTTTTTTAGTAGTGGAGCCAAACAGTTGTTTACTGGAGTTGATGTACTGTTGTTAAGAAAGCATTGTAGGTCAATGGTAAAATTACAAAAGCCAATTTCTATTAGAGGAAATGTCGTAAGTAATACCAGCTACAAGGACTGGGTGTGTCAACTTTCCTCTGAAACAAACAAACCATTTTTAACTTCCTGTCCAAGTCCACCTACAATAACTGGTCCTGAAGAGTAAAAACAGCCATAGTGGAGCAAACGGCATACCATGAAGTCAGTCTTATGGGAGCATTTGCTGTTCTTTCCATTACTTTTGTGCACGCATGAAACATAAAAGTGTGTTCAAGTTTCTCAAACAGTGCATGATTAACAAATGTTTTTAAACTGAAGTTCCTCAGGTTCTGAAGAAATGTGCGGAGTTTATTGAGAAGTATGGGATTGTGGATGGGATCTACAGACTCTCGGGTGTATCTTCAAATATCCAGCGTCTCAGGTACTTATGAAATGTTTTTCTTGTACACCAATGCTTTCCTAAAATTTTACAAAAATAAACATCTCTCCCGTCGATGATGCTACACATCTGCTTTGAGTCAAAAAGCTCAAGTCACAAATATTGAAAGATATGAAAAAAGAAAAAGAAAAAAAAGATATGAAAAATCTTCAAACGTTGAAACTCATGCATATCACACACATACGCAAAAAGGTAAACGCATGTTGTGTTTACAGGTTTGTGTTTGTTGCTCTGTATTCCCACAAGAACATTTGTGGCCACAACAAACTTCTTTGTGACAACACACACACGCTGCAGCAGACGTTAGCTGTGGTGCCAAACAATCAAAGCATTCAGCTAACCATGACTCGCTGTGTGTGTGTGTGTCTGTGTGTAGGCAGGAATTCTGCTCTGAGGCGTGCCCTGACCTTACAAAGGAAGTGTACCTCCAGGACATCCACTGTGTGGGTTCCTTATGTAAGCTGTACTTCAGGGAGCTACCCAATCCCCTGCTTACCTTCGAGCTATACAGTAAATTCACTGTAAGTACTCTAAATAACATCTCAACACTTTCAAAGGGGTCACAATTGTCCAGTATACAAATTTGTTCAACATTCATTCTTCATATCTTGCACTCAGCAACGTTGTGAGCCATCTTCACTTGATCACTGAGTATATTTCCATTGGTTATATACAACCCTGTCATCACTTTTTCTTAGTGTGACCTCAGTGCTTTGGATAAGCATTTCCTTCCCTATAGAAAACAGTACAGTCAGTGGATCTCATCTGAGTCACAAGCAAAGATCACACCACATTACAAGGCAGAAAAACTTTACTTTTTCCTCAAATCAGTTTTTATAGTTGGTCTCATTACTTCAAAGGTTCAAAAGCAAAGCTAGAGAATTTTATCTTCCTGCAGGATTGTCTGGTTTATTGTTTGTGTGTGCTGTTTTGTGTTTTGGGATGGCAGCAGGGTCTGATGCATAGATAACTGAAGAGTTTGATTTGAGCATAAAATGATGTTTCTTGTGATGTGGATCTCCTGAAACATTGCCTTTGTTACAGCAAGGGTAAAAAAAACACATTAACAGGTAATCAAATTATAAGATAAGCACAAAATCTAACTTCCAAACTCTGTGGACAAAATTGGGATTGCGTGATCTCTACAGTTGGTACCTAAGAGATGTTTTACAGCTGCCTTTCCTGGATGAAATGCTGACATTGAGGAGACAGGAGCAGGGAAAAAAAGAGACAAACATTCCAAAGCGAGACCTGGCTCATGCTTTCTGTGGAGTGTTCTGTGTACCTTGACTGGACATTTGCATACTCTGGAATTCATAAATCTTGTGCTTCCTGTTCCTGAGACTGTTATCCTTTGTTTTAATCAGCACACAAATAAAGATATAAAAGAATCAAAGATTGACATTCACAAATCCTAAACTCGAAGTGTGGATTCTTGCATCTGCTTTACATTCAGGAAGCCATCTCTGTTGCCGGAGATCATGAGAGACTTTTACACATTCAGACGGTCATCAAAGAGCTGCCACCCCCTCATTTTAGGTAAAGCTTAAGCCTTCTTAACACTCAGCACATGCACAACAGCCAAGCTAAATAAGTGAATCCTGTTTGCTCTGTCTGACAAATATGACTTTAATTTGTTCTCAGGACTCTGGAGTTCCTTACAAAGCACCTGGCCCACCTGGCCACCTTAAGCAATCAGACAAACATGCATACACGTAACCTGGCCCTTGTGTGGGCTCCAAATCTGCTGAGGTGAGTTTAGCTGCACAGGCTCCACCCAGAAGTGTTTCATACACTGGAACTTGTCTGATTCCATTTTCCTTGGTTTTGTTCAACTGAAAACTCATTTAACAAGTCAAAAAATCAAATGGGCTTTTCTTAGATTTCACAACTGTAACACTTCCTGTTTGTGTAGATCTAAGGATATTGAGGGATTGTCTGGCAACGGAGACATGGCCTTTCAAGAAGTGCGGAAACAACAGTCAGTGGTTGAGTTTATATTAAACCACACCGAGCAGATCTTTAGTGGTGATTCACTGCAAGTTAAACCCAAAGAAGGTATGCCAGTCAAAAAATACTTTCGCTGGACTAAAGGATTTGATGGTTATACACTGGAAATACAAACCAATCATATTTCAGCAGGACCAAGTTTGGTGTGTGGGGAGAAGTATGCCACACTCCCAATCAGCGGGCAGTGTGGGCCAATGAAGCTGGTGAGCCTAGAAGAAGCTCAGGCCCGTTCCCTAAGTCCCAACCATCCTGTCCATAAAGAACGGCAGCGAGAGAACAGCCTGCCCGACACCAGCACTGCCATGCTATATCACACTGTCATAGACATATCAGACAACAAGTAAGTCACAGTAGATTCAGTTGCTATGATTCTAATATGGGAACAGTACACATCAGAGTTTTTTTAATGTGTGATGATGACATTTTTATGTGTTACAAGGGAAGAGTGTTTTGCGACATATCATGGTGCTTTTGTAATCTCTCATTGTTTGTTAGGAGAAAGATTTCTGGGAAATCAAAGAAATGGAAGTCCATCTTCAACCTGGGCAGGTCTGTGGACTCAAAGGGAAAACTGAGCCGGAACGGTAGTGTGTTTGTAAGAGCGCAGGGTATGACCGGTGAGTTTTCCAGCCATGTGAAGAAAATGGCCTGCTTTTTGTGGTTTTCCCTTCTCCTTCATTGTCTTATGTGGTTTTGTGCATGTAAAGTTTACATAATTGCAAAAGAGAGCATTTTGGCACTACAACTCACTGAACTCCCACACAGTTTGCTAAGTTGAGTCCGTGGGACAGGAACAAGAAATAAGTACATTCCCTTTTACGAACAAGCTATTTACTTTTCAAAGAATTTTATCCTTTTTTATTTTTCTACATAGAAAGAATTAATGTCTTGTCTCTTTGTTTCTCAAAAAATTATCTGCTAAAAAAAAGGGAGAAAATCCCTTTTTTGTCATGAGAAAATGCTGGAAGATGATTTTGTAAGCTAAGAACCCAAAAAGGTTCAGAAGAACATAGTATGTCCTTATTACTATTAAATGATATAAGATTGATTCTTATCTCAATCAAAGCATAAAAATCTGTTTTCAATCACGAAGGCAAAAAAATGTCCTACTTTTGTAATGCCTTACACATCGTAGATTTATTGTCTATTTTCTCGGCAGAAAAGGCAGCTCTTCGTCCATCCAGGAGCATGGAATCCTTGTGCTCCTTACCAACAGGTGGGGCTAAACCTTTTATGTTTTTACTTTGCATGGTTTACAGGATTTACTTTGCTGTACTTATAAAAACATAAACTTCACCATTGCTTCCTAATGAAAAGATGCAGCTGCAGCTGTGATGAGATTGTTAATAGATATGAGCACTCCTGATGTTTTTTCTCTCTCACTTCTCTCGCTGACTCACTTTGTGCAGATGATGACAGAGCAGGAAGCAATAGTCCAACAGGTGGACCTGACAGTATTTTTATTCCGGATGTAAAATCCAGAACTCTGGGATCTGACTCGCTCTATGACCTGAGTGAACGTGAACAAAACTGGGAGTTTAAAGGGAAGATGCCTAGCAGTGCCACCGTTGGCTGGAGCTCCAGGATGAGCCATAAGGACTCACCAGGAGCTTCCGCACCACCTCAGAAAAACTTGCCAGAGCAACTCAAGGTGTTCAAAGGCGATGACCTAAACAGCTACAAGCCCACTTCTCCCAAAAACAGGAGGATGTTGTACTCAGGCTCTTCCCAAAGCAGTTCCTCTCGACCTTCATTCCCAGGAAGCTTCTTCCCACTGGAGTCTTCGCCGAGGCATCAGCGCAGAGCCGTTAACATATCTGAGCCTTTTGCTGTGTCTGTGCCTCTGCGCGTGTCAGCTGTTATCAGCTCCAACAGCACACCGTGCAGGGTGCACAGCAAAGACAAAGCACCAGCTCTGAAACCCTGCAAAGAGCCGTCAGAGCAGATGAGCAACATCAGGAAGAGCAACACTTTCCCTTTACTGGAACCAAAGAAGCAGGAAGGAGCAGCGAAGAAAAACACTGAGGTGCTGACCTGTACAGTATCACCACAGGGTAAGGAAATCTCTATCACATTACTTTTTTTCTGTCTAATCAAGATCACACAGTGCATCTGGATGGAAAGCATATCTTTTTATTTATTCAGATAAAAGCAAAAAAGTGATGCAAGAAAGTAAAGGAGGGAGAAATACTTCTGAACTGGAAGCACTGTCCCGTGCACATACAAGCCAAGTCAAAGAGGCAGCGCCATCTTCTGGGGAAGACCTGCACAACCAGCCCAAAGATGCACGACTGGTAAACTCCTGACTTCTACTTATATATATCTATATCTACACACAATTCAGCTATATCAATACTATGCATCAATTTTTTCAAATGCCCGATCAAACTAAATTAAAAAAACATATGCTTTTTAAGTTTAAATTCGGTGTATTCTGCATCTCTTTTATACTCGAGAAACCTTTTTGCTTGCAGTTTTGCCCTTCTATCGTATTGATTTTTACTGTGGCAGAATAATTGCCTCCTGTAATATTTTTTTTCAATTTTTATTTTACATCAAGACACTTGTGATTTAGAAATACAAAGGTAAATCATTTCTGTGTCATTTATTTCTTACTGTTTATATTGCTTTACCTTTCCTAATCTCACAGGATGATAAATCTGGGAAAAAGCTTTGGTCCCACCTTGACCAAGAATTGAAGATTACTGAGCCTGAAATGTGTCTGCTGGATGAGACCTTCAAACCAGTTTTCACCTCAATCAGCACTTGTGGGAGCACTAAGTTAACAATGGATGTTAAGTCCAAGCGAAGTCGCAGCTCTCCATCTTTATCTTTACTATGTCGGGAGCAATCTTCAAATACCTCTGAGAGCGAGCGCGCCAGCCGAGCTGACCCCAGAAAGAAACAGCCCTCAGAATCAGACCTTTTGTTTGATCACCATAAAGATTTTGACGTTATCTCTGGGGGACATACTGAAAATGTCCGCCCTAGTGAACTAGGGAATGATTCACCGAAGCCGCCAAAGCAAAAAACAGCCTCAAAGGACGCTGACCACCACTGCACCAAACAGGGCCAACTTCCTCTAAAGAAAAGCAGTTTGGATCTTCTTATAAGTCCTTTAACTATAGAGGATGTTCCACAGGTTGCAAGTTTCTCAGGTGCAGGTGGTGCACACAGAACATCTGAGAAATCTGAAATGTCTCTAAAGGATAAAGAAATCTCACAAAATAGAGCAAAGATGGAAGCTAATCTGAGACTTTCAGTTTATTTAGCGGAAAAACGCAACACTCTGGAGCTGTCACACCTTGACGATGAAGAGGGATATGGAGGAATTTCTGAGGAGCTGGACCTAGTGGAGCCCTGGGAGGATCTTAGCTCTAATAAGCAGTGGGTAACCAGCCCTCTCCACTCGCCTGATGTGGAGGAACTGTTTAACCAGCTCTCCCCCTTCAGTTCTAATGGAGAAACTCTGAGTTTAGCGGTAGGGAAGCTTTCTGCACCGTCGGTTGAGAAACGATCCTTTGTGAAGAGCCTTGAGCAACTCTCAGGAAACCTTCCTCAGCATGCCAACAGTAATCTGGAAACTAAATGGACGTACATGCCAAAAATAACTACACGATCAGGTTTGAACACTGGGAACTCGACACAATCTCAGACAGCCAAGTGCAGCGCAACCAAACAAAAGGGCACAGCTCAGAAATTTACCAGACAAACGTCTTATGAACCAGCTGTGTCAGAGAAAAGAGAGGAAAATCACTCTTCCAAACACCGGCCATATTCCCTCAACTTAGATCTGGGGCATCGGTGCATTAGAGATATTTCTAATCAGCAAAACTGTAAGTCAGAGTTGTCCTCTTGTCAGAGGGGATTTCTGTCTTCATCCGGTGCTATAAACAAAGGGCACTCTGAGCTGGACCTCTTTCTGAATGATCGGCAGGCACCTCTCCGGAGGAACTCTGCCCCAGTCAGCGTGTCATCAGTGCGGACAGCCTTCATGATAAAAACATGCCAAGCCAAAGCTGTTCCTGTCATCCCTCCAAAGGTGCAGTATAGTCAGATACCTCAATCCCGGCAGGAAAGTGATTTCAAGGCAGTGACGGATCAAGAAAAGGAGTGTACGAAAGCGAGCGCAGACACATGCAATGTCCCACCTCCCTCCACAACCTCAAATCTGAAGGAGGAGCTGGAGAATAAAGAGCCTGGCCTCAAATATCAAAAACATCCAAATGTTGAGAAATTATCTGACTCTGGGAAGACCGCATCCGCCCCAGTGGAATTGCCGGTCATAACCAGGAGACACCCCCCCAGTCTGGAAGTTTTCGTAGATGGTCCCAGACCCAACCGCGGAAACGTGCTACAGAGACCGTCCTTTAGGAATAGACAGAGACCCCAGAGTCTAATCCTGCTCAGCCCACCTTTCCCCATAATGGACTATCCACCGTCAGGGGACGATGGGAAGCTCCTCTCATCAATCAAGAGCTTGAACGACACCTCAGCGGTGAATGTCTTCTCTAAAGAGATTGCAGAGAATTTCAGGACGCCTGATGGAGTCGCTCTTCAAAGTAAAATGACGATTCCAAAAAGCGGGCAGAGACTGGAGACATCAACCAGCTGCTTTTACCAGCCTCAGAGGCGGTCCATGATATTTGAGAGCAGGAGCCACAGGCAGATTGAGTGACTGCACGTGGGCTCACTGACTGTGAGCCATGTAAATAGATGCAAAACCTTAAGAGACTCTGCAAACCGAGAAGAATGACTGATAACCTAAGTAGAGCTAATTTAAGTTTGTCAAATGCCTGGAAAAGAAAGCCATAATGTAAGTGAGACTGAAATTTTGTGGGGGTTTTTTAAGACATTTTTTGTATTGTATGTGAATTTATATCAAGTGTTCAGAAAGGGACTTCATGAAATGTTTTTGTATGTTTTTTGTAACTTGGCAACAGCTTATTGACTAAAAGAACAAAATCCTTCGAGCAGAACCGGGTAATCATAGGAAAAATGATTTTGTAGGAATTGTAGGCTGCTTCCACTCCCTCTCTGCTGTTTCAGATCTGTCTCTGTTGCCTCCGACTGCCTACATGTACAGGTCAGTAACTACTGCACACAAAGAGGCAGTGCTGAATGACACACCCTTTCCTAGTAAGACATGGCTCCTCATACATACTCAGGCTTGTCTATTGTGGGTACATCTGTGTACTAATCATCTCTGACGCAAACGTAACACATCCCATCATGAACGACACACACATGTGCAGGAAGCCAAGCTCAGCAGGTGAACTCTGTCGGGCAGTTTTTACCCATACACTCACAGGATGTCAAGGTGTTCTTTACTCCTCTCAAAATGAATAGTTTCACAGAGAAGTGCAATGAACTACAGAAACACATGGCTTTAATGCAGCTTCACATGGTGCCACAATGATAAACGGCTCATCCCACCCACAACACAGGAATGCTGTTTGCAATGGAAAGCAGAGCAGGGGGAAAAAAAAGTTAAGTCAAACCATACTTCGCAATGGAAAAGCAGCACTAAAAGACTGCTCATGTTAGAAATGCAAGAGGCAACAGTAACAGTACAACTGAGTTAAAAAGACTCCTGTGGTAATACAAATATACAGAAGATATATTTGATCTGTATTCAAGTAATAACTTCAAGTCAACTATTGATTCTGAGGGTAAAAGTAAGACAAGAAATACACACCTGGAGCACGGTTCTTAACCCCTGTGTGCTCTCTTGGGGTCGTTAATACCCCGTTTTCGCTAAATCTGATATGAGTGACCCTGGGAAGGCGGTCAGAAAAGTTATTTCTCACAAATAGTTTCATATGTAACCTTTTGCTACCAGTGGAAGAATGTTACTGATTATTCTTGGAGCGAGCTCACAGGGTGTACGCCATCCTCTGAGGGAGACTGATACGTGTAGTTACAATCTGTAAAAATGACCAAAGATTGAAATGTAATGATTAACCTTTAACCTTTTAGGTTTATGTAAGACGCGTGGGATGCACAGACGTGCGGCGGTTAATAGTTTCTCCTCACAGAGAGAGGCTCCTCTATTCTAACCCCAACTCGGCCTTTCTCTCATGTTCTCTGCAATTTCTGTAAACTAAGCTGAATGGCAGTTTTTTAAGTGTAGGTCTTTACTATATAAACAAGCTAGTTTGTAATGAAAACAAAAAATCATTTTGATATTTTATAAATTTTTAAAAGTAAAATATAGGATTGCTGCTCATGACACAATGTATGTGCATGCTGACTGTAGTCAATGATGCTTTGATTTGGAGTCAGACTGTCATGACCAGACTTTCTCTCTACGTTTCCTCCCTCTGTTCTCCTCTAATTACCTTTTCTGCTACTTTTGTGGGAGCACCTATGAAGATGACAGTTTCTGATGTTTAAATTTATTTATGAAGCCATGGATGGGATGGTGGTTTTATACTGTAGTTTGGATCAAAGGTTTGGGTGAGTGACGTTGATGGAAAACAATGTTTTTGTAACTTCTGTACACTTTGTCGATACTGAAATTGATTTAACTATATGGATTAAAAGAAAAACTCATGAACAAAAAGAAAACAGGCTGAGATAAGCGTTTTGCTGTAATTGTCAGATGACAGCGCTTAAAGTTTTGTTACATGTTATGAGAATAAAAAGAAAGTTAGAACATTTTCATTTGACTGGCAGATTAATTTCTTTCTAGCAAACTAAAGAGCTGGTGTTCAAAGGTCATGCTGTGGGATTCTGATGTCAACTTTCTGAGGACTGGCAGCAAAATAACTTCACAACAGGACGCAAAGACTAGAAACTTTAGCATTTGTAAATTAATCTTTACTCTTTTTTTATGCATGTTCCCTAAATAATTCAAACATTGAGAACTTGAATGTTAAATCTTTCAGTCACTTCCAGACTCTTTCCTCCAAAGTCTCTGTAGTCTTAAGTATACAAATAAGACTAATACAGAGTATATCCCATCAAATAAGCATGTAGATGTTTACTGTTATGTTTTATATGAAGGAAAATCGATAGTGTCTAAATTATACAATGGAATTGACTAATTCTTATTAAATTTACTAGAACATTAATTTTCGCAGCAGTCAAATCTTTGCTACAGGACTTTACCCTGGTAGAGACACTAATTTTCCAGGTCCATACCTGCTCGTACATGAATTGCTGCCATAACTGGAGTGTTGATTATAAACGTGTGACTGGATGTAAACATTTGTGTTTTTTCTTTAGTACAAAAACCTCTAAAATTCCCCCCTGGCCATCACAAAGCAACGTGCTGGAAGCAGTATGTTCGACTCTGGTGCTGCTGCCTGAATGAGGAGTATTAAAGGGGCCCCCCAAGATTGATGGGGCCCTTAATCGAATGTGATTCCAAACCCAGTTGCATGTGGTGTGGTTGTTTGGTCCTATCTGCCATAGTTTGCTTTAACAGAGACAGCACAGTGAGCGACAGTCTCTGTTTAAATGTCTTTTCATTCTTTTTCTAAACTATACAAAGCCTAGTCTCTCCCATGTTGATCAGATCAGATGTTTGCCAGCAGATGGCGCCCCTGCTCCACAGAGTAATTTAAAGCCAGCCACCAGATGCGGTAGGTAGAAACACAGACCTGATTTCAACAGTTAATAATGTACTTTACAAAAAAACGACCTTTGCTTAAACTGATGATTAAACACTGGTAAAAAAAAATCGATCAGGAGAAACAGACTGTATACCTGCTTTAAAAAAGCAGCGCCTCCATACTGTGCGTGTTTTAGGTTTGCGCATTTGTTTTTTGTGCGTCAAACAAATCAAATCGCACCTTCTCTTTTAGATTTATATCGTCAACAGTTGTGCTCCTGCAAGTCGTGATATAACTAAGCAACAGCTTGATTTAACCGACTTCCCCTTTTCACTCCACTTAGCATTAAATAACACGAGTGTGAAAGGAAAATACTGAATATTTCTGTCTTCACACTACCTGTTCAAGCTTGTCTAACCTTTAGATTTTACATTAAAGACAAGCAAATGAGTTTTCCACCGTTTTCATCACACCTCTCAGTGCGCAGCCATGGGCCTTTTGTTCCACGTCTTAAATAAGTCTAACACTCTTACCTACATTTGTTACATTTCACAACAGGTGAATCTATCAAACGTTTAAGCAAAATAAGTTTGATCCAAATTTCCTGTCTCAGACAGAGACAAGTCAAACTCGGAGGCACTCACTTTACCCCAGTGGTGACTCCGGCAAGGATCTCCTCCATGTCTGCACAGTTCATTATTTCTAGACCTTTGACACCGCCTGTGTATGGGCCGAGAATTAAAAAGGCGTATTCTCAGCACACTGAAAAAGGCAAGCAGGGCACGGTGCGCGCGTTGAATATTCAATTAGAGATGGGGGACTGAGGGAAAACGAAGCTGCGTGCCAGTCCTTCATCTTACGCTACTGATTAGCTGTTAAACAGATTATATACAGCTCAGTGAGTTCAAATGTTGCCGCAGAAAACAGCCGGAGTTCAAGGCAATGACGAGCTGCTTCCTTCCTCACAGCCCCTTCAACACACTTTGTCCCCAACAACAGCTCCATCATCAGACATGTCACTGTTTTTAAAACAACAGTCCTTTTAGTTCGGAAAAACCCCATTTGCAGGTACAGCTGGAAATATGAAATGTTAAAGAATAGCACTGCACATGGAATATTTAGGCTCATTCCCAAAGTTAGTGCAAATGTAAAACTTCTTGCAATTAAAAACAAAACACAAAAAACAGAAAACATAAAACACAATCAGACTAAATGGCAAAAAAACCCAACTTCAACCAAAACATACATAAAGAAATGCCCCGAAAAGAATCAATACAAGTTTTTACTCTTAAATCCGAGTTTTAAAAATAACATTTTTTTGTTTTGGAAGTAGTCTCCCATCTTTTAGCAATAAATCAGTACTCTCCATTCCCTGGAAGTTTGGAAGTGAGGCTCGCTTTTGTCCTTTTAAAGTGAATAAACAAACAAATTAGAAATGCATTTCCACGATTCAAAGTTTACAAATTGTCTTTAAGATATTTTTGTTTGACTTGTTAAGTTTTACTCGGCACTTTTATTAAGCTGGATAAGTTTAAACAAGTTCAATGTGCAGTGCCACAGCAAGCCACGCGGGTCTAAAAGAGCTCTCATTGAGAAGCCACGTGTCCGTTTCCAAAGCCTCTCCAACTTAACCACCTCCTTTGTACGACTAACCCACATCGGCAGCGTCCCTCCACATAAAGGGATTTGCAATTTCAAGATATTTCAGCTTAAATGTTTTTGACAGTTCCCTCGCTTTTACCTCGGCTTGGTTATTTTAACTGTGCCAAATGGGTCACCTTGGGTTGCTGTCTGCGCGCAAAGGGCTTTTGCGCGCATTCAGTCTGAATTTTTTCCAACTTTCCTTGACGGGGAAACCAGCTGCTGGTTGTGAAAAGACGGCTTATTAATTGTCCTTTGTCATGCAGAATTGCTTGATTTCTAAAGAAACTTACAAAGGCTCTTTTTCAGGATTCAAGTATTTTGTTTCGTGCGTATTTTCAAACCATCGAATCAGCTGCAGCGCCGCGCCGTCTACCAGACTCTCAGGTACTGACTGCCTGCTCCCTTTGTCCCCTTTTAATGCTGTTGTAAATCGTGCAGACTGATTTGTTACAAGCTGTTCTTTTAATCTGATAGATAAGAGACATGTCAAAGAAAAGCCGTAAATAAAAAATTAGCCGGAATAAAGACAAGGGCGAGTCTGCTAGATGGGCGCCTGTTGACTCAAGCGGCTCTCCAGCGTCAGGGGAGCCCTCTCCTCAGCTCCGTCAAGGTTACGTCCACAATTCCCTTTTCTTCTTTTTAAAAAGACACCGTAGTCCTTTTTGCTTCAATGAATTGATCGGCACAAAATTAAGAATAAATAAATTGAGTATTTGGAGCACCGAGCGTATAAGCTCCCCCAGGGCGCATACCCCCGGGCTATTGAATGGATAAAGGGCGCTTTGCAGAGGACGTTGTGAGCAAAATGGGGCTCTATGGTGCAATTAACAAAATAGTCTAATCCCATATCTTAACAAATGCAAATATTAGAGTTTTGTTAAAAATGTTTAAGTGAACAATTAAATGAAAGTTCACTGGTGAAACTTCCCATCCAAAAAGGCACACCAATCAGGATTATGTTCTCCTGACAATTTAGGAACAGATTTTTCTCTCTTTAAAAAAGTCTAGAGATGTGTTTATACCAAAGTATATATAATTCAAAGCCTGTTAAATTTAAGGAATACAATTTTGATGACCAAAGCTGCGGGCAAAGAGCTGCATTAGTGCTGCGTAAAATAGTCCCATGCACAAAAGTGAAGCTATACTACTAAGTTGGGTCTTTTGGGATATGCCACTTTGAACCAAAAACAAGTTTAAAACAGAACTGTTAAGAAACGTTTGGATACTCATTTTTGATAAATATTTCTAACATTAATAATGTTTTCGCTTTTTCCAGAAGCCCAACTTTTTGTTTGGTTATTGTGCGCATTGATAAGGTTGGCTCATCATTTAATTAAACTTTTATGGTTTTAATTATGTACAGTGAGAATATATGTCCAGTCAGAATAATAAATCAATATTCAACACTTTAAAAGCGAATTCTGAACCAGTTGAACCTGTTTTCTTAAGCACTATAAATACACCTGCAGCCCATAAAACCGCCAATAAACCGCATCACACAATGGGAACAATCTAGGTCATGGACACCAAACTGTGTCCTCTCCTAATTTATTTTCATGTTAGATTGATATCTTAAAATATGCACTGTCCTTATGCACTACAATGCACTCTTAGAGATTACTGACGCGGTCACACGAGACAGATCATTTCAGTGGGGCTGAAACTTGAAATAAGCTCCAAAGGGCCACGTATGGATACAACAGGGTTGAGTGGCCATCGGGGAAATCACATAAGGGGACCCCATCATAATACCCTTATAATTTTGATGTGATAAAGGTTATTAAGTATTCAATTTACTCCTTTAGTACATATAATCTCAATATGCACATCAGATATGCGGGTGCTTTGTTTAGTGGTTTGGCACGAGGTGGTCTGCGCGAAAATATGTAACAGTTAGTTTTTTTGGTCAGGTTTAAACATATTTTCTCTATGGTAATTTTAGCTTGATCGTATATAATAAAAATCATGATCTTTTTTCCCATCCTGACATTACGTTTTGCATTTTGATTCTTATTTCAACGTGCCACGACGCAATAACCTTTCAGTTTGAAGATAGAGTTTAAATATATTAAAAATTAAACAACTTACTGTTTTGATCATATACTGTCACACAGCACGTAATGATCAAAATATCTTCTCACATTTATTTTCTTTGTCAAATTTTTATAGTAGAATCACCGAAGTGAGTGCGTGCGTTCTGTGCGCATTTAATGGTGCGCAAAATCCACAACACCGAACTCATGCGACCACGTAGTACGGCTCAGAAATATCTTTTATTTAAGTATCAACATTTTTAAATAAATAAATATTTTTTCAATTACACTGAAGATATAATTTCAGAATAGTCTCAGCCATGTGACAGTGGAGGAATCTCTCCAGCTTGACATATTTTAAGAGACAGTCCCATCCACACAGCATGGTACTCATCACGTATAGTACAAAATACTATCTTCCCCAAAATACTTTTAAACATTGTTGCTATTCCTTTTGGCTTGTCTTCAAAACATGCTCACTTGATTAGCAACAACAACGGACTGTTTTCAGAAAAAAACTACATACAAAACGTACAACAGGTATACAGCTATACAATCATTCAGGGCAGCTCCCTGGTTAAATATGATCTGTCTATGTACAAACGACGAGGCCGAGAGAACAGTCTTCTTTTTTTCTTTCTTTCTTCCTTCTTTTGGCTGTTTTCAAAATCATGAAAAGCACAATCTTTCAGAGTTCAGTGCAGTTCACGGGGACACGGACAGGTCCACGTCCTCCTTTACGGACGAGGAGGGAGAGATGGGAATGTCGTCGTCTTCTTCCTCCGAGCATCTGGCGGCTGACAGGGACGAGCATTTGCAGTTATGTGATCCAGTCCGTGGGCCGCTGCTCTTGCCCTCCTTTTTGTGCTTCACTCTGCGATTCTGGAACCAGATTTTCACCTGCTTCTCAGACAAGTTCAGGTACGTCGCGATCTCGATTCGCCTCAGTCTGGAGAGGTACATGTTGGAGGTAAACTCTCTCTCCAGTTCCAAAAGTTGCGTGCTGGTGAAGGCGGTGCGCATGCGCTTGCTGCTCTGAAGTTTTCCGTTGCTGTTTTCTGGGGGGAAAACAACATCAACTGTCAGCAACCGCGATTTACGCAAGACAGAAATACAGACAGAAATAAAACACTCAAATGAAAATGCGAAACTCGGCTCGTACTCACCGATGGAGATGCAGTGGAACTGGCGGGGGTCTGGAACCGAATAGGCGGCTTGGTATATCCCCGGTCCGTGGCTGAGGTTGACGCTGTTGGATGAGGAGTGCTGCCTGGACAGCGCGGAGTGGCAGTACTGCGAGCTGAAGGGGGGGAACGAGGCCTTGAGCAGCGGCAGCGCGGGCGGGGACGGGTGGAGCTGGGACGCGGCCATGCACAGCGGGCAGAAGCACAGCAGCCCGGCCTTCCGGGAGTGGCAGGAGCCCGGCAGCCCGTGCGGGTGGTGCGGCGTGTGCACCGCGTACGGAAATAGAGGCGTGCTGCTCTCATTCCCTTTATCGTTGGCCTCCCTCAAAATCAAGGAATCCACGAGAAAAGACCTCGGCATGGCTGCAAACCTGTTGCTGAGCGCGGGGGGAAAGTTTGAGCCGCAGTGAGTGGGTCGTGGCGTCGGTGCGTCAGTGTGCGCTCCTCTGGTCGGTGGACAGCGAAGTGGTGCTGAACGCGCACTGCCTCTCCTTAAATAGCCGCCGCGGACTCGGTCCGGCCATGTGACGGTTACGCTGCAAGCGGCCAAGAGCTCTCAATAGGGTTTTGTGCCTTTCTCTCGGCATTCCCACTGCACGCTTCCCCATTATTTCACTTGTTAACTAAATGAACTGCATAATGTAGTCTATTCTTGTCAGCCCCACCCACGCCGCAAGAGGCGGCACTGCCCATTCTCCCTTTTATCATCACTCTCATTTTATCATAGAGAAGAGCTTAAATTTGCGAGAGAAAACGTTTCTATCCGAGTCTGAAAAGCCTATGCTTCGTCAAGTTTCACCTTATATATATATATGTGTGAATGAGTGGTCTTCATTTTCAAGGAAGGTGTTCTGGGCAAATGGCACAACTTTTAACAACTGATGAGTAACAGTGATTTCATGTCAGTCTTCCCAAAACCGAAAAAGTGTTTGTCTGTGAGTGGTTAAATCATCCTTACATCTAACACCAGCGACAAGCATTTATGAGCACATACTGTCTTTTTTATGCATTAAGTGCATGAGGTTAATTATTTTTGCACTTTTGTGGCTTCTTCATTGACGGTGCTGTCCCCAAACAAACGCTACAGCTGAATGTAAAGTTTGTGCATATCCATTTTGGGGTTAATGTGTCATTTCTGGGCACAAATAAAAGGGACAAGTCATTGCCCGAAGGCAGTGCTGTTAAAGAGCAGTGATTAATTCCTTTGCTCGGGCCCCTGCCGAGTCGGGGGAAAGAATATGTAAAAATAACCAGGTTTTCACTCAGCGGCCCTTATTGAATGTCATTGTGGAGGGTTTTCAATGAGAGAGAAAGAGAGTCGAATTAAAGTGTGTGACAGCGGCGGATAGGCGCAACAAAGGCGACTCTGTCATAGAGGAGCCCTGCGCGCTGCGCTTCAAGCCCCCGCCTCGCGCTCTGATTGAATTAAGTAATAGGAAAACATTTTCTTTCACTTTAGAGCTTTCTGAACAAGACCTTCAAAGGGACCGGAGCCATAATATGTGAGTAAATAGTGGAATGCGATTTATTTAGTGCACCAGAGCTTCCTCTTGCATGAGCAGGCTCATCCTTGGTAATATGACCATAAAGATACTAAGTTGTGCCAAACTCGGGACGTAATGTGAATTCAAGACCACAAGAAGTTTGGTCTCTGCTTGTTTTCTCTGTGCTCGTTCGCCGTTGACAGAAAGACGCATCGAATCTACTTTTCAAATGGATTAAGATTGATGATTTGAACTGTATTTTCACTCCCAGGAACCCCAAATAACAGCGCGATACGATCGGTTTGCTCCGCATGAAAGAGGCTTAATGTTCAGAGCTTCACACTACTAATCTTGTAATTAAGCTTCGCCCTTAAAGTAGGGACAGATAATGAGCTGTTAAGCCCGTTAACGAGATCCAATCATCAGGACAAAAACCTGTTGTGTCCTGAAGAGCCGTGTTCATTTTACTGTTTGCCATTTTCGTAAGGATGGTCATTAACTAATTTGTTCATTACAGTTTTATTCTTATTTTCAATCAAGGCAATAAGTAAGTAAGTTAAATCCACGTTTTCATCCAGTATGAGGCGCACTCACTCGGTAGGTGTTCATGCGCTAAAGGTCAAACTAAAATGGGCAACATCTGTAATAAACGCTTCAGATTTGGAAATATCCTTTTCTAGCGGCAGGTATTCTATGCGTGGGGGCAGAATGCTGCCCGTTGCTCAACATAAAGATGTTATCAAAGGCCCTAATTTTCAAATTATGTACAGCAGTCCTCCCGTGGATAGGAATAGAGGTTTCATGGGTCGTCACGCAGGGAGGCTCATCCTAATTTGCAATCCCAAATGGAGACTGACAAATAGTTTTGACCTCCCTCTGGAGGCGCGGGCCAGAAGTGCAAAGAATCTCATTCTCCATAATCACTTGTTACTGAGATAAATAATCGAGGAAAATGGCTCTCTCACACCATAATAAGGCAGTTACATTTCTGCACAAGCCCCAAGCTGAAAAAATAAATATACATCTATAGCCACTTATGATAGTGTGTCATCACATCCATCTTTTTTGGTTTGTTTAGTCTTTTTTTTTTTTTTTTTTGTATTTTGTCAGTTAGCATGAAACCAGCCTAATTGAGCATAGCTCCGTGTGTTCAGCATACAGCTGTGGGCTGGTAAAGCTTCTTAACATCAATGTTAGATAGTGGGGGAAGCAATGCCCCTGAAATAGTAAATTATTTATAAGATATTAAGCTGGAACAATTGCCATCACTCAAATTCAACCCTGATGATAACACTGACCAGTGCCTGCTGTGCCGTTGGTGAAGCACATTTTCAGGGGGCTTTTACGCAATTATACCCAAAGATCTCGTGCCTGATGACATAAAAAGAACAGTCTGTTTATGGAGATGTAGTCAATATCTCCTTTTCTTTTTGATATGAATAATTCATAGTTTAAGACACTATCCCCCCTCGCTTAATATGTACACACACTTAAACACCCACACATCTCTAATACAAATGATGGTTTTAGCTGACAGTGTAACAGGATTTAAGGTCCCAGTGGGGCTTGGCCCTGCCGCGGATGGGCGCTGTGACTGTCGACGTGACACAGAGGGCCGGCTGCCCCTCCTAATCTGCCCCTGAGGCAACATCACAGACTGCCGGTCCCGCTGCACCTCCACGGACACACAAAGGCCTGATTATCATTCATATGCTCACCAGAAACACCAGTCCAATAGATAACAGATGACACATAAGTACCAGCTGAATGGTGCAATATGTTTAGGCTGCTGGAGTCTATAGGGACTAATGAATCCTTAAGAGAGAGGGAGCCGGACAAAGAGATGCTGTCAGTTAAAAGAGTAGAAAGTGACAGATATAAGGCTCCACAGGTGAATTTGAACTTGACTGAACAAAACACAGCAATTGTTCAGGCATATGCTTTCTTTTACCAAGCTGAATGTTAACCGATAAGAACTGAAGCATGGAGATTTGATTATTTTCTGCTTTCATTGAGGAGATGGTATCTCATCACTTAAAGATGGCATTGATGTGTAAGTGACACTCCAGAAGCCTCACAATTAAATTAATGTCATATAATTGCTGTTCTCAGCACAGAAGCAACAAAACTTGGATTTTCGCAAAGTCAAAAGTGGCTGGATATGTTTCAGAGCACGCTTTTTTAGGCGTTCGTTTGTTAATATTGTTTGTGTTTTTGCTTTGTTTTTATTTATGAGAAAAAATATGTTTTTTGTCAATGTTTGATGCTTAGCATCTTGCACATAGTTAAATCTTCTTTTAACAGTGATACATATTTTTTTCAAAAGAAAAAACTCGTCAATAAGCATTTTCCCAGTTTACCTGTCACACCATTAGTAATAAGCATCCAAACATGATTGAACAGTTGAACGCAATCATGTTAATTAGTCAAAGTGTTATCTGGTAAATGATCATTTTTTCTGTTCAAAAATAGAACTGAAACCAAAATCAGAGGGGTGTTGAAAAGCATGTTGATAGCATTTTGGTCGGGACTTTGTTCATTTTCTGGTCACGTAGTTCTGCTTAGCATGCTCTTCACAGGCAAAAAAAAAGGAAAAAAGTCCACTTAATCTGAATGTGAATGTGTGGTAATTAAAGGGCAACATATCTGCCTGTTCAGTTTAAATGTAATTAATTAATAGATGCTCATCTATTTCTTGAGATCAAAGCCACAAACTTGAAGTTATATCTGTATACCTTTTTTTTTAATACCTGTGCAGATGTTGTTTCAGCCAGATTCAGGTTTATCTAAAGTATAAGAATGATGTTAGCCACCATATCTCTAAATGCTGTATAATAATAATTAAGGTAACAGTAATAGAGGTCTTTGAACAGGGGGTTGCATATTTCCATGAGCTTGTGATTGTCTTCCTACCTTTTGCTAATATTCTTTATTCAAGTAAAGTCTGAAAAGAAGCCAGGTCAGGTTCATGGTGATCATGGTAGATTTAAACTCAGCTAAAAATATATATCTTCTTCTACTATGATCAAGTAATTCATTACTGACAATCATCAGGCTTATTTTAATATAATTTACACATTTTTAGTATTTGTGTGTGCCAGAGCAATCAAATTGTTCCTTGCTCCCGTTTTTAGTCACATGTCATGCTTTACACATTCTGATTTCCACAGAGACCCCTTGTGCAATATCTGGACAAACCCCTTTTTTGTTAGTGTTAAAATCTTTTAATACTACCGGATTTCTGCAACTACAGTATATCTCAGTTGATTTTTAATTTGCTCTGATCACCCCAAATCCTTACGTCCATCAAACTAAATGTTTTTTATACCGACTTCCTTCTTTTCAGTGTAGTGGGCAAAAGGCAGAGTACAGTCTGGGCAGGCTGCCAGTCAGTTACAGGCCCAAAACGGACACAAATAATCATGCACGCTTCGATTCTTTTATTTCTTTGTGAATTATTATCAGTTCATCATCATATCACCAGGCTGTCGGTTTCACTGGCAACTCTTTTCTACACAGGGCCATGAGAAACACTCACAAGCTAGAAATTGATTTTCAAGTTTTTGTTTTATACCTTTTGAAAGTTTTACTTTGAAGCCTACTGAAATTGGTATTTTAAGTGTTTTTTTTGTGTTTTTTTTACTGGAAAATACTCGTATAAACAACTATACTGGGTTCAGATTTCTTCCAAAACAAACATGACAACCAAAAATCAGATGAAAAGGATAGAGTGATGTAACTTAGGTATTGAAAAAGTCTGATTTATTCAGTAGTGAAAGATGGCAAGTCTGATTTGCAAATGTAGGCCTCAGTCTACTGTGTAGAGTCTCTCTGTTGTGGTTGAGTCCAGGTCAAGTGCCGTTGCTAGGTGTATCCTCACAGCTATGCATGTCTCTTCACTGCTGGCAGCACAGACTGTCTCAACACAGATTAACATGCTCCATAATACGGGAAAAAAGCCAAAAACAGCAGACACCAGTAGCGGAAATGTGCTGGAAAGTAATGGTCATGAGATAATAAACTGAAATCAACACAGACTCTCACAGTCTTGTATGAGGTTTTCACTGTGTCGTAGTAGTGGGGCTAGAGA
>CAJRST010004446.1:10877292-10896577 GCA_907169785.1 Menidia menidia | reverse complement strand
CCATCCATCCATCCATCCATCCATCCATCCATCCATCCATCCATCCAGAATAACTTAACAGAAAAACAACAGTGTGTATGATATGCAAGCCTACCTTGAAGTTATATGGCTGCAACCTTTTTTTTAATGGATGAAACATGCTTAAACATTTTCGAGTCAGGGACGGCTAATCAAGAGAGAATCCACAATAAACTCAGTCGGGGCATTAACAATACGTCTAAAATCCAATTCATAATACATTTTTAGCATTTTTCTGACCTTTTATGATTAATGATTATTTCTCATTGCATTTACTGTAAAACAAATGTGTCATGTGATTTCTTTTTGGCTTTAATTAGCACAATCCCATTTAGGTTTCTCTAATTTGTATTATACTTCTGCAGAAAACTACATGCTGGGGGCCTTGGCCTTTTTGGTGAGAATATATTTGAAGAAAATTTGCAAACCTGACAGGCTGACCTCTCTAATGAGCCTATTTACATCTAAATGTGTTGATGTTATGGGAACTAAAGGAGCCAAGTCTGCGCTTGTCTTCAACTTTTTTGATGCAGATGATTTATAAACTGAGCTGTCTAATTAAAAGTTTAATCATCCTCACATCTGAATGAAAAATAACTTGAAAACATGTTGTGATCAGAAATATAACTAGGATGCTATTTGAACTCTAAATATCTTTGGATGATTTCAAATATCCTTTTGATGTAAATCCATTGGTTCTGCTATAGTTATGCCTCAAACCTCCCCTTTGACCCTATTCATATAAAAGCCTTGAAATGCTCCTCAAAAGGGTTTGTTACCCAGCAGAGGTCAGTTGGCTATTGCGTATGCCCGACTCACATTTTTCCAAATCAGTAGACTTTTGGCCTAGAATAACAGGTCAAACCAATGAATTTAATGAACTCTCCCAGACACAATGAATGCCTCTTGCCATTTGAACCCCAATAAAGGGATATGGGCAGGTCAGCAAGCCTTTTCAAGGGGTTTGTACACAAATGTGACAGAAAGCAGTTGCTTCAGTGTCTGCACTGACAAGTTGTTCAAAGTTCTGAGGATGTCGGCGATAGTGCCTTCGTCCACACTACCCCCTTTGTTCCACATCCCCTATTCATGAACAGTCTCACAACTACTAAATAAAAGAGAGCGAAGCGTCTTTCGCGGGGTTGTGTTTGCCTCATTTCTCTTCTCTGGATGTTGCAGGCCTTCGTAGGAGACATTATTGTGGAGAAAACAAAGCTGAATCACTGCACAGAACAGCTTCTGATGATGTCTTGCTACCCCACCCTCCTTTTCACTGGCTTACTTTTCTGATCCTCCCCTCTTTTTCTCCTTTTCACTCACTTTTGCACTGCCTGTCCTCATGTCTGACATTTCATATTCAGATGTTACCTGTAATAAATACCAACAGATGATTCAAGCACAAAATGATCAGAGGGTATAGATAACAAGAAACTGCAACTTTTAAGTTTACACTTTTAAAGTTTTTTTAAAGCAAAAAGAACTGCACACATACGACACTGTCTTTTGATCCAGCTGCCAAGCTGTTTTGTGGTTGGTTGAGAAAAAGCATACGGTATTTGTGTGCTCACTTAATTGAATCAATGGGAGGCCCATGGGAAATCACCAGGGGGGGTAAGAGTTAGAGAGGAGTGAGGTCAGAGAGTTAGAGCAAGTGGGAAAGGGGGGAGATAAATACCCCCACAAAATCAAGTCGTGTAACCATTACTTACTCGTTTTTAACTTGGCAGCTCATGACTGATCCTGCGGTGTGTCCATCCCGCGAAGCAGAGGATGAGAATGAATTGTAGACAACATAGGCTGAAGTCTTTAAGGAGGCTGAGACTAAGCCCCTCTGTTTCCTTTAATTTTATGGCTTTCTCATTAATGACCTCCTGCAGTTTGGCCCGTTTCCTTCCCATTCATCTCACATTAGCTTCCTTTCAGGAGTCACAATTGTTTTGGAATTGTTTTCATTTTCTTCCTACAACACAAAGGTTTGACTGAAAACAGTTTAAAAACCAAAATGTCTTGAATTTAGGTTGGGCTGTGTTGTTTTTAACTTGTATGGTTGCATGGAAATCTCAGAAAATTTTGACGCAAATGATCAGTTATCTCCTGGACTACAAAAACTCTTCAAAGCAGAGCAACTGGAGTTACGTGAGTACATGTGCATGAGTAAAACCTCCTGCTTTGTATTTATTCCTTAATATGTCTCGTTGTCTATTTTGCAGTTGGTTCCAGAGTGTGCTTTTGTTGCATCCCCCTATGTATTTCACTTCACCCCCTTCATTCTAATGACCTCTGCTACGCCTTTGTTTTACTTTGTCTCACACTCTGCTTTTATGAAAACGGGAATATATGGCCCAGTCCAACGTTCTCTCAAGAGTTATGACGTAAGTAGGGTGAATGAGAAGTTTAGGCTAATTCAGTGTCTATACATGACCATATATGTGAGAGTCAGTTTGATGACGGGTCACTGCCCATCTTACAGGGTCTCCCATTTTCTGCAGATGCACTCTATTGAGGGGGCGACACGCGGCAGGACACTGCTGGGAGGTAGTTACTATTTCTTCATTACCATAGAAACTAACACACTGGGTTTGAGCTGATCTAGGCCAGGGGTCCACTGACACCGACTTTCACACTACTCCGTCCAGACAAAACCTCGAATGAATCTCATCGTTCTGAATAACAACCATTTGTACCCACTTCACTGACAGGCCGGGCAGCCGGCAGAACGCTAGACGCAGAAAACAAAAAAGCTTTCTTTCGGAATCATCAAAAGGTGAAAAACATTCAGGCACCG
This sequence comes from Menidia menidia, assembly GCA_907169785.1. Lineage (NCBI taxonomy): Eukaryota > Metazoa > Chordata > Actinopteri > Atheriniformes > Atherinopsidae > Menidia > Menidia menidia. The sequence continues at coordinate 10,893,774 of CAJRST010004446.1, read as the reverse complement.
ATATAGCATGAGGAGGCAACCCGAAACTTCAACAGTTCACATATCATCATGGGAGAGCTTATCGCAGCCATTCTATGATGAAATGGTCAGCAAGAAATCGATTCTAGCATTGTGTGCAACTGAACTTCACAGAAGATCTTTCCTTCCTGTACCCGTCAAACAGGTCTTTCTGTAATATGTGCATAAACAGCACTCATCAGGCCCTTAAATAACTCAGTTATAATGTAAACAACCATTTTATAAGTATACCTTCTGATTTAGAGAGCCTAGCTTCCATGAATATTGATTCAGGATCTCTGTTTATAAAGAGCGGACACTAGTGTTTTGAGGCTTCAAATACAGACAAAGACGGTGTGAAATGATGTCCGGGCCACAGCTCTAAACTAAAATGAGCAGTCAACAGTAAAAAAAAAATAAAAAAGTTAAAAAGGCAAACTCCAAATTTGCTTAAACTATATCTTTGAGTGTATGATTCAACTTAATGGCAAAACACATTGATAACTTATATATTTGTTTCTGCTGAGCTTGTTTGGTCTTTCATTGAGTCAACTGAAATGCAAACCTTTAATCACCAATATCAACATAATTTTGGTCTACCGGTGGGATAGTTTGAGGTTTCTTTATGATACAGTCAGAATCAGAATCAGAATCTTATAGCTGCACAGAACACAACTATGTGTTTGAGACTGAAATGTCATCCAAACTAATTATCAACGAGCTGATTATGGTTGTCTTTCAGGATGGCTGTTGAGCTGACTGGTTAGCAAGCAAATAGTGAAAAAAATTTGGTGAGTGATGCGAGACACATGGCAGAAAACATTGTCAAAACTAATAAAACGGAACAGAAATGTCCAGAGAAACTTGGCCAGTAGATGGTTTTCTTCTGTCGGACACTTCAGAAGATGATGGATGGTTTTATATTTATCATTCTTAAACTGACCAACCAGACATAAGTAAGAGCAAATGAAAAAATGTCAAACTGATGTATTACTCTTGTCCTCAGGATTAAATCACAGAAGGGACAGACAGAAACTCTTCATAATATCCTTTATAACAAAACTAGGATCGGGGGAAACAAACTAGGCCAGAGGTCAACAAACCCACAAGATTGTTGGACAGATTTCCAGTCCTTGACCATTAAGAAAGTGGTTATCACAAAGGAACAGGTCAGTAAACACTTCAACCAAAGAAGCCACTTGAATGTAGAGCGGACCCTGGCCTGCCCCAAGAGGTCACAGGAGACAGAGTTACTGCACATTATATCCAAACAGACTTTGGCATTTCATATAGATAGTAGCATACACATCATACATCAAGAGACAGAATTCCTAATAATTCTGCTGAAAGAGACTAAATAGACAAGACCACAGTGGACATACCTGCCCTCAGCCAATACTCATTTGGAACCATTGGTTCACAATGATTGTGTAATCCCTCTACCAGCACACACACCCACACACCAAACCACTCCCAGTGCCAAACCAGGTGAATGAGAGATGATATGAGTCTGATGATCAAGTTGTATCTGGTGACCCTGTGAGAGAGGGTCATGAAACAGGAAGTGGAAGTAAAGACTTCGCAAATGACAGAGAAGAGAAATAACAACAAAGAATACAATAGACGCCTTCAGCCTTACTAACCTCATATCCAAACATAACCCCAGAAATGCCTCACATTTCTGTCAAAATGTCTGATCACAGTGAAAGCTCATGGAGTACATATGCATACATTAAGACCATCAAAATGGTCTGACTTTGGCTTGACCTGTACAAACATTATGCAAAAAAAAAACAGAAAGTTGACGCAGACTTATTTATTTCATCAGAAAAATCTCATTAGATTCTTCCTAATTTTTTTTTTTAGATGGATCACACATAATTTCAATATGCATTACCGTCATGGACTCTGAATCCTACTTATTCAACTTTTTGAATCGCGAAAACTTATTCTGCATTGCAATAAAACGTGCCTTCTATTCCAGAATTGATATATTTTTTGCCAGTTCCTAATGTACGACGTATATTTTCCATGGCACATGCTCTAATCGGGCATTGTGGAAGGTACAGGGTCAGAGTTCACAGTTGATCCTCTCACCCCTGGCAGGTGCAGCTCACAGGAGTGAGAGGAGGCGGCCCCTCATCTCTCCCACCTCTTCACGCTGCTCAGCGAGAGAAAGGGAGGAGTGTAAATGAGTGCTCTCCAGAAAGCCATCACCTGCTCCCTCCACCCTAAAATCCCCTCTAACACTGCCAGACAGAGATATGCTACAACTCCAGTTCAAATTTCACCAACTGTGATTTATGAGAAGCAGAGAGAAGATAAACATTCGGAAAAGAGGGAAGGTAAAGAATTAAGGAACAGCAAGTTTTCCCATATTTCTGTGCCCAGATGGGTTTTTTATGAGTATGACATGTTCATCTTTAGTTAAATGTACAGTTGTCATATCTATAGAGGAAACAGAATTGGAGTGGAGAGCATTTTGAGTTTATACAAAGAAAGTCCAGGGAAGAGGTTGTGTATTGATGGGTACCCCGACCAGCTTCTCCCAGATTCCCCCTCTATTGTGACTTTGAGTGAATGTATCCTCTTGCTGAGGGCACTGGAATGTGTCTTCTCAACTCATGTGATGGATGGGGCCTTGTTTTGCACTCCTCCGCCCCTCCCTCTGAATCCCTCTTTCTCTCACTCAGGCTTTGACTCTTTCATCCCATCCTTTTATTCAGCACCAATAAAAGTCAGTGATTCTTCATCAGCTATTGTGAGGATCTAAAGGCCGCTGTTATTTTTCATCAGGAGTGTGTCACACATCACTATTCAGCCCCTCCGTCACACAAATTCAGACATTGGCAAAGAGGCAGAAGCAGGTGGGGATACACCATCAATGAATTATTCAAATAAGACACTGGGCATGTTCTTTAAATTTAATTTAAACACTTTGTTAATGTAGTTGAGTTGCTTTCGTGCCATGTGTAGACAAGGGTATAATACTCTATAAGCTTAAAAAGGCTAACTTGGCCGTAAACCGAATGCTTTTTACAAACATATCTACCAAAGATGATTATATGTATTAAATCATGACTATTAATGATAGCAACACATATGAGAGAACTGGTGTACCCACTTTGGACCAACAATAAAAATTTACCAGATTGCCCCAGACTTTTAAAAAATGTATTTAATTTTTTTTTTTACCAGGCACAATCCATTATTCTAGTATGAGCATGATATACAAGGAGGTCATAATCCTGCCCAGAACAGGGGGAGGCTGTACCTGTTTCTGCAGCCAGAGGTTTCACTGGCGGGCGTGTTGTTCAGCCCAAAACCAATGATGTGGAAGGGCCAGCACCTGCAACCTCCTAAAAAAAAAAAAAAAAACTTTGCAATGCATGTTGAGTGACAGGTGGAGGAAGGGATGCCGTGGGCTCAGAGTTTATAAATTGTGGAACATTACATCATGGAGGGGAAGAAGCTGTTGTGGATTCCCATACAGGGAGGCTGACTTCCACTTAGAGAGTTTGAAACTAAACTCAGGGGTTACTCTCCAAGTTGAGAGGCTTATGTGCCAGGAGTGGACATGAAGGAATATTCAAGTTTGTGCCGGTTTCAGCACAACGAGACGGCAACAACTCTAAACTGATGGTGAGGAAATTAGGAGTCATATAGGAGTTGCTGCAGATGTGAAGAACTGACTTCTGCTCTAAGGTGGTTTAGAGCAGCTAAAGTGGCAACTCTCCATATTTTATCACGTTACATCACATGCATTCGAAATTCGCAAGAAATGTGCATCTATTATATGCTTATGGTAATATTTATGACATTTCTTTATTTACTTTCCTGTTTTTTATTTCATTTTATTTGCTGCTTCATATTACAAGATCCATCACACTTAGACACAATTTCCCATCAGTGAAAGCGTGAACAAGTGTACCTCTATTTAAAAAGTATTATTCAACCGAGTGTTATATAAGAATCTTCAAAAAGAAGTCAGGCTTAGTAGATGAATCACCAGCACAGTCATCCAGTCAAATAAGGATCCCCTGGTACTTGAAGCACTTTATGATATTCTACACAATATGAAAGAACTCACACAGCTAAATACAGGCTGAAGTATCACTTAAATGCACATTAACACTTTTTTTAAAGCATTATGTGTGGACACAGAAATGTTACTTTTGGCCGTTATTTTTTCAGGAAGAGTTAAAAGGTTTCATAATTCAATCACTACAGTGTGCACTGACCACATTAAACAGATATAATGGATTAGACAATATACATTAGATGGAGATTATGTATTTGATTCTTGGATTTTTAGAATCATATATTCGTAGGTTAAATGATATGATCTTCCTAACAGATTCAAGCAGCCAGTGACAGTGGTGACATGATGTATGACCAAATTCATTTCAGCCCAGATGAGGAGAAACAAATACTTTCCAAAGACACTATGAAACCATAGATGAGCTTGATGTCTGTGGTATATAGATGTAAAATATAGGAACTTGTGCATCACAGAAAAATATCTGAAAGTATTTAAAGAAATACGGCTTTAAAGCACAATCTAAAGCTGCCTGTGTTGCTCATTTGAATGTCATGATATATATAAATATAAACAGGTTTGCAACCTTTAAATATGTCCTGGAACTACATTTCTAAAATCATATTGCTTAACTGATCATTTGATTCCTTTGTAAAAAGATTACTAACATTGAAAATCCAATTTTCCATAAACATCTGTATCTATAACCATTAATATAATTCAATCTGTAAAAGATCATAAAGTATTTCTAATGAGATAACACACACGCTGATATCAGTTTAGATCAGCCTCAGAGCATCTAATGCGTCCATTTCATTTTGGCCAGCGCCCTCTGCAGGCTGTTGAATTCAAAGAGGAAGAAATCTCCTGCCGATGGGAGACTTTCTGTCCACAAACAGCACAATACGCAGTGTCACAGACAAAAAAAGCCAGAGATGGATCCTAAAAATGTACAATGAATTTATAGAAGGTTTTCTCATGGATAATATTTAGAGAAACATTTTTAATAATGTTCAGAGATGACGAAACGACAATTATGGGAGGATATTAGACCTTTGCAGCACAATAACGGGTACATAGCTCCTTAGTTATGTTGTTTAAGATGTGAGAAATTAACCATATAAGACTATTTTTTATTTACCTTTTGTGGAATTTATACAATATGTTTCATATAAAAAAGGCTGAAGGAAAAACATTTTTTTTAATTTTTATTGTTTCTGTTCTTAATTTTAGATGGAGAACAAAAAATAAATAGACCTTCTTTCAGATGTTTCATCTTTAATTAAAGTTTTCTTTTAGAATATTTTTAGAAGTATTTTAGTCAAAGTTTTAGCTGTTACACAATAAAACACTTTTGTAAATGCATGTATGAAATGTTAATCTTGACTTCCTCTATATTCAGTATCAGTGAATGGGGATCTCTGATGTGTTGTTGTCTTTATTCATTTTTGTCATCAAAATCCCAACAAAAGATGGTCCCATTTTTTTCTACATCACAAGTGGGAGATATATTGTTACACTGTCGACTGTAGATAAAAAAAAAAAACTCTATGCTCTTATTGACTTTGTTAGATAAAGGATCAGGAAGTAACCTGACATGTGTGCAGAGGAATGTGAATACGAGTCTGTGGCCATGCTACTTTACAAAAAAGGGTTTGTACAGTAAAATATAACATTTAACATCCTCTGGTGTCAACTATTATTATACCAAATGAAAGTGAGAACATATTCAACTTATTATTCACCAATTCATGATTTAAAGGTAATGTTTTTATCAGTTAAATGGAATCTTTCTCTTCCAACCAGAATATGATTCAATGTTTAACAGACACTTTGGCTGTTTAGAAGGACAATTGATGACAGTCATGTCTTACAGATGTTTTTAATGATGTGTTTATATCCAGTGTGTGTATGAGGCAAAAGACTAGATGGGCATGTTTATAATCAGTCCTGGTATAACCTCTTGAAGCACAGAAAAAATGGCATAGGCATTAAAACATAAAAGGGAAAAAGGGCAGTAATGAATTTAGAGGAAAATGGACATTAATGGTATTAGCATTACTCATGTTCCATATAACAAATTATTGGAAATTTGACAAGCACACCAAATTATCTCCTCATGCCTGATGGGAGTGTGGTGAAGTCCTCTCTACCTGCTGAGGAAAGACAATTTCTGCTCATTTTACTATTTTTAACAATAGAACCAACCCATTAAGACAAATTAATGTCATTATCAAGTCTCTATGAAAATGACAAATACCACCGTTTCGAGCAGCTTTAGAGGCTATTGACAATAATGAAATTCGCTGTACAGGTACTGAAAAGAAACACTCCAAGTAATTATTTTCTAGTAGCTTGTTTGTCTGCCATCCGTTCATTTGCTTTCAGCTCAATTATCTGACTCTGTGAGCATGTGGAGGCGCATAGTGCTCTGCGGCCCACAGAGCGAGGGCCCTAATTGGGCAATTACCGTTCTGTTTCGGGGCTTTTAGCTCCACTGGAGAGTGGAGGGAGACCGGCGCGGTGTGTAAAGCCATGAGGACCTTACATGCACAAAACCACACATATACACTGTTTAAACAAAAACAAAACCCAACATCCTGTATACACACACACACACACAACCACAACACAGACCTATGCGGTGCAGCTTTGTAGGCTCATGCAACAAAACAGTAAAAACATAAAAAGTGACAGGAGCTACAGGCCAAAACACAGTCCTTTTAGTGACACATAATGCAGGTGCAACACCGAATTGCCTGTGCTGTAACTTTTTAAACATGCGATTATGCCACAGCATGCTAAGCCATCTCATGTGCATATGCATTCCTCTAGGTTTCACCTTTGAAAAAAATATCACCCAAGCAGCCACATGCTATAAATAACTAAGAGTACTTATTGTATAACGTCGCTCAGTTTTTGGGGGGGAGGGATGTGTAGCAGCAGGGTAACAGTAACTCGAGGGTAAACAGTATACACCACTTAGAAGAGTACTACATCATCAAACACCGGGACAGGAAGATTCTCTCCATCACTTTTTAAAAAACTATTTCTTGTAATTCAAGATGGCAGAAAGAGGAAAGTTAAAGTAAAGGTATCTGTATAACACAATACAGCAAGTATTTGATTCAAATGCTAAAATATATAGTGAGTAATGTATAGAAAAATGACAATAGAAAGTTGAAGGAAGCCTGTGCACAAGTGATTTGAGAAAAGCTGAAAACTGAGAGGAGAACCATTGCAAGGTGTCCTGTTGGTCTGATAAGAATTTAAAGATCATCTCATGAAATATATCATTGATTAAATTCAATGTAACGTATTATGAGTAGTAACAATCTCTAGCACCATCAAACTAGCACCACAAGTTTTTCGCTAGTTGTCACAGACAGCCTCTGTACCTTTAAAACTTGGCTTAAAATATTCCTTTTTGATAAAGTCTATGGTACAGGCTGGCTCAAGGTCACCCTTAGTTACGCTACTGATAGGCCTGGGGTGCTGTGGGACGTCCCATGATGCACTGCACACCTTACTTCTTTCATTTTTCTTCTCCAGTTCTGTACCCACCAAAATTATTGTATCTTTTGTATTTGTGTTTTAATTGTCTCTTTCTTTTGATCAAAGCAAATGGTACATATGTTTTTCCTATCCATTATTGTCCAATATTCCTGCATAGATCAGATACATTACTAAAGTGATGTGATCCACCGGTTTTCTAAGTTGGTATCACCTTCATACAATAATAACACAATAAACTGGACAAAGATTATGTAATCTTTTATCAAACCACTAAATAAATTGTATATAAATTGGTTTGTTTGGTTTAAATTGCCCTCAGATGAGAGATGCTCTTCAATTTGATGTAATTCCATTTTGCTGTCAAGTCAAATATGAGTTGATTATTATATGTGGTATAGAGACGTTTCATATTGTCATGTCAAACACGCGCCCTGCGTTTGGTTCTCATATTTGTACATAAATACTGAATGTTGGAGGTGTTTACAGTACATACTCTTGCTGCTGTGGTAATATGCAAATCCAGAAGTATCTAGACTTTAAACCTCTGAAATAAAAGTTGGCTCGCTGACCCCCCACTCCCCTTTACCTCCCCAGCTCCCCCCCCTCCTCTCTCATTTCCCTACTCTCCCTGTGCTGTGTGCTCTACCCCTCATTTTAACATCCTATCACGCGTCCCTGGATCATGTAGCTTGTGTTAATTAAACCCTCTTTCAGATCATTTTCTTGCTCAAGTGGCTTCAGTGCAGCACCCATTAGGCAGAAAGCTCTGTTATCTGAATTTCCAAATGTAGCTCAACATTTATTAAAGTGAAATTCATCCAGTAATTGCCCGCCTCGGTATGCCCCATGTCTCCCTCTTACCTCAGGGCCACCTGCTCAGAGACACCTCTAACTATTTACCAGCATGACGCAGGGGTAATTACACCTCTCTGACCCAGTCCACTAAGAGCCCAGTAATTGCGTTAATAAAAAAATTAACAGCAGCAGCATGAGGATCATTATGTAAAAATACCCAGTAATGAAGCATTAGTCTTGATTTTATTTGGATTAAAAACAGCTATAGGTATTTAAGGGTTACAGTGTCTGCTTGAGCTAGAGAAAAATTGACATTTTCCCTCTGTTTTAGCAAATCCTTGTTTATAAAAAATAAAATCTTTGGACAAATACTTAAGTTTAACAATTGACTCGTGTTTGCACTGTTCTATACACTGATCACATGCACATGTTTCCAGACTCTGCTGATATTATAGCCCATTGCAAATGCTTTATCTTCAATGGTGACAGCCAATATGCAACAAGAAGTTTCTACCCCCATATGTGAACTCATCAATCTGAGAAACAGGCCTGAGGAACTCTTGAGGTTTTTCATGCACTGGGACCTTCAAATGAAGAAAGAGACATTTTAATTTAGGTTTAACTTACCATGAGCTACATAACTATTTAATTTTTCATCACTACTGTCTAATTGATCAACTTTTCAATTAGATAGGCCTTCAGAGAAAAAGTGTGCAACAAATGTATCAACATAAAACGGCGAAATTCTGTTGTTTAGCAAATAAGTGGTAATAGCTGGGACATGACATATCTTAAAATCCAATTTTCACCATAAAATCAAGTCAAACAGAATGTTTCCATCCATACTTTAGAAGCATAGTTTGTTTTGTAGAGTGACATCATAATGCAATTTGATATTTGAACTTTTCTGCTGTTCTTTTCTACGTGTGGCCTGGGTTAAGACAAATTGAACAAACTAAGACAAATTGGGTTAAAACACACACATTTCTGCTTTGAAAGTAAGTCTCGATTTCTGGAGATACTGGCGAGTTTCACCAGCACATTTCCATGCCAGACAGATAAAGTGTGCAAATAGCTGTTTTAACATAATCATCTACATACTGACATCCCATGGGCTAACAGTGCAACTGCAGTTAGTATGTGACAAGCCTTACACGATGTGAACCCAGGCTGTTAAAATGTTAAAATATGAGCTCCTCCTGTAACTCCAAAGCTAGAACTCTTGGTACAGTATGGAAAAGCCTAAAAAACAGACAGAAAGAATGCAGTGATCTCAGATGTACTTTCACATTTTATTCCATCCCAAAGTTTCTCAAAGCATTAAAGAAAGATCTTGGTGATCCTAATAAGAAGGGTACAAACTGTAAATAATCAGTCAATCCATCCATTTATTCTCTAGACCAACCTATCAAATTCAGGGCTGTGAGGGATGGAGGGTTCTGAGTAAATCCCACAACTGGGAGAGAAGCAGGGTGGAGTTTGAACACATAGCAACATTGAGAGAAATGGGATGAAGTCACGCATTCCCATTTTCACTACGACAGTCACTTTAGAAAAAACTGTTAGAGTAAAAACAGGAATGAAGTAGACTGTGACAAATAAATAGGAATAGCAAATGCTTTACCATTTATTGCTGATGTACTTGTATTTATTTGTTACATTTTATAAAATATATATAACACAACAGCAAAACAGTGTAATGAATGTGTTAAGCAACTGCTCTAATATTATACTTTCTCAGAATATGCTGTCGCTCAACTATGAGCTAAAGTTGATCAAAACCCCTTAAATATATCTCCTCTTACAATTTGTACCAGCAACTTTAAGCTCAGACTTAAAAAGATTAAGCTGCCTGCTGATTCTGGTTAAATCCTGTTGTCTCCATGACCATCTAAGCTCTCCACAAGGATCAACTGGGACAGGACATATCTTAAAGTCCAATTTTCACCCCAAAAATCTAGTCAAACAGAATGGAAAACATATAATCCAGTTAAATCAAGGCTGATAAATGTGTTTGGGGGTGTTTTCTATGGTCATGGTGCTTTTTTTTACCTGAGCACTGCAGCTATCCTCACGTTTCCTGTGAAGGTATCATTAGACACAGCAAATATGGCAAAGGCTTTCAGTCCCGGTGTTTTCAGATGAATGACCAGTGTTCTTGCCCTTTTTGCCTGTGTGTTTATCAAATATTTTTGAGAAAAAAAGTCAAGTTAAAAAAGCTCATAAATAATTAATTGTAAAATACATTTCATAATAATAGACCTATAAAAACTTGAAATAATTAAAGTATAACATCACATCAAATAACAAATATCTTACTGCAAAAGGATTTCCAGTTAGATCATGACTGGGGTAAGTGTAAATCACATTATTTTATCAATTAAAATCTAAATACTCCCTGTGTGCAAGCACTTAGAACAATTGCTTAAAACCGTAATTCAATTATTTTTTGATAAAAATGCCAGCTGAGGTTTCATCCAAGCGTATTGAGTCTTTATGTGTATCTTTGTAAAGAGAAATGCAGTCGCCTGTTCAGTTTCTTTGATTAAAGGGTTGAATGGGGAGTTTGGCCGTGGCCTCACTCATTAACAACTAGTTCTGTTTGTATTTACAGCATCATGGCGGGTTGACCTCACAGTATTCATAGCTTCACATCTCACCCCCATTCACTGGTAGAAAATAAACAGAGCTGCACCGGCCCCCCAAAAGAGAACCTTTTCCCCTGAAAAGATACAGAGGGTTTTGTGGCTTGACTCAACTTTTTTGTTAGTTTGCTACAACAATGTGGGATGCAGCATGAGGAAGTAGAATCCAAACGCTAATTAGGAGATGAGGAACATCGCCTTGCCATCTTGAATGCTCCTGCGGACATCTATTTATTTCTGATCAGTCAACCATGTACAATCATCCACCTGCTACTTCTAAATGATGGAAGGGTTTTTGTCCTTTTTGTTGTTGTGATGGTCCCTTAAGATATTTAAATGTCTTCTCAAACATTTGCACTTTGTGCCCAACTACATGGAAATGATTACTATGCCTGTGGGAAGACGGATGGCTCTTCTTGGTCAGCAACAAAAGTTTTGGAAGACTAAATACTTCTGTGTTTTCTGTCCCGTTGAAAAGTTTTTTCACTTCCCAATCAAATAGAAGCAACATACACCACTTTAACTCTCATCCAAAATCTCTTTCCAACCTTTCATTGATTGGAAAGACATGTTGAAGGAAATAAAAGCCACAACGCTTTTCTCATATATATTTCTGAGTTTATTTGAGCCTTTCCCACACTTAGGGTATATGAAGCAAAGTTCTGAGGAGATCCTAAAGCGTAAAACACCTGTGCGCTGAACAGGTGACGGTGCTTTAAAGAAAGACGTTGTTTAAGGCACTCCAACGCACAGCCTGGTGCCGAGCTTAAAGCCAGCAAAGAAAGCAAAGATTAGGTTCTCTCTGTGCTGAGCAGCTTTAAACATATTACTCCTTTGCTGTTCATTTGACTGCGAAGCCTTTGGAAGCGCTGCTTCCAAAAGCCAATGAAACAGCTTATCATTTAACAACCTTCAGGGAGAGTACATCAACATCTGCAGGTCTGCACACCTGACAAAACTGCAATCCAGTATTTGATAGATGAGTTTAAATAGTTTTTTAAAAATACAGTTTAAACTTTCCTGCATTGTGAAACATCTAAGTTGAGCTAACAACAATAGCCTCTTCATTCAAGCTACTAAAGAGGCTTTTCCTTTGAAGGTCAGGCCAAGAGAATTCTGTCAGCCTACAAAGGCCCATATCTGAAAGGACAAAAAGTTCTAACACATAATAGAAAAGCAAATGTTGAGAAATGAGAGCTGAGAAGACCAAGGAATTTTATAAGGAGAGTTAGGATAGTATTAAATGCAACTCCCAGGGGAGACTGGAAAACAAAGGCCAGCAGAGAGGGGTATCGGCTGGGGTCAAATTGTGTCAACCTGAGTTACGTTCAGATGAGTGCACCAAAGTTGATCTGTGTACCAAGTGTAAGCCTGTACCAGCCTGTTTAAAAGCTGCTTTCATTGCAGATCCTTGATGTCATTATATCTCCAGTGGGCCATGTGCCTTCACTTGACAGCATCTCGGGCTCTCAACATTATTTTTCACAGGCACAGGCATCCACCAGTGAAAGCGTCTCCGAATCGAATGTGTCATTTGTGAAATGACACATTTGTGATCTGGCAACAAATTAGACTATTCATAAATCCAGAACAATGACAAGAATTCCAATGGTGACGCTGGTCCTTTTGGACATGAGCACAGACATCTGCTAGATGTGATTGTATGTTGAATTAGTTTTTTTATTTGTATCTTTTATTGTTTGACGTAATCCAATTCTTTTAGATAAAAAGTATTCTTAAAGTAGTCTGTTTATAATTAAAAAGAGTTATGTCATGAAAGAGCAAGCACCTGATTTATTTTATAGCAACACGATAGGAATTAATTATTCAGTCAAAGAGGATGCCTGGACACAGACAGTGAGACAGTAAGAACACTCAGTCGCATCTGTTGCAGTTTTCACATTTTCATGACATTTTTATCTCCTCCTCTTTAAGAGGTCATTGAAAAATCCTGGCTCTTGCTTCAGCGTTTCAGTTCCAAGCTATTTTTTTTAGCAGCACACTGAACCCCATACTGAAATGTGATAGCTTTTGATATATCAAGGCTAAAATCCCAAACTAGCCTTGAAATTAGGTTGTGGAAAATGCAACAGATATGTTGTAGTTACATAAGGTAAAAGATAACATTTAACAGAAAACTGACAAGATGTTTAATAATTACAACTGTATAAAGGCATATTATGATGATACTGTTGTTGAATAGTAAGACTCATTATAAACTGTGCACTGTCAATAACCAAAGACCAACCAAACCAAAAGCACATGGCACAGCCAGCAGTTGCAAGAAGGAGAAAAATGTGACTGTATGCTGTGTTAAGAACACCATTTACTGTCATTCATCCTCATTTAATTTAGTTAGATATCCACCTTGTGGTTGATAAATAGAACTGCATCGATTTATTTTCATTGTATAACAGTATGCTGACCATTGCTCAGTTAATATCCAGGATACATGAAAATACAAAAAAATCAATTTACAAATAAATGTAGCGTTGAGAAACGCTATTTTTCCAAAACATTTTGAAAAATGCATTCATTGAAAAATCTAACCAGGGTGAATTTTACATTTGATGTGTTTCCACGGTTCATTTATTTGCATTATGTTTGTTCACTCATAAAATATTATAATAAAAGTGTATTGCGTATACTGATGGCTGAAAAGTCCTATAAGTATTGGGTCTGAGATAAAAAAAGATGACGAAAATTGTTTTCAGTTCTGAAAACCGTCACCTAGACCAACAATATTTAAAATAAAAACTGCTTAATAATTCTTGTTCTTTCTTAAATCTCTTTCATTTACATTTATAAGAAGAGAACGAAAAAAAAGCAGATTCTCATTTTTATCTCTTTAAATCTCAATTGGAGTTCAAGTGCACAGAACCTTCTAAGGCTTCGCGTGCCTGAGAAATAATAGTGGAGTTTTTTTGTTTTTCTATTTATTTAAGGCTGCACTTCATGGCCTCCCTCACTTTGCAGAGACATTATCCTTTCTTCCTACCACCCAGCACACACGATGAGATTCCTCAGCGTATACAGTCACACAGGCTTTTAGACACTCATTAGCTCCTGCTAATACAATAAGTGTCACCTTCCATTACATGGTGCTGGCTTTGATATCACGATTGGAAACCAACCAAGTCTGCACACAAGAGGTGGCATCTCCTATTGTCTTTCAGCAACAATGCTGAATAGTTGTCTTTTAGTCTTATGTTTATACATGTAAACATGTAATCTTAACATGGATAAATACATATACTGAGTTACTACCCTGATATCAAAATGTCTGGTCATCATACAGTGTAGTTATGGAAGAATAAATGGAGTGTCACGCATTCCTTCATTGGGAGGGTCTCAATGTTAACTCTGGGGTTTGTTTCAGAGCGGGCAGCTGTTTAAAAATCCACCGAGCCCCCACCCCGTGCAGGGCTGTTGTGTTGCATATGCAGAGCACATGCGGCATTGTTAAAAACTTAATTAAGACTCCTAATTCTCCGTGCCGTCGGCTGACTGGAGCTGTGGGCTCACGTGAGGCGCTGCTAAACGCAGCATGAGGGTGGGGGCTGTTCGATAGGGACTGTAGTTTTGTTCGCTATCATCTGTGGTCTTCAGGTATGAAACAGTTTAACAGAACCACTGTAAGTTGATGTTTTAAGGGCTTTACCCTTGTTTTGACTTGAGTTTGCTTTAGCTTGATGGTTGAGTTGATGGAGATTGTTTAGTAGCTCATATGTTCAATAATTTCAGCAAAAACTTGGAAGCTGTATGTCACCACAAACATGATTCTTTGAATAAGAGTAAAAAAGTATTTTCAATTGTAATTTTTAGCATTAGTTTTTGTGGATGGCCTGCAAGTTAGCAGGCCTGTCTCTCCCTCAGCGGTGCCAACGGGGCACGCAATCCTCTCTCAGTGTTCTCAGGCTCTGAGAAAAAAATCTTGCAACAGATGAGTCCAAAATGAGCGTGTCATGTGTTAAACAGGCGAAACCCCTCAACACAGCCGTTTGACAAGATGATGGTGGTAAGCCATCATTATGGCCACCATTGAAGCAAGAGATAAATGATCCGTTCTGATGAAATCAGAAGCTGTGCTTCAAATGCACACGTGCAGATTTTCAGGAGTGATTTGATTAGATTGTAGCTAAACTGAAAACTTGTCAAGTTAGATTTCTGAAAGATGTTTGAAGCAATTTAAATGTTAAGATGGTATCAGTCCTAACTATATTTAAATCGTGTCAGTCCTATGAATTCCCTCCGTGTACTCTTGTACTCCTCTTTACACTCTGACAAACCTTTGACCTCAGTCCTCCATGCTCAACAAAGGTGAGTGAGGCATGGCCAAGAACATGCCAAGGAGGTGCTCCCCTCAATCCCCTGTCACTCTACCCACCCTCCAGAACCATTTGGACCACAGGGAATGGGTTAATCACATTAGAGGCCCAGAAGAGAGATGGGAAGTAGACAGTACCGTGACAGCCGGGGTAGCACTGGCACGACTAATCCCTTTAGGCCGAGGAAAAAGGGGGACGCCATCGCGCCTACAAGGCTGAGAAAGAAAAAACATTTTCCCAGGAATGAGTTCACCTGTATGGTAACACAGAGAAGTTGCCCAGTCAATGCCTATTAGAAGAAACAATCGCACTTGGCACATACAAATGTTTTTTTTTTTCATGCTGGGCACCACTTTTTTTTGTCAGCGCCTGCAAAAGAATCAGCCGCAGACAGTGGCATTGCATGAGATCCTCTTTCATGCCATGGCGAAGCAGTCCCTTTCAAGCCGGTGCTATCTGTCTCACAGACAGTGAGAAGATGGGGAGGGGTGCTGTAAGAAGGATAGAGCCTGTTTCATCTGCCATTGTAAGTGCACCCGAGTTCAACCTTAATGTAAACCTTTGCAGGCAGGATATGAATAGGATGCTCTCTATAAAAATACATCCTGCTGGGTAATCCGGCAGATGGCTCCAGCAGCGGACACTACAAGCGCGGCTGGCCACTGCGGGGATAACAGGGAATGTCCGATTAGCAGCTACTCCTCTGCCTAGGAGATACGGTATCAAGTTTCTTAGCTCCCCATAGCAACGCTGGGAAACAGAGCCGTCAAGTTAGATCCATCAAGTTTCTACTTAATCTCGCCTACCATTTTTTTCGCTCCTTTTTCTTTGTTTTTTTTTGTATCTTACCCTTTAGTTGTGGAGATTAAGCCAAGTGGTAAAACAGTGATTTAATGATCTTTCCATGGCTATGTGCACCACTTAAACCATGAGACAAACAAGCTGAGGCATTTTAAGAGTCACCCCCTCTGAAGGAGGCTGCTAAGGAACTGTGAGGCTTTTGATACAGATTTAATCTGTGGCTGATTATGTTCCCTGTGTGATGTGCTGTGCTCTGCTATGGGAAAATTTAAGGTTTGTAAAGACCCATTGTAAATGGATGGAGAAGAGAACAGTTGGATAACTTGATGATAGCTTTATGATAGTAAGATGTGGTGGATTT